>CM023946.1:15768075-15802788 GCA_013407115.1 Glycine latifolia | reverse complement strand
ATTTTGATCCAATGGTAACTTACTGACATTTAGGTCCAATAGAAAATCACTGACATTTTAGTCCAATGGTAACTTACTGACATTTTTGTCCAAAATCTAGTCAGCAATCATATTGGCAATCAATCGTATGACATTTCCGTCCCTCTGTGCCATATAGGCACTTTCATTAATGGTAACGGACAAAAGTTAACGGAAGGATGAATTTGTCGCACTTTTTACACTTTCGGGGACAAAAATTTGAATTTTCATCTTTCAAGGACGAAATTGTCAGCGCCTTACACATTCAAGGGCAAAAATGACTTTTTACCCTTTTTTTTATTGGGTAACAAGCTTATGATTTTGACGCAGAATTAAATTTGCTCTATAAATGTCAAATGTGTTGGCTGCATGACTATTATCAAAAGTAATTCTACTATAAGTTGTAAGCAGCTTTTTAAACAACATTATTGTAAAGTATTTTTACAATTATATATAAAAGTACTTTGTTTAATTATTTGTCATTTTATATCAGTCTTATCCAAGTTGAATTTTGGATTAATTGAATACGCAACATGATGTCTGGACACGTATAGTTCTAAAAGAATAAATATATAAGGATGTTTCACATATTAGATAATCACTTTTTTTTAATAGATTACCTTCTATCTCTAATAGACATCTTATTCAACCTGGATAGGATTACAACAAAAAATTTCATCTTTTTTTTTTCTTTTTAGATGTTATATTGTCCAAATTCTATCTCAATCTCTTGAATAATGTAGATACAATTATATACTCAAGACTTAAAAATCAAAATGGAATAATTTAGATAACTACTTTAAATCATAAAGAGTACTAAAAAATAATTCTCAAGGTTCCATGGATACCTCATTTCTAACTTATGATGAAAATTGAAAATTGATCGTGAGATATTGCTCTTAAAGAGATCGAGTTTAATACCACTACAACAAATCATTTGTTGTAGTAATGATTTTCTTATGAATAATAAGCTTAAATATGTTGGAGATCCATGGAATATATCATAATTTTGCAACTGATTCTTGAATTTTTTTTTTTGTTTCCCGTTGGATCCTTGAAACTTCAAAAGTTTTGTGGAAAATCCCTATTGTTAGTCTTTGTCCAAAACGTGATGATGTGTTCATTAGTTGGACACATCAACGATATACATGCGGAACCACATCAGAGATATAAATGACATAGCATGCCACTTGGATTTTTTTCATTTTTATATTTAATTTTTAAGAAAAATTGTCCGCTCCTATTTTTCTTTTTTCCCCCACTTCTCTTCTTTCCCCGTTCCTCTTCCTTCTCTAGCGACCCCAAAACCCCAAACACCACCTTCGTCCAAGCTGACCCCTCCTTTATGAAAGCCAACCCCAACAACTTGAAACCCAAACCCTACACAATCCAAATCTAAAATCCACCACCACAACCAACAACAACAACAAGGGACTTGTCCTTACCTTCGTCGAATTCAACGTTGTACATTTTGAACATCAATTACTCCTTCACGAACTCGGACCTCCACATACTCTTCTCCACCTTTGGCCATGTCGCGCAAGTCACTGTTGCGGAGCTGTGGGGCCCACAATCGAGCAGCGGGAGGTTGGAATTAGGGGCAAAGGCGTTGTAGTGGTCGCAGAAGGCGAGGTCGATGTTGGCAACATCAAGGGAGAGGGGCTCGAAGGAGAGGGAGGGGGGCCCAAACTAGAAGGCGCGGTACTCGTGAAAATTTACCAATAGAATACGAAGACTTACTTCACATTTTGAATTGCACTGAAAAGACTATTTATCTCCAAGAGGTTTACGAAAAGACTATTGATGTGGAGAACCAGCCGAGGATGGGGAGGAGGGGAGGATGGTGCCAGTGGAGTCGTGGATGGAGGGGGGGTGAGGAAGCCAATGACGGTGGCTAGGAGGGTGGCGGAGGAGGTGTTGTCGTCGACAGTGTAGTTCACTCGTTTGGATGTCAACGATGTAGTTCACGTGTTTGGATGTCTGATGTGGCTTCATACATGTATCATTGGCGTGTCCAACTAACGGACACGTCATCACATTTTGAACGAGACTAACGGTAGGGATCTTTCACAAAACTTTTGAAATTTCATGGATCCAACAAGAAGCCAAAAATTTTCAAGGATCAATTGTAAAATTTGAGTATATTTTAGGGATCTCCAACATATCTAAACTTTAATAATAAAATCTTATTAACCAACATTTTTAATAAGGCATTAGTCAAGAAATTAGTATGATTTTTTTATATTAAAAATCACGTTAGACATGTATTAAAAATTACGATCAAAATGTATTATAAAAAGTTTTCACTTTTAATTTCTTAATTAGTACTTTAAAACATTAGTTGGCATTTGCCGTAATATAGTACAAGATAACAATAATCTTATTGTTGAATGAAGCGAGTAAAGAAGCACGACGTAAACAGCTAAAGAAACGTATTTTTTGGTACAGTGTAATAAAAAGGAAACAAAGAAACGTATGAAAACGCTTTTCTCTTCTCCTTATATATATGAAAATTTATGTATTAATAATTGGCATTGATCCGATTCTTCAATTTAAATCGACACCTCGTTCAAGCGTGAAGATACACCTTTGCTTTACACGAGTTGGAGCAATCGCACATTATGACACGGATCCACTATGTGTGAAGATGTGTCCTTGTATCTGTTTGCTAGCTGTCAAGATTAGTTAACACAGTTTTTTTGATAGTAACCAACAACTAACTTATATTCAGTTTTTCTGTTTTGGTTAGTTAGTCCTCTTTAGTGCTATACATAGATAAGTAGCAGTGAGGTCTGTGTGTGGGTGAGAGTCACATCACGTAAGAGGAAGATTGGAGTGTATGAGAGAAATAGAGTGAAATTTGGTGGTGATCTTTGAGACTGTTATCCAAACAGTGAAGAATCAAGCAAGATTCTATTTTGTACACAGAGATCTTTGTAACTCTTGCTCCATAGTAGATAAGTTTTGCTTCTTTTCCGGTGGATGTAGGTCCTTTGTAACTGAACCACGTAATTGCTTGTATTCATCTTCTACCTCTTATCTTTGTGTGATTTAAATCTGTTTTCTGGTTTAGTTTTATGCATGATTGCTGTTGTGCTGTTCTGCTGCTCTGTTTTCTGGTTTTTTGTAGAAACTAGTTGCAGGTCTTGAACCATAACACTATGCAATTCTAATTTTATGTGTGAACAATTTTAGTTCTGCAAGATGTGCTATTGATATGTAAACAAGTAACTTTGGATTTATACATGTTGAATAATTATAAACCACATTTACAACTTCATTTTTTCAGTGACGTCTTGTTTTGCTTACACTCTTGCTTCTTGGGTTGAAGTTGAACCTACCAAAACTATTATGGGTTTTTTCAAATGGTGAAACTGATGGCTTAGAATCTCTTTTGGACAAATTCAAATCACCATTCTGTAACTTCTTCAACTGCTCGCCACCATTTTGGAAACCTGGTTGTGTAACTTCACAAGTTAACTGCATAGGGCTCTCTGAATCAAGTAGAAAGTCTTCCAATGTTGCAAGGGACTTTAACTGCAGTCCAAGAGATTCGATGGTTTTTCGGCATTCTGCAAATTTACTAGCAGCCAATGCTAATTCCTTCTCCTGCATTGAAAGATGCTAAGCTCTTTATGTGAAAAGACTTCTGTATAATATTATTGTTAATGAAAAATATTTAGAGTTAGACAACAACCATCACTTGTATTTAGCCTACTTAGTAATCAAATGCAATTCCAACAAATCTTATGTAATTCGAGCCTAGCATCACATGTTAATATTTCAACTAAAAACTTAGCTTTAAGCATCATGCACTTGACAATATTCATTATAGAAAAAGATAGAGATTATTAGCCAGTCTGTTTAAAGTTTAAACAATATATAATATACATTAAAGAAGGCTTAAATTGTAGAGTTCCCATTGTGTGTTACCAAACTGACCTGCTTTAACTCACTATTAACACCTTCTCCATGCAGAATCTCAGTGTCTTTGTGGAGTTGAGCTTCATTCTTTATTCTCAAGAGCTCATCCTCCAACTTTCCACACTTGGCCAAATTCTCAGTGGACAAAGCTCGCTCTTTCTCAATCTCTTCCTCTAATGAACAAATTTTTGAAACCAATTCTTCTGCTTCAGTGTGAGCAACTCTGAGTTTTGACTCAGCTATCTCTTTCTTTTCTTCAGTTGCTCTTAGTTTCTCGTATGCTTCTTCGTTTGATTTGTTTGCAAGAGCTAACTTAGTTTGGAGCTCTACTACCTCCAACTCCACTTCCTTTATCCTACTCAGTGATGCTTCAAGCTGCTTTTGGCACTCGGTTAGATCCATCTCTAGCTCGAGTTTCTCTGCCTCCATTTTCTCTAGTTTCTTTTCCAATGCAGCGTTCTTTTGAACAATAGCTTCCACTTCAGCATTCTTTGTTCCAGGGCCAACATTGAGTTGGTCAGATGCAGTAACTTCCACAGGAAAACTGCTTTCACTTTCAGTATCTGGCAATGCAACAAGCCTTTCCATCTCAAGGAAATCATCCATCAGATTGATCTCGCTTGAAAAGACCATACTATTTTTTCCGGCAGTGTTTTCATTCTTAAATTGATCAAGTTCCTTGATTAAAGCTGATGGCCATGAGTCATGGTGGTTTGGCTCACCTTCATTCATATCCCAACCTCCTAATCTCTGCATATCACTTTCAACTATCAATTGCCTCTCTCCAATATCTGACATGCTATCAATAAAAGACTCTACATAAACTGAAGAGGCGGCTAAAGACCTGTGATCATTAGCAGATAATGTTTTGCGAATCATAGCTTTTAGTCTACGACACTCGGCTTCTAGCTTAGCCACCTTCTTTACACTCTCCAAATGTTGCTTGCTTGCTGCTTCAGCAGCCTGAGTACTCAAATCCCTTTCTATGGTCCTGAACTCTAATTCCTCGAGTCGAGATTGTAGCTCTATTTTAAGACTTGAATTCTCTTTCTCCTTATCCTCAAGCCTCTGCTGAAGATCAAAATGAACTGATGAGGCAGCAGCATCTGCTTTAGCAGCATCAACAACTTTCCACTCATGATCGGGTCTTTTGGATTCCAAGCCATAAGAGTTATTTGTTAAGGCTTCATGAATCTTTTGCTCTTGTTCTTCTTTAGCTTGTCGAAGATCCCTCATACACTCCTTGAGTGCCTCGTTAAGATGACTAACTTGGTCTTCAAGAACTGAGTTTTTCTGTTTTGCAGCTTCGAGTTGTTGTTTAAGAACCAATAATTCATTTTCAGCCTTCTCCCAGCCTAATCAAAAGCCACATAAAAGTCTTTAGTTCATTAGTTAATGTAAGTTTTTTAACCCGAAAAAAGAAAACAAAACAAAACAAAACAAATGCCTTTCAAAGAATTTGGATTAAGCTTCCTAATAATCCCCCTAGAGCAAAAGTTTATAATATAGTCATGGCTACCCCAGGCAAGAGAAATGCATCATGGACAAGCAGATGAAGCACATTTTAGTATAACCCCTAGATCATGTTTGGATAATCTTAGATATTCGTTTTTCATAAACCATAGCAAGATCAACACTTGAACAAACAAAAAAAAACACTCAATTGCAATTTGCAACTGTTCAATGCCTCAATGGTTTCTCATTTAGATAAACTTAATTGTCAAATCAAGGAGAAGTTATTGATATGCAAGATGGCCAAACAACAGATACCTGAGACAGCTTCTTCCGCAACTTTAGCATGCTGCTTTGCCAAGTCTTCTTTGTCACGAGAGTTTAAGAGAGCAGCAGATAATCTTTCTGTTAGAGTCTTCACATCATTAGCTTCTTCATCATTTGATGCATCTTCAAACATGCCTTCTGGAGGCGTAGTAGTTTGGGTGGGATATACCTTTAAATCATGGTAAAAAAAAAAGCATTCATCAAATTCCCCCCAATTCACAATAATTTGAACAATCAGAGATCTCAAACAAAAAGGAGGACACAATAAATGGTCTACAAGCTTTAGAAACTTATAGCATGTAAAATCTGCAGACCAAATAATAAGTACTGTCTTCTGCCTGCCTAGAAACTTCATATCATCTCAAGCAATAGACTAGTACAACAACAACAAAAGCCTTTTCTCACTAGGAAGCAAGTAGGAATAGACTAGTAGAAATAGAACAATTATTCCAGTCTCTTGCATTCTTGACTCAACAGGTTTTCTCTTCTTATTTTCCATCCCTATCAGTTATAGTTATAGCATGGATTGGATAAGGCTGCATTCTTGGTTCGGAATTCCTCAATTTTGTATCATTGAGTGTTGGCGCCATGTCATTGTACCTTACCTATCTTCTCTATCTACTTCAATAAATATTACAACACTCACTTCAAAAATAGAAACTTCCCTAAAAACTCATTACACCACAAATACACACAGCTATCTAAGTTCCAGGGTATTCTCTCCCCCAGTCACCCTTGTTCATTAATGCAAAATGATGGAAACAAATATAACTAAAACAAGATAGCAATCAAAACGGAAGTTAACAATGTATTATGTACAGGGATGCTCAAAAAAACTAGTTTTAAAAAAATACCTATAAATGTAACTATAACTAGTGTAATATAACTAAAGTATGTATAAAACTATAACCAATCTTATAGTTACAGGTATTTCAAATAACTTACTTTTATTTTAAAACTATGTATAGTTATAAAAGTATAACTAGTTTTATAGAAATGAATATTTCAAATAATATATTTTTGGTGATCCATGATTAGTTATATAATTAATTTATTCATAACTAGTTATATACTCATATTTTAAAAACAATAACTAATTATATTAAATTATACCCATATTTTAAAAATTAGTTATAATTATAGTTATAATATCCACTTTCAATCTAGTTATGTATTTATTAGATATGATTAGAGATATGTAAATATCCAAATTATGAGTATCCCTGATTATGTATGCAACTAAAAAGGCCGTACCTGATCATCAGAAAATCTTTCAGAATGAGATGACATTGAGCCAGAACTCTCAGTTTCACCGGGACTTTTCTCAGACAATCTCCTGCGCCATAGCCAACTCCTCCGGTCCATGTCCATCCACAAATTTAGGCAAAGCAACACCTCCTTATTCCCTCACACAACACCATGAATGAACACCACTGCCCAAAAGCCATTCAGTCTGAATAGAACTGGATCTGGGGCTATCAGTGGAATGAATAAGAGAAAGCTCTGAGGGGTGGCAAATTGTTCTTTAAGCAAAACCCAGTAATAAAAAAGAAGAATTTGAGAGCCAGGTGTTTACCCTTAAGAAGTAACTTGCAAAGAAAAACAGAAAAGTAGTTACAGAGAGCTTTGCTTAGAATTCACTTTCCACTACCATCTACCTCGATTTTAACACTTACACATAGAAAACAAAAAAGTATTTGTTTAAAGCATATCCTATGGCTATCTATTATGCTATTCCTTTACACACACAACTCAAGAGTCTGAGGGTTAGGCACCTACCATGACACCCCAATTTGACGCCACGAGAAGGGTCTATCTACTGTGTCAAATTCAATTCAATTGCTGAATCCAAATAGTAAAGAAGACAGAGGAATTAATAGAATGAAAGAAAAGAGAGAAGAATGTCAGAGAAAGTGCAGGGTTATCATGGGAGATAGTTGTTTGTGATGTGGGAAGAGAAAGAGATATTGGAAAAAAGTGACAGAGAAGTTTAAAAGAAGAAGGGAGGGACCATGCGATGACAGAAAAACAGGATAAGAGCGTTTCTGTGAAGTGTGAAAGGGGTCGCAAAAGTTCCACTGCTAGTGCTAGTAGTTTTATTATCTCTAGATCATATATGAGAAGTTAAGGTAAGTTTGTCGGGGTTTTAGTCAAACAAACATTGCCTTGTTTCCCGCTTATTGCTCCTGCGATTCACTACCGCCGTTAAAATTGTTATTCTTTTTGTCTTGTTATTCGTGTTATTATTTCTGCTCACTTTTGTGCTACTCATGTTACTGCGATGTTTGATCCTGCCTCTGTCCTTTGTTGCAATGCAAATTATTTGCGGGTAGTACTTTGCTTGTGGCTACCGTGCCCTGTCTTGCTATGCTTCCTGTTGTAACGGAATTATACTATCAACAGCTAAAATTTAAATTGAAAAAAATAAGAATTCGCCACAAGAGAGAAATCACTGATAATAGAAGGTAAAAAATTCATTGCACAGAACATACTGTACATAGTACGAATACTTCATTCATTTATTTACACGCCTTTCACAAGACTTATTGAACTTGAAGACTTGACCACATAATGATGCAATGCTATGTAAAAAAAAATTATTATAGGGATTTTTTTTGGTAATGTATTCAATTCAATCTTTTTTTTTTTAACAATAGAAATTAAATATGCAGATGATTTATAACACTCATATATTCTGATCAATCAACTAAATTATATCTCCTTGATAAAATCTATCATATTGATTAGAACGTTTAACGTAGACTGATACATCGCAATGGTGAATAGTAATTAAAAAATATCTTAATTTCTTATCAAATACAAACAAGTAACAAATTATGTATTTACTAACACTTACTCTTTCTTCTTTTGATATTAACCAACTCTTTCGATGTTCATGATTAGAAGTTATATTTTCATTCTTAAGAGTTCACTGATATTTTAGAGTTTCAATTATCCACCGTTAAGAAACGGAGAGGAGGGGGTGCGGGCTGCTTGTAAAATAAAGATTATATTGTACTTCATTTGGGATGACAGAATACGACATTGGCCATCATAATAAATAGCTTGTTACAGAAATGTTGAACTATAGGAGAAATGATTTGTAGTTTAAATAGTTGATTCTCTCCATAAGTGAAATGTGGCAACGGCAAAATATTGTTGATCGAAATAGTGAGTTAGGTAGTTCATAGAGTGGAATGAGAAGCCCACATAGTTGACTTGCCCTATGGACCACACTAGTTAATTAAAAAAAATGTTCTGCTTTCTATATTAGTACTTTTTCCAATACACCAAACATGCATGGTGTAATATCAATTTTGTCCTTCTCGTAATTCATAAATTTCATACAGAATCTACAATCCGTAAGAACCTTACGGATTCATAATATGTACGAGTAAAAAATTTTAAAATGATTTTCAAAATAATGGCTCAAGCAAGTGTCAAATTTGTGACCTTCCAATTACAAATACAATGCTCTAACCAACTAAATTACTAGATCATTCATGCTAAAAGTTAATTAATGTTTTTATATATAACATTACAAATTTTAATGCATATTTAATACACATAAATTTACATGATAATTTTTATAATAATTAATTTTTATCTAATAATATATTTTTTTACATACATAAATTTCTAAAGTATATGAATCTATCATTTTATAAAATTAAAATTTGTAATGTCTATGAACCTAATATTTTTTATTCAAACCTATGATTTTTAATTAAACCATGATTTTTATTTTAAATTTATTGTTATAAAATATACATTATTAGATAAAAAGATATTATTAGATAAAATGATGGTTTAATTATAAAATATATGCATTTTTAGAACAATAAATTTAAAATAAAAATGCATATTATTTTATAATTAAAATGGGAAAAGTAATTGTTTAGAGAATTTAAAATTATTTTTTCCTAAATAATTTGTTTGGATATTCATTTAAAAGAAATTTCAAATTTTAGCATTTTAAAATGAAATTTGTTTTAAACTATAGAGTTGGAAATTTAAATTCTTCAAAAAGATGCAGGAATTCTAATTTCTCTTACCCACACGCTTTCTCTACTATCACAATGTGCTTCATAACCCTCCAACCTCTTTACTCTCATAAGTTCCATTTCCTCAACCCCCATACCTCAAGCCTCTCACTACAACACTTCCTCCACCACCACCACCCTTCCTCCATCTTCATCGTTCTCTACGGTCCAATCTACTTTGTCACTGCTAACGTCCTTTGCCTCGTCGTCACCACCAACGTCCTTTGCCTCGTCGTCACCACCAACGCGAGAATCGACCACATCTACCTCGCCGGGTGTCGTCACTGCGAAATCAAGGTCGCCAACGTGGAATGGCTGTTCTCCGAGGACGTCGCTGACATGGCCGTCACCCTGCTCACTGACGTCATGAGGAACATTTCTGCGGTGGATCGGTATTTGAGGACTCAGCAAAATCATGACACTACGCCTTGGGAATTTTTCACATTCGGCTCCAAGATTTGTGTTTTTAATTTTTAATTTTTAAAGTAATTTATCCAAATAAGAAATTTAAAAAATCCAAATAATTTAATTGATGTATTTCAATTTCTCTAAATTTTAAATTTCCTAAAATTTTAAAATGCTTTACCCAAACATAGTCTCAGTGTTCGTGGTCATTTCTTAGGACCATGAATGACATCCACAATCGATGATATTTATCAATGGTCGTGTTTCATCAAATAATATCAAAATTTATGTAATTCAAAAAAAATTCATGCACTTTCTCTTAAAAATCTGTCTTACACAGAACAATGTTAATTTGTGAATTTTGTCAAACAAAATATATCTATGACATTAAAACTCACTTAAAATATAATTAAAAATTTGGGTTTTCAGTCCTTGTGCCGTTAGTGTTTGTTATTTTTTTTCTTTTGTGGATAATTATGCTTACCAATGAAAAAAAGTGAGTAATTATGTTTTATTGTTATCTCTTTTATAAAATATCTAAAATACAAATAAATAGAGGATAAAAGTATTAATTTGATGACTATACTACCGAAAAATAGAAAGGACGCTGTCATGACAATTAGTTTATTTGCTGACTGATGAACTTATTTAATTTGTTAATTCGATTAATTGTTTAGGACTGCTTATAAAAAAAAAACGGGTTAGTTAATTTATGTTTAAAAAACGTCTTTCTTAACAAATAGAGAAACCTTTGATTACTGCCATATATAATTTAACATTTTTTTAGGATTTAGATACATTTTTTGTTTTTGTAATTTGATATTTTTTTCTGTTTTAATTATTATAAAGTGTGTTTATTTTGTTTTTGTCTTTATTTTTAGCGTTTTAGTCTTTATAATTTATGTTTTTCAAAACATAAATAATCAAAATAAAACTTTTAAAAATCAATGTACAAAAATAAATAAAAATTAAAACATAATATATAAAAATGATATTAATTATTTATTAATTGTGATTATGATTATTTGAATAATCAAACCATGAGCACCCCTGTAAATTGCTATATGAATAAACTTAATTAACACATATATCATTTTTCAATTAGCATAATAATATATAGGTCAAAGATAAGTATTTATATAAGGATAATAAATAAAATGTAAAATATAAATATTAAGTGTGCGAATTAAATATTCATATTTTATGTGTAAAATATTTTTATACATGTATTTATTTATTCGAATTGTATGCTAATATATCTTTATACAAAGATTTCGTTTACATGAGATATCAATATTTATCTTAGTAATTTTACTATTAACACAATTTAGTGTATTTTTTTTATGCAATCTAATGTTATCCCATTAACTTGTATATATATTATTAGGTTTTCATGTGAATTTTTCATCTTATATAGATATTTTTAGAATGACTCTGTATTTTTTTTATAACACCTTCCTATTAATTCTTGTACTTATTAGATGGGAAGAGCATTGTATTAATAAATACACTTATTCTTTATTTAATACTACTACATCTTTCTAATAGTAGAAACTAGAAAGATTAATTAAAAAAAAGTGTTATATAAAAAGATATAATCTTCCAATAAAAAATTTTATTTTCATGTAATGTAAATATTTACACCAGTGATTTAGATGTTAATTAAAATACCTGCAATTTTTTTTTGATGTCTATAAATTTTTTTGTTACCATATTATTGTACTGAAATATTCATCAACTTTATTAATGATTAATATCTACAAGAGATATTAGTGTAAGAAATATGAGTCTCACTCAAACTAATCATATATATGTTCATTTTAATTATATTGATATGAATACATATATTTACCTCTATAATATAAATACTAATATATTTTTATGTAAATTTTCAATAATAAAAATAATTGTCCTTATAATTTTAATATTTACAACTCTACCTATGTGTATTTGCACATATGTTCTATCTCAAGTCAGGATAAAAGAAGAGGATTGGCATCAGGAGTTGCGAACCGGCCGTAAAAATCAGCTATTTTTATGTGATGAACCTATATGATATTTCGTTGGGGCGTACCCTTCATAGCGATGCGTTACATTAGGCCCCAAGTGTATCGAAAAATGAGCTAGGGTCCTTGCCACAAGGCAAGACGCTACATCGATACTGGAATGTAGTGATAAGTGAGCTAGGGTCCATGCCAAAAGGTAAGGCGCCAGGTCTTCACCCGGATTTGGTGACAAAAATGCAAGGGTTCCAACACGCAGATGGGCGAGCGTGACAGAAAAACACCGCCCACGGGTTTAGCATGAAATTGGGAAGCTGGAACATAAGAACATTAACCGGTAAACTGAGGGAGTTAGCAGATGTTTTTGCCAAAAGGAAAGTGGATATTATTTGCTTGCAAGAAACTAAGTGGGTTGGAGAAAAGACCAAGGAAGTGGAGGGCACCGGTTTCAAGTTGTGGTATACAGGTACAACCAAGAGTCACAATGGGGTTGAAATTATGATCGATAGAAGTTTTCAGAGATAAAATCGTTGATGTCAAAAGGAAATGTGACAGGATTATGATGATTAAGCTTGTAGTAGGGGATCTTATTTTAAATATTCTAAGTGTGTATACACCCCAAGTTGGATTATTATCATATGAAAAAAACCAATTTTGAGAAGACTTGGAGGAGGTTCTGAGAGGGATCCCATGAGAGGAGAAGACTTTCCTAGGAGGAGATCTAAATGGGCATGTTGGTAAAAACAATGGAGATTTTGATAGAATTCATGGTGGTTTTGGTTATGGAACGAGAAATGAGTCAGGAGAAGATGTCTTGAACATTGCACTAACCTATGATTTGATGCTAGCAAACACTTTTCTCCAGAAAAGGGAGTCATATCTTATCACGTATCATAGTGGCCAAAATCGTAGTCAAATTGATTTCTTCATGGCTAGACGGGAAGATAAAAATTCGTGTATTGACTGCAGGGTCTACCCTGGAGAATGTGTGGCGACACAACATAAGTTGGTTGTTCTAGAGGTTAGGTTCAACAAAGTTCTTAATTTAAGGAAGATGGCTCAAAACCCAAGGATAAGATGGTGGAAGCTAAAGGAGGAAAAACAAATAGAGTTTAAGGAAAACATGTTGCGTGACCGTTGGAGTTTATTGGAGAAGCTAATGAAATATGGAATAATATGGCTATGTGTGTTCAAAATGTGGGAAAAACGGTGCTAGGTGAAAGCAAAGGAAACATGGTGGTGGAATGGAGAGGTACAAAAGGCTATTAAACAGAAGAATGAATGCTTTAGATCTTTGCATAAATGCCTCAATGATGAGAATTTGCAAAAGTTTAGAGTAGCGAGGAAAGATGCAAAGAAAGCAGTGCGAGAAGCTAGAGGCAAACTTTTTGACGATTTATATAAAAATCTTGGGAGCAAGGATGGGGAGAAAGGTATTTACAAACTTGCAAAAATGAGGGATAAGAAGAGTAAAGACCTCACCCAAGTTAGATGTATCAATGATGAAAATAAAAAACTTTTGGTAAAGGATGAAGATGTAAGTGAAAGATGACTAAACTACTTTAACAAACTTTTTAATGGGAATGACGACAAGAGTGGGGTGGATTTGGATGACGTTTTTGATGATATGAATATAATATTTGTGCGCAAAATTAATACACATGGAGTTAATGAGACTTTAAAGAGGATGAAGAATAATAAAGCTTTGAGACCTGATGACGTCCCTATTAAAGTGTGGAAGAGCTTGGGAGATGTGGCAATAAAATGGTTGACCAATCTTTTTAATAGGATTCTTCAAACAAATAAGATGTCTGATGCTTGATGAAAAAGTATACTTGTGCCTATTTACAAAAACAATGGAGATATCCAGAATTGTTCAAACTATAGAGGCATCAAGCTTATGAGCCATACTATGAAGTTGTGGGAGAGAATTATCGAACATCGCCTAAGGAGGGAGACCAAAGTTTCCGTAAATCAATTTAGATTTATGCCAGGAAGATGTACCATGGAAGCTATTTTTTTGATGAGACAATTAATGGAAAGGTATAGGGAAAAGAATAAAAACTTACATATGGTGTTCATAGATCTTGAGAAAACATATGATAGAGTCCAAAGATAAGTCTTATGGTGGACTCTTGAAAAAAAATGTAGCATTAAAGTATGTTAATGCTATCAAGGATATGTATGATGGGGCTACCACATGTGTAAAAGCTTGTCATGAAACATCAAGGTATTTCTCTATCACGGCAGGTGTCCACCAAGGTTCAACTCTTAGTCCTTATCTCTTTGCCTTAGTGATGGATGAACTAACGAAAGGTATTCAAGAGAAAATGTCGTGATGTATACTTTTTGCAGATGATATCGTGCTTATTGATGAGACCAAATATGGTGTTAATAGGAAATTGAAATTATGGAGAAACACTTTGGAGTCTAAAGGATTTACGATAAGCAAGAGCAAGATAGAATATATGAAGCGTGAGTTTTCACGGGTAAGAGATGGTGATTAAGATACAGTGCATCTACTTGGTCAAGAGGCACTCAAGAAAGATGTTTTTAGATACTTGGAATAAATGTTGCAAAAAAGTGGTGAGATTGATGAGGATGTAAATCATAAAATTAGAGCAGGGTGGATAAAATGACTGAGTGCATCAGGATTTTTGTGTGACCGCAAAATTGCCCTTAAGTTAAAAAGAAAATTCTATAGAACAACTGTAAGATTGACAATGCTATATGGAGCAGAATTCTGGCCAATACAGAGGTAACATGAGCATAAAACAAGGGCAGCAAAAATAAGGATGTTAAGGTGGATGTGTGGATATACGAAGATGAATAAGATAAGAAATGATGATATTCGACGAAAGGTATTAGTGATGCTAGTAGGTAAAAAGATGAGAAAGCATAGATGAAGATGGTTTGGGCACGTTATGAAACGGTCACTGGATGCTCCTGTAAAAACAAGAGTTTGTTACCAAGAGCTCGACACAAAGAGAGGTAGAGGACGACCGAAACTCATCTGGGGAAAGGTAGTGAAACAAGACCTAATGGAGTGAGATATAGATTAGCGGACGGTATGTCTTAGGATGAAGTGGATAAAAACTATAAGCTTGATGGAAGGACAAACTCATTAGTAGTTCTATATTCTAGTCGTTCCCTTGTTTTAGTTCTTTTCCTCTTCTTTTCTTCCTTCTCCTTTTTACCCTTCTTTTATTTTAGCTTTTTTTTTATCTCTTTTATATTTTTTTTCGATTTATCATTGGGTTCATTTACCACCAACCCTAATTAACTTGGGTTAAATGTGTTGTTGATGTTAATGTTGATGCTGATATATAATTTTAATATTTATGTTCTTTCACATAGAGTTTTCATCTATATGTAATGAAAGTATTTATTCTTATAATTTAAAATTTAACAGATTTTAATATAATTTCTATTGTTCTATGTAAATATCCATCCATACAATGGTGTAGTACAATTTAGAAATTAATACACGCACTTAATAAGTTATTTTGTTTAAACTTATTTTTTTAAAAATGTTTTATATAAAATTATCTTTTAAGAAATAAATAGAATTTGTTTCTTAAAAAAATAGTTATTAAAAAATATTTTCATTTAAAAAACCAAAAAAACTTATTATTCTATTAAAAATATTTCATGTTCATAAATTTTCATCTTGATGACTGAATTATGCGAGAAAATATATGTTTTCCTGCCCCTTTCTTCAAGGCAAAAGAAGCTTCTGTCTCAAACGCCTCCATGTAATTTCAAAGAGCTTGTGAGTTGTGACTGACATGTATTTTCTTTAAATAAGGTGATTTGTTGCAATGGGGATGATACACACACATTTTAAAAGTTATAAAATTAGACTTTAAATATTTGATTTTGAGATTTCCGAAAAAGATTCCATTCATCACACACACATATATATAAGTGTAATTTCTAAGGAAAAATAAGATTTAAATAATCATTTAATTTTTTTCACAGTTAAGTTTTAATCTCTATATTTTTAAAAATTGTTTTAATTTCTTTATGATCAATTTTTTTGTATTTTAGTTATTGCCTTTAATTACAAAGTGATGTTATTAATATTAGATTAATTAAAACTGCATCGAAATAAATTTTAATAGTACAGAGCTGATAATTTTTACTAGAAGTCGTGAAATTTTTATATTTAGGAAGGGTTCAATTCAATATATTTTAGCAACTTTATACAAATTCTGCGACAATTTTAGAGAATTTAGAAATAACTCACTATTATGAGTATTATCTTTAAAACATAAAAAATTCCTCTTGTTTTTTTTAACCATTATAATTAAAGTTTTAGACTTCCAATAATATACTAAGATATTTCAACAAGCTTTTTTTAAAGTTTAGTTACACTTAAATATCTAATTTCTCCCTGAGGATATATTTTAATTTGCGTTGTTGAATCTAGATTCTCACAAATTCATGTACGTTGTCAAAAGGTAAATACATTCGATTTGGCTTGTTTTCTTTCTGCCAAACAAAACATAAAATACAATATTTTTAGACAGTAAAGTTATGTTTGACAATATATTTTAATTAATTTAATAATTTATTTGATTATTCAATAAATAATCTTTTTAGTAATTTCTCGTAATTTTTAATATTTTTTAAAATATTATTTAAAATAGGATTTTTTAAAATCCTAAAATTTTTATTATTTTTCAATCATTTTATATTTTTTAGTTACTTTAATAATTAATTTTATCAAACATTTATAATTTAATAAATTAATTTTTTAATTTTTAATTAAAATTTTAATTAATTTTACTAAAATATACAATATAAACAAGTATAACAGGATTAACGACGTAATTAAAAAAACAAATAATAGTTCATTAAATTGATTAAAATAAAAGCAATACAAAAATGATTAAAATAAATAAAAGCGACCACAGCATTTATTGATCGATTATTATTCTTGTTAACCGAAAACAATATGAACCTCTCAGTAGTCGGAAAAAACAAAAGAAAGAAAATAAAAAAATGAGCTTACGGAAGAGAGAGGGCCCCGCAGAACCCTAACCTCTTCTCCTGTGTCGTGATTTGACATAGATAGCATTAGCAAGAGGATATCATATCATAAAAATTTGGCACATTCACACAGAAAAAATTAAGCGCCAAATCTGATTAACATTCACATTCAGAAGAATGAGCACCACTCAAGCTTCCTCCAACACCAAGAACACCAAACGCAATCACAAGAAGTCCCTCTCCCTCCCCGCCCGTAACGGAATCACCCCTCCGTAACCACCTTCCTCCTCTCTCTCTCTCTCTTTAAATCCAAGCTTTTCATTTTTAATTATTTTTTTCTTCCGTTAGGGATGATGGCGGAGAAAGAACCGTTAAGAAGCTTCGGTTGTCCAAGGCGCTCACCATCCCCGACGGAACCACCGTCTTCGAGGCGTGCAGGCGCATGGCAGCTCGCCGCATCGACGCCGTTTTGCTAACTGATTCCAACGCTCTGCTTTCCGGAATTCTCACTGACAAGGTGTGTGCGTTTTTGTTTTTTTGCATGAAATGTTTCTGTGTCGTTTACGGTTTTTCTGTGTCCTTTTTTATTCAGGATGTGGCTACTAGAGTCGTTGCCGAGGGGCTGAAGCCGGAGGAGACGACGGTGTCGAAAGTAATGACGAGGAATCCCATCTTTGTCACGTCGGATACGCTCGCCATTGATGCGCTTCAGAAAATGATTCAGGGTTAGCTTCGTGATCCTCTTTGTTAATCCCGAATTCCTATTTTAGATAATAAATATTAAATAATTTTATGCATTTTGCATAGAAATTTTACGATGAGCGTCCATTTTTAGTGTGTTTATGTTACATTCTCGCATCTTGTGGGGCCCTGTGTCTAAAAAAAACACGTCTAGTGCATTCTAAGTTATGTACTCTGTCTTGAAAAACATGAGATTTTCTTCCATTTTTAACCGGTTTGCTTTCTCCTCTGTTTTATGTACTCTGTTACCTTCCTCCAGCAATTCATCTGAACCAAAAAGAATGATGTGTGGCTGGGGACAAATCCTTTTCCTGTCACCTGATCTAGTACTTACAGGCACAATTTTATTATTATTTCTTTTTCTTTTTTTTGGGAGGGGGGGGGGGGGGGGGACTTCTTGGGTCCTGCTGTCATGATGGTCACCATGTGTTTCTGGTCTATTATAAGGTTCTCTCTTGTCTATATTTTCGTTTTTTTTTTTGTACTTTATGTTTCCTTCTTTAGCTAGTTGAATATGCTAGAATTCGATAAATGATTTTATTGGATTCTCTATTTTTATACATCTTGTTTGATTGAATCATAGTCTGGCTGGAAAGTAATTCATTAAGTGGGAGATATAATTTAACTTTTTTTAATTGATAGGTAAATTTAGACACCTCCCTGTTGTGGAAAATGGTGAAGTCATTGCAATGCTGGATATCACCAAATGTCTTTATGATGCCATATCTAGGATGGAGAACGCTACTCAACAGGGGAGTGCCGTTGCTGCAGCAGTTGAGGGAATGGAACTTCAGCGAACTAGTAATGTTTAACAGTTTTCTTTTTACATACATGGTTTTTTATGATGCTTCCTGCTTGTACTTGAATTCATGAATTACTTCTACCTGCATGTGGTACATCTGTTTAATATTTATGACTGCCACGGTTAAATTCATAAATTTTACTATTGAGTAATGATACTCATACATCCCAATCTCTTACAATCCACTTCCACTCTATTTTTCTCCCTATCTCTCTACCTTTTTCATCACATCATATATCATATCTATCATTTTCTCTCTCTATCTCTCTCCTCCCATCACATACCCCAATCTGCCCCAAAATGGGGTAGATGTCGAACATTTTCCAATTTTATTTTTTTAAAATATGGAATCAATCTTTTTGGCTTACTCTTAAACTGACTTGGCTGTTAAACAAAATTTTCATTATTATCTTTGTGGCAGAAAATAATGCACAAAGGAATTGACAATAGAAAAAAGGTTTGGAAAAATTATCAAATGATTGCTTTGGCTTGCTGTTTTCTTTTTACTAGGTTATATTACTCTCCTTCATCGCCTACCAACTTTACTCCCCTTTTCTACAATAAATATATTTTTGTTTTTTTAAAAATGTTCAAAGAGAGGTCAATGTGAATAGTCTATTAACTAATTGTGTGGTTATTTGTTACTAAAGTGAAAATATAGTATAATTTTCACCTAAAACTGTTTTTGCTACAAATTCCTCTATTGTATTTAAAATTTTTCGTATAGTTTTATGGACCAATTCTAGTATTTGTTTGTTTATGCATATATACTTCAAGGACACACTCTAGAAGTTAATTTGTGAGGTCTTCTCTGTGAAGTTTAAGGCGAGTAGGTAAATGGAGGACCAGATGGTATCAAGAGAAAGACATTGAAGCTTTGCACAATAATATTAGGATGTGTTGAATATTGCCATATTTTCTCTTCATATTGTAATGATTGCTAATTTTCTGTTTCAATTGTCAATAATTTTTGTCAGCTCCAAATACTTTCATTGAAACATTGAGGGAGCGCATGTTCAAACCTTCCCTGTCAACTATAGTCGATGAAAATACAAAGTAATTTCACATCATATTTTCTTGTGTTTTTATGTGTTGCCAAGTGACTTTTTTATAATCAGATATAATAGTTTTACAACATTTTATAGCTTTATGTGTTTCTAGGGTTGCTATTGCATTAGTATCAGATCCTGTGTACGTGGCAGCAAAAAAGATGCGGGAGTTACATGTAAATGCAGCTGTGATTGTGACGGAAAACAAGATTAAGGGGATACTTACGTAAAATCCTTTTCCTGAGGCTTTATTCTCTTTCCTTAGAAATATATGATAGCAAATAACATAATTTTTTTGGATAAGCAATCTTCTGGAATGATATATATGAAATGGACATTGGACAATTTTAATTTTATGCACAATATATCATCCTGTAAATATTTTATGCAGTTCAAAGGACATCCTTATGCGCGTGGTGGCTCAAAATCTTTCTCCAGAGTCGGCTCTTCTGGAAAAGGTGGTTATGATTTTATTTTGTGAAGTAACCATACCGGAAATTGGTTTATTCTGTGATGTCTTTTTTCTTCTGGCTGGTGCTTATTTTTTTATGTATTCAGAATTAAGTTGAATTTCTTCTTTATTCTTCCCTTCACTTATTTTTTGTTAGGTGATGACTCCAAACCCAGAATGTGCATCTCTAGAGACAACAATTCTTGATGCACTGCATATGATGCATAATGGGAAGTTCTTACATCTTCCTGTGGTGGACAGAGGTTAGCTTTGCTTTCTTAATTTCCTATGTACTTTTTTACATATTTGTGCTGAATATTATTTGTTTTGCACTTGCAGATGGAAATGCTATTGCTTGTTTGGATGTTTTGCAGATAACTCATGCTGCAATTTCTCTGGTAAATTAAATGTTGAGACACATAAAATACACGATAGAGGAAGCTATTTTATTGGATATTTTGAAGAAGAAAATGCTGTGGTTATCCAGTGTGTGGTGTATCTGGGTTTGTGTCCGTGTTTCAGGTGATATCTGGGTAGTGGGTATTGTAAAAGGAGGACTACCCGTAATTGAACATCGGTTTCTGTTCCTATGCATTTAACTTTCAAGAATTTTTCTGAACTCTTTCAATGATACATCTTTCCCTAGCTGTAGAGGGTATTTGGAATATTTAGATTCTAACTGAATTTTCATTTCTTGGTTTATCATAAACGGTAAATGCCTACGTCTGTGTCCATTATTAACTATGTTGTTTTGGTGGACATACAATTTGATAAAAGGAATCAAAGTGTTGTAAAGTATCTGTGCCTTTTGGACTTAATGATATTAATGTATATTGATAATTTCTGTCTATATTTGAAGGATTGCCACATTCGTTCATTATTTGGCTATTTTCCCAAATTATCAAAACGTGGTGCCTTGGGTAGTGCTAGTGCCATGGATCAAATGAACCAGACTATCACTTACCCTTCCTCTTTCCTACTGCATTATGATAATGATTTTTATAACTGTTGGGTGTTCACTCATGTTACATAAAAATGAAGTATAATCTTGAATATTATGAATCAAGAATTATATAAATTGCTAAAATTTGGTACTATTATACGGATGCTAGTGTCCTGTCACTAAGTTGTGTATTTTGTAGGTTGAAAGTAGTCCTGGAGCATCTAATGATGTGGCAAACACAGTTATGCAAAAATTTTGGGACTCAGCTTTTGCTCTAGAGCCGCCGCCTGAAGATTTTGACACCCATAGGTACCTTGGTGACATTCTTATTCGTTTTTGATATATGTTGTTTTGTTTGATAAATAAGCATATATATGTCTGATTGCAGTGAAGCCTCTGGACGGTTGACTTTGGATGGAGCAGATACCACAAAGTCTACATATCAATCTGTAGGTTTTGGAAATTCATTTGCTTTTAAATTTGATGATCACAATGGCCATGTGCATCGATTCTACTGTGGTGAGTGATATCTTTGGGAAAGCTCGCAAGAACTTAAATCTACTGATCTACATATTTCTGTTGACGTGGACATCCTATATATAAACCTGGATGAATTATTTTTAGAAGAACTTGCAAGTATTTGCTACTGTCTTTTTTGTAGGTGCTGAACATCAAGAAGAACTTCTATCTGCTGTCATGCAAAGAATTGGTGATATTAATGATGGAGAACACCCTACAATGCTGGTATGTTTTATTCTACTTTAGTTTTGTCTACCTTTTGGTCGTACTATATGATATATTATGATACCGGCCTTTTACTTCTAGTATAAGGACGATGATGGTGATAAAGTTATTATTGCGACTGATAACGATCTTGCGGCTGCAGTCAGCTATGCTAGGTCTGCAGGACTGAAGGTGAAGTTTTCCTCTTTTGACAATGTGGCCTTCATGGATTTGTTCTTATGTCTTTGATGCATGCATTGAACAAAGTGTCTTTGTATTTCAGGCTTTAAAGTTGGATTTGGAGTTTCCCAATTCAACCAAACCAACAAAACTGCAACCTGGTACAGCCACTATACAGAAAACCAGTACATTGCCTATCCGTTTTGGTATTTTTGCAGGTGTTGTTGTCCTAACGAGCATTAGCGTATTGGTGTACTTAAAGCGCTCTAGACAGTAATATGTTTGCCAGCTTGAAAACAAAACATGCTATAATCTTACTCTATGAATCCCAGAGTTTCTTCATAAATCAAATGCTCGTTGACAAAGGAAATGATGGACACGGAATGGGTGGATGATGTGGAGTCTCTCTAATCACCTGTTTTTAATTATCTTTTTCTTTTTGGGTCACTGATGTAATTAGAACCAAATATAAAGTCGTGGCATGCAATACTGAAGTGTCACCATGTTCCTCTCAATTAAAGTACTTGTAATTCATTATATTTATCAACTTTCATCACTTACGACTTTTGCGTCCAGATATTATCAGTTTTAGATCACCGTCAAGGTCAAGCCATTTGATGAAATCAATTACAATATTGTTAAAGTAAATTTTTAGTATTTAATGTAGGAATAGCATGACATCCTTCATTGTCATCATCACATTTTACTAGCCCTGAATGATAGGATCCTTCGTCATTAAAAATATAAAAAGGTACAAATCTAATCATATGGAATAGAAAAGAGGCTCGTATTTTTCTTCTGTAATTAGAGTCTTTTTGATAAATGTAAATAGTCTAGTGTTTTAGGTGGAATCTTGGGATAATCTCACAAACTTGGTCTTTTGGGACTGATAACTATATGAATTTTTTTTTAAATGTTGGGCTAACTGGTGTTGTATTATTCATTTATATTTATTTTTATAAAATATTTTAATAATTATTTTGATTAAAAAAAGGCAAATTCGACACAAATTGATAAGAATCACTTACTAAAAGAGACATTAAAAAGAGATTTCACTCTGAATTGCTATTGGAAGTTGCTTTACAAACACTTTATAATCTTTATTATAAAAAATAGTAAATTTATTACTTTTAAAAAATATTTTATATTATTAATTTGAGACCTTATTTCTTGAAAATAAACACTCTCTTTACATATTCTTCTTCTAATGTTGTTAAGTATTTCTCTTTTATTTTATGGCACATTGTTTGGTGAATTTTTAAAGAGATTATATAAAATTTTAATTTGAATTTTAAGTATTTTAATTTAAACTTTTTATTTTAATCTATTAAATATTATTTTTTTTAGGATGAAGATTATACTTTTTTATTCTTACACGAAAAAAGGTCATAATCATATTATATGGCACTCTCTATGTATATAAAAGTTTGATTTGGATAGATTAGATTGATTTTTAAAATTAAATTAAAAATAAACATTTTTTTATTCATATGAACTGAATACTAATAATACTGAAAAATTTATAATAACTTGTTCAACTAACTTAGACTCCTCCCGTAAATTAGAAATAAATCTAATCCAATCTAATAGTAAATATATATTTTTATATTATTTTCAGTTTTACGGAATTTTAATTTATTTAATTTTTTATTATATTGATTGTTTGTTTCAACTTCTATTGAATTGAAATCATATATCACTTCCTGTAAAAAAATAATCATATATCACTATTCACTAATGTATCACATATTTATTGGAAAATATTTTCCTATAATTTTAAATTTAAAGTAAATATATTTTGTTTTTCTCAATCAATTTTTAAGATAAAATTTATTTCCTATCTATTTATTCCAGTCTTTTAGAAATTGTTGTGATGTTTGGTAATAATTTGTTAATTGTGAACTTGTGATAATTGTGCCGCAGATTTGATGATTATTATTTTTGTTTATATATAACTTTCTTTTACGAAAAAAATAAGGAGAACGCAAAGGCACATATCTACATTAAAATAATATTTATTTATTTATTTATTTATCTTTTTTATAAAATTATATTATATTACTATAATTATATGTTTTGGAGCATGGTATTCTTTGATTCAAAATTCTTTCGGTGCACTTGATTGAATTAACATGTTGTCGTATTTTGAGAGAGGAACGTTATATGGATTTATTCTACCACTAGTGACGACTTTTTTTTTCTCTTAAAATAGCCCTTAACACACTTTAACCAGACTTTTATACACTCTCCATTATTATTATATTTATTTTTTTTATTAAGGATTGTTATAAAAATTGTTTGTGTATTAATTATATGTGAAATAATTCCAATTATATGTTTATAATTTTGGTTTCCTCCTAATTAATTTTTTCTATCAATATCACTATTCACTAGGATCCCCAACTTTTAATTATTTTTTTCCCTACTTTTCCACGAAAAATTTCAAATTCAGACACGCTGCAGAAAAATGAAAATCAAGACGCGGACTAACCTGAAAATCACGAGAATAAAATCCTGTAAGCAGGAAAACAAAAAGCAAAGAAGAAAAACACTGGAAAGGAAAGAGGAGAAAGACGGTTGGTTACTGCATCATCACTGAGGTAACCTCTAATGTACTTCTTGCTTTTTGTTACATACATTACATACTGGTTTTCGTTATTCATGTCTTTGGAGCTTCTCCCGAAACATGATTTATAACATCATCATTGATTTATGCAACGGTTTTTCACTTAATGAAAAAACATTGTTGTTTATTGTACTTATTATCTTTGGAACAATACATGTGAATGTGCTCCGTTCTATAATTTTCTTGCGGGAAAAGTAAAGTGTAAAAGAAAAAAAAAATCAAGCAGACCAAGTTTTTTTCTTTTTCTTTTTGGGTGGGGGTTATAAGATACGTGCTTTATTTGTCTATGGTTTTGTTAGCAGTGAGGATTGAACCCGTTATCTTTCTCTTCTTCCTTAAAGATGCCAACTTGATTAAGAAGGAGGGAGAAGGGTTGGATGGTAGCCAGGGTTAATGGATTCTCCATGTTCTTCTCTTCCACTGTAAAATGTTCGTTTTGCAAGGAACCATACTCTAATTACCGGGTGAAGGAGTGAAAGAAAAATAAAAACTTGATTTTTGTTTTTGTTTTCGTCGTTTTCTTCCCAAAATAGAATGTGTCATTGTTTAGAAAAAGGAAAAAGATAGAAGTCTAAGTATAATAAGTAATGTGATATATTAGGAAGAGAAAGATAGTAGATGTTGATAGAGTGTATAATACTATCTGAAAGAGTCCCACTGTCCACATATCTAGTTTAGAAACACGATATTCAATCTGTAGATTGGCTAAGATGAGGGTGGGGGAGTGAATGAGAACCAAAATTAGATTTATATTTTTGTTTTCACCGTTTCATTCCCAAAATAGAATGTGCCATTATATACACTAAATGAAAATAGAAAAGATTATCAAACATCCCTCAGCCTTCCATTCCTTAGTTTTTGACTCTCTTTTCTTGCAGTCTTAGTTATAACAGCAATTATGGCCAAAGGGAGAAAAATATATGGAGATACTGGTAGTGACAGCAGCTTCATCCGAACCAACAATCAGGACAATCGCAATGTGTTTCCACATGTTGTGCAAACTTCTTGTGCTGTCCATTGTAGTGCTAAGTTACAGTTAGTAAGATAGAAACTGCCCTTGCTTGTTTACGTACTCAGAGGATTCAGACCCTAACTTATTCTATGAAATAAAAATTGTTGAGGGTCGTTTAGCATCTCTTTTCGTAGCAAACTCTACAGCTCAGTTGGATTATGCATGCTTTGGAGATGTGATGGCAGTCCGTAGGATGAATTCATATAAGATGCACTTTGTTGTATTGGCTGACCTCAATCATCATCACCAAACATGTGTATTTGGATGTGCTTTACTTCATGATGAGACTGTTGAGGCATACTCGTGGTTGTTTCAAACATTGCTTCATGTGATGCAGGGTTGCATGCCCAAATCTGTTGTGACTGATGGTCATAAAAGGCTGAGTAAAGCTATCAAGCATGTATCGCCACGATCGCGGCACCGGCTATGTGAATGGCATCTTGAGAACAATGCACATTCTATTGTTGATGACCCCTTCTTCATATCTGACTTTAAAGTGTGCATACTGGAGGCTCTTTCGCTTGATGATTTTGATGCTAAGTGGAAAGAATTGGTTGGCAAGTATAAGTTCATAGGATGTATGAGAAATGCCATCAGTGGGCAGAGGCTTACTTTAGGGGACATTTCTGTGCTGGGTTGAAAAGCATTTGAGTAGGTTTTCACAACATAAACTGAAACTGTGTTAATTTATTGATGAATATGATAAGGCAGTTAATGAAGTCCAGTGGAATGAGGGGAAGGTTGAATATGATGCCACCCATGTGCGGTTTGCTCTCTCAACTCCTCATGTTAAAATTGAGAAACATGCTGCTGAGGTGTTTACAGTGAAATCTTATAAAAGGTTTCTTTCAGAAATGTGGTTGGAGACTAATTTGTTTGTCTTGAGCATAGATGAAGGTTCAAACATCCGCAAATACATGTTAGGCAACTCTGAGCACCAGAGCCTAGCATGTGAAGTTATGTTCAAGCCTAGTGGTCCAAGTATTAAATGCTCATGCTTGAAGTTTGAGACAACCCGGATTTACTTGCTGCCACACCAATCATATAATCAATTGTGAGAGGCTAGAAAAAATTCCCCAAAACCTCATACATCCAAGATGGACAAAATCAGCAAAGTCTACTGCACAACTTTGGCAGCATTACTTGCCTCGGGTGTCTAATGATGTTGTGACGAGAATGATGCGTTTTGGTAACATGATGTCCATTTCTTCAGTACCATGTTACTTGGTGTCTACATCAGACCAGTTATTTATCGTCGTACACAATAGATTTCAAAAGTTATTGGATTAAGTAAATGAGTTTTCCTCTGCCCCTGATGCAACCAATAGTGATGCACTTAATGAGAAAGGAGGTGAAACTGTCTCAAGTGAAAGATCTAAAGGTGATGATGCTCTTTACAGAAATGTGGAACAGATCAAACATGGGTGTCCTGAACTCATCAATGCTGTAATTAGTGTGGCTGAGAAAAGTCCCATAGTTATGCAACACACCTTGGGTAATTCATCTGATCAGGGTAAGGGACCTTGTTACTAACCCTCTGTCTCAGTGACTTGTGGTTGATAGGTGCACCAATCAAGTAGATGATTTAGATCAACAAATTGATAATGGAACCAATACTATGAATACTTAGGTGGGCTTATTCAAAGTATGAACTTAACTTTTTTTTGTCTATATTCCTGAAAAACCATGTCATTATGGAGATATTTACTAGTTTTTTTTTATAAGCATGGAGATATTTTCTAGTAACTTGTTGCATTTTGGCTCCTTTGATGAAGACAGTTTGGGTTATGAATTTTACCCTTCTATGGTGGCATGTGTCCATTAAACAATATATTGTTAATATTGATAATTGTTTATTTGCTCCTTATAAAATTTTAAAGTTCTATGATGTTCCTTTTCTCCAACCAAACATATTCAGGTTCTTGAATAGAATAATCTATCATTGTGTTTGGTCACAAAGGTAAATTTTAAATTTTAAAGTTCTATGGTGTAGTGGGTTTGGGTCTAACTCAACCCCAAAAGCTAGCTCATAGGGTGAGAGTTGTCCCCCAACTTTTGGGCTTGGTGCGTGGATAATATGGTGGGTAACCCATTAATGGATCTAGGATAGACTCTGATACCATCTTAGAATGTGGGTTTGGACCTAACTCAACCCCAAAAGTTAACTCATAGGATAAGGGTTGTCCTCCACTATATATTCTATCTTGCCAATATCTTTAACCAATGTGGGACTTGGATTTTTCCCAATATGTTAATACATTTCATTCGTTGTATATTGTTATTAGTTAGTTTGTTACTAGTTAGTTCTAAGTACAGCTATTAGTAATTATTTCTGTTAGTTAGTTTTAAGTACAACTGTCATATTCTAACTTGTATATATTCTTATCCCATTGTTAATTAAACAGAGGATTTCTTTTTACCGATTATTTCTGTTAACATGGCATCAGTTTGAGAGATTTCCTCTTCCTCTTGCTTTCGCGTTCTCTCCTTTCTTTGCTTTGATCGGTTATCTCCTTCTCTTTTTTCATGGCTTCTACTCCCGCAACCTCTAATTCTTCTGTTACAGTCACCTCCTCCGCAACCTATTCTCTTCCTCAAGACATCTCCAACCCCTATTATGTTCACCCTAACGAGAATCCCTTTGCGAAACTCATTACTGCTCTTCTTGATGGTTCTAATTAACATGGCTGGGTTCAAGTGGTGACGTTGGTATTGGAGATGAAGAACAAAATCAGCTTCATGGATGGCACGATCCCAAAACCCCATGAGCAAGATCCGAATTACAGTGCTTGGAAATAGTGTAACAACCTGATTCGATCATGGATCAATCATTCGGTTTCTCCTGACATTGCAACTAGCGTTCTATGGCTGAATCAAACTTCTGAGGTATGGAATGCTTTGCGTAACCGTTGTTCCCAAGGTGATTGCGTACGGATTCTACAATTGAACAACAATCTCCATTCTACTAAACAAGGTGATCTTTCTGTTACGAGCTATTTCACAAAATTGAGAATTCTGTGGGATGAGTTGTGCAATTTTCATCCAATCCCGTCTTGTGATGCGACTCTTGCTGGTTCTTGCAAAGTGGTTCAGCTTTTCAAGAAGTATCGTGATTGTGACAGCTTTCTATGCTTTCTTCACGGATTGAATGAGCCATTTGCTTATGCCAAATCTCAAATATTGATGCTTGATCCTCTTCCTAGTTTGGATAGGGTTTTCTCAATTATTCTTTAGCAAGAACGTCAATTGCATGTTGGTGTTCTGCCTACTCCCACTGCTCTCACTGCTCAGGCTTCATCGAATACATCACAAGGCCGTGGCAAGGCTCCTTTCAAGTTCAATTCTGCCAAACAAGGTCATGCTCGTTTATGCACTCACTGCAATCGGACTAATCACACCATTGACACATGTTTCTTGAAGCATGGATTCCCTCCTGGATGGAAATCAAAGAAATTTGTGCATAATGCTACAACTTCTAATCCTCAATCTGAGGATGATTCAGACACTGCTGGCAATCTTTCTAGCCTAACCAAGGATCAAATTCAGAATTTGCTTGCCTTGTTGCCATCTGCTACACCTACTGCCAATGCTACCAGCTCTTCAAACATGGTTAGCCCTTCCAACCTTATTAGCTCTAATCACATTTCTACTCAGCCGGATAAAGGTAATGTTTCTTGGATCCTAGATTCGGGTGCTACGGATCATTTTGCTTGTTCTTTGAATCTTTTTGCATCTTATAGAACCATTAAACCTATTCTTGTTGCATTACCTAATGGCAAGTCTGCATCTTCTTTGTTTAGAGGCATTGTTGTGTTGGCTGATTCTTTAATTCTCCATGATGTTCTTTTTGTTGAACATTTTTCTGTCAACATTATTTCTATATTACTAAACTCACTAAAAGTCTTGATTGTCAAGCTACTTTCACTCACAACCTCTGTTTTTTGCAACAGATTTCTGGCCAGAAGATGATTGGCACTGCTAGAGAGTTAAAGGGACTATATTACCTAATCCAATCTGGTGCTTCTGATTCTAATTCTGTTTCTGAAATTCATTTTACTAGTACTTACACACACAGTCTTTCTTTTTCCAATGTGGCACTATAGATTAGGTCATCCTTCATCTTGGTGCTGTGATACTATTCAGAATTTGAATTGTACTATTCCATCTGATATAAATAAACCTTGTGACAATTGTCATTTCTCTAAATAGAGGCATTTACCTTTTTCATCTAGTACTACTATCACTACTTGTGTTTTTTATCTTGTGCATGTTGATATTTGGGGCCCTTACTCGGTTCCTTCCATACAAGGCCATAAATATTTCTTGACTATTGTAGATGAACACTCAAAATTCACTTGGTTGAAACTAGGCAGCACCTTGTTAATTTTGTGTCTTTCATTCAAACACAATTTAACAAAACCATCAAAATCATCAGAAGTGATAATGGTGCTGAGTTTTCCATGTCTTCTTTTTATGATTCAAAAGGTATTTTGCATCAAACATCTTGTGTTGAGACTCCCCAACAAAATGGAGTCATTGATAGAAAGCACCAACACATTCTTAACATTGTAAGGTCTTTGATGTTTCAATGACATCTTCCCCTCTCTTTTGGGTTCTTTTCAGTTGCTCATGTTGTCCATATTCTAAACATGTTGCCATCCAAAATTTTAAAATCTAAATCACCTCATTTCCTTCTTTATAATGCCAATCCTGATTTTCAATTCCTGAGAGTGTTTGGGTCTCTTTGTTTTGCATCCACCATTCAATCTCATAGAACCAAATTTCAATCTAGAGCTCAAAAATGCATTTACCTTGGCCACCCATTTGGCACCAAAGGTTATCTCTTATATGATTTGCAAACAAGAGAGCTCTTAGTCTCAAGACATGTTGTTTTCTATGAGACCATTTTTCCATTTCATACTACCTCCCCTCCTCCTTCTTCTCCTGACAGTATGTTTACTCTTCCTCTCCCAATTTTTGATACTGGTTCTGACTTGTCCTCTTTACCAACCAATCCTACAAAATCAGATAATTCTACACCTAATTCTGCTCCTATGCTTTCAGAAACAACTTCTGCAGAATTAAGTTCTATTCCTATCTCTACCTCAGACACAAATCCTGTTTTTGCTCCTATTAATTCAGGTCCTACTAGAATATCTAGCAGAATCAAACATCCACCCACTTATTTGAAGGATTACCAATGTAATGTTTTACATATTCTTAGTACTGCACATTCATCTTCAGGTACACCATTTCCCCTTTCCCAATTTACTTCCTTTCATCATTTATCATCATCACATGCAGCATATTTACTATCCTTGTCCAATGTTTCTGAACCTCATACATATGCTCAAGCTGTGAAATATCATTGTTGGCAAGAAGCAATGAATAAATAAATTGAAGCTTTACAAAACAATAACACATGGATTTTAACTGAATTACCTCCTGATAAGAAACCTATTGGTTGCAAATGGGTTTATAAGATCAAAAGGAAATCTGATGCTATTTGAAAGACATAAGGCCAGATTGGTTGCCAAAGGGTACACTCAATTAGAGGGTGTGGATTATAGTGACACTTTTTCACCTGTTGTCAAGCTCACTGCTGTTTGACTCGTGCTTGCCTTAGCTGCTGCAAAACATTGGCATTTACATCAATTAGATGTTAATAATGCTTTTTTACATGGAGATTTGATAGAAGATGTTTACATGAAAGTTCCTCCTGGGTTTACAACTCCTAATTCTGGACTAGTTTGAATGTTGCAAAAATCTTTATATGGATTAAAACAAGCAAGTAGGCAATGGCATGCTAAGCTTATTGCTGCCCTCAATGGTTTGGGTTTTCATCAATCTTCTTCAGATTATTCTCTATTTGTGAAGAGTCGGAATTCTGATATTACCATTCTCCTAGTTTATGTTGATGTAGTTTTGACAGATAACCATCTTGAAGCAATTAATTCTGTCAAAAATTTTCTGGACCAGCAGTTTAAGATTAAGGATCTAGGAGAACTTAAATTTTTTCTTGGCTTGGAGGTGGCTCGATCCAATTTTGGAATTGTTTTATCTCAGCGCAAATATGCCTTGGAGTTAATCACAGATGCTGGCTTGTTAGGCTGCAAGCCTGTTTCAGTTCCCATGGTACATAATTCCAAACGTTCTGCTAAGGTTGGTGTTCTCTTATCTGATCCAGCAAGTTATCGAAGACTCATTGGCAGGCGGATATATTTGACAAATACCAGACCCGATTTATGCTTTGCTGTGCAAATCTCAAATTTAAGACCTTAATTAAGGAATTTTATTTTTTAATATTTATTGTTTTGCTTAGAACAATGACAAAATATAAATATTAAAAAAATTGACTAGTTATTGATAAGTACGTTACAATTTATTGATTTGACCATGTTAAATTACATTAAAATGATAAAAATTGAAAACATTTTTAATGTTGTTTAATTTATTAAGTAATAAATTAACACAAAATCCTAAGAAGTGAAAAAATACGTAAAATTTAAAGTTATCATATAACTTTATATTATATGTCCTATAAGATAAAGACATTATTAATAAAAGTCTAAATAATAATATAAAGTTCAAATATGGACCTTTGTAATTTAGTATTTGGCTTTTATTTGATTTAGAAAACATTTTTGGTTTAATAAAATTAAGAAATTTTAAAATAAAAAAAATAAAAAACACAATCAGTTCAAATTTATTATTAATAAGCTAATTTTGTTTTTTGGATTTTGCAAACTGGTTACTCAATTATTTAAATGCAATTTCAAGAATAATTTAATAGAGGCAATATTTTATTTATATAAAAAAAGTCTACCATTATCATCATGAAAAAATAATATTCAAATTTTAATTCATATATATATGATTACAAAGTTATACTTTAATACTATTTTACTAGAATTTTTTACATGCAAGTATCTTTTAAATATAAATCAATAAATAATAATTTATTGCAAGAACTAAATAAGTCAAATCTTGTATCCCAAAAAAGAAAAAAAATGATAAGTCAACTCTACATGCTATATTTTTTTTAACCAAAACTAGCTCAAGTTTTAAAGTTTACTTGTTTAAATAAATGAATAATATTTAACTAACGTTTTTTTTTTTTTTCTCAAACCAAACCTTATTTTGACATAGGCTTACTATAATTTTTTTGTAATGTATAAAACTAGGCTAACTATAGTTTGAGTAAAACTATACATTAGGACTCTAAAAATTATGAGTAATATTTTCATACCTCAAATTATACACATGATAAATAAGAAATGAGGAAAATTTTTGAAACGTGACGTAACAGATAAAGATAAAGATGAAAAAGAAAAACTTAAAACATAAATTTAGTCTCTCAATTTTGATATAAATTTGTTTTTCCTCATTCAAATTTAAAAGGTGAAATGATTTATTTAATCATCTTTTTATTATCAATTTACTCTTTTAAAATTCAATTTAATCATTTCATCGGTCTAAATTTAACTACATTGATGATGAAATAAAAAATATAAGTATTTTTTATTCTCAACTTCTCCCTTCTCCCTTCTCCTTCCTCCTCCCTCATCTAATCGCCATCCTAAACCCAGTAACATTGAAGAAGAAGAGAATTGAAAGTTGAAAGGCAAAAATTGAGAGAAAAAAGAGGACCCAGATGAGTGTAGAAGCCACGGAATGTTCGCCATGGTAGTTGCTCGGTGCTCACACTCTGAGCTGATTATGGATAGATAGCATTGGAAGGGGTTTGAAGTTGTAAAGTGCCCCTTGTGTTGAGTCTTATTTACGAAGCTTAACAACCTGGAATGATCATGTTAAAACTTAAAACTCCAATATCTTCATATTAGTGGAGATCAAACCCAACAACACCACCGCCACCACCACCAAATGTGAGCCCTCTCTCTCCCACGTTGAGTCCTTTATGAGGTTAATTGTGATAACATTTTGAATATATAACGAATTATTATTCAAAGTAAACGACGATAGGCGTAAAGGCATGATTAGTTCCACAAATCTCACTGCACTGACCAAGAGTAATTATATCTCCTACAAATCCTCCTGTATCTTTTATGGTAAATATTGAATGCAAAGTACAAGATCAAATAGTTGAGCATTAAGTAGCATTAAGTACAAGATTAATATGTATCACAAATGAAGCCACCAGCAATTAAATAGCTCGTCAACAATCGCCTTCATTAGCAAAAACAGCCACCACCTGCTAATGACTGAGGTACATTATAGACAGCAGCAAATCTACTCTTGCCGCCAAATCAAGGAAATAAAGAACAAGAAATACAGCTTTTCAAATGTAATCAAGAACGAACAAGGTTAAGAGTCGGGCCACAGAGCTATACGAACTATCAACCATACACAAATTAGTGGTTTCTACAAATACTTTCGTGCAAGGGCTCGGACTTTAGTATCAAAATGTGATGACGTGATCCGGGAGCCAGGTAAGTACAGGGGATTAAGGAGAGTCTGCAATTTCCCAACATACAAATAAAAGTTACTTTATCTCTTGCCAGTTCAATAATTCATAAGCTATAAAATGAAGTTCACAAAACAAATTTAACATAAGAATCTGTATGTAATCTTTTACTGATATAAGTGTTTCCAATCATATTCTCACACAGAACAAAAAATAGTAAAGTAACCATTGGGAACTAATTTTGCATTCTGCATACTCATAAGGAAGAATATTGTACTCCAAAACAGTTAGGATGGAATTTGACAAACTTCTACAAAACTTTAAAATGCAGGTTTGTCATTATGGTTGTTAATATGTGTACCAGGTATCTACTTGGCAATTTAGAAAGCCTATTATAGTGAAATATTGAATTGGTAATTAGGGGAAATGTAGAATGTGACTAATTCAACAGCGATAAAAATTATTCCAACAGCTATTGATATTTGTATAGTCCGGAAAGCATGATTTAAGGAACTGGTAAACATGAACTTTCTCATAATCCCATTTCAAGAGAAGCATCCTATTGTAGAATAAGAAAAGGCCACATATGAAATT
>CM023946.1:15688367-15767675 GCA_013407115.1 Glycine latifolia | reverse complement strand
TAATAAATTATTTTAAATTAAATAAATTTAGTGATATATATATATATATATATATCAATATTAATTAATTTTTAATATAATTGATCTATTAGACCAGTTTGTTGGAGTATCGTGTTAATAACTTGAAGGTCACAAGTTCGCATACACCATTATTTTCAAAAATATATTTTAACTTACCAAAAAAAAACTTACTAATTGAGCTTACAGATTGCCCAATCCGTATATAAAAAAAATATACGGATTGGGCTTACGGATTGCCCAATCTGTATATATAAAAAAAAAACTCTTACGGATTGTGAAATCCATAAGATTCTTACCGATTCGCCAATCCGTAAGTGTGAATCATACGGATCAGTGTATAAAAGCCGCAAAAATGCGAAGGGTAGTTTTGGAAACACATTGTTCATAGATGGTGTATTAGAAATTCACCTGATATATGTAGCACATCCCATCATTTTAACAGGTTCGATTGTTTTGATTTGATTTAAGAAATGAACTTATCACCAAATCGATTCAAAAGAGTTTTTAAACTAATTTTAAAAAAATTATTTATAAGAAAAAAATTCTCAATTTAGTTCATTTTAATATAATTATTTTGACTCCAAACTGATTTGGTTTAAATTCAATTAAAAATTGGTTTGGTTTGAATCAATTTTTTCCACACCCCTAAGCTCATTTTATAATATTTAATTCGATGCAATTTTAAATATTTTGAATTTATTTTAAAAAATTAAAAATAGAATTTACTTAATAAAATTTGATTGACTTACATCTAAAATATTATAATTCAGATTTAAAACTAAGATAACTTTATATTATATCATCATTTTCTTTAAGATATATACTTATATTGTAATTTAAAATATTTTATTTTGATTTTTTTGTTTAATGTTATTTTTTCATACATTTTAAAAATAAAAGATAAAAATAACCAGAAGATTGTGGGAGCAGAATTCGAAGTAAGACTGTGTACTGCAATTACACATTATATTATTATTCTTTTCTTTAAAATACTCTTTTTTAAACTTTAAATTAAAATATTTTAATTTCATCTTATATTATGTTAGCTTAATAATATACTTTTTGAGAAATATTTTGAATATATTTACGACATATATGATATCAAATGATATCATTAGAAATTCTTAACGGAAAATTAATAGAAATATTTATCCTTTAAAAGTATTTGTTAATATATTACTATTCTTCTTAAAATAATAATGTCTATATTGATAAGCTATTTCGGCTTACTTATGGCCTAAGTTTAAGTTTTAAGAGTGAGGTGTAAGTGTGATGTTCATCAGTTAATGTTGGAGGTATCATGCACCACACCAAGCCTCCTTTCTTTCTCCACATCAGGATAAACAAAGTGCATGTGAAAGAGACCAAGACACGTAGAGGAGAATGGCGTGGTGAAGAATCATAGAGCCTTACTATAACCACACTAAATCGGTATACAATAAAATCAATCCTCTTTTACTCAAACCAATTTATGTCCAAATGTTTTAGTTTTGTAAGCCACTTCTGTGTGTCTTGAGAAATACATGGTGTCTTCATTTCACTATCTGTATGATCACTCCTCTTATCCTTAGCAAGGTTGTCCTGTCTGCTCCGTTGTCTTACCTTGAGCGACAGAAGGCGAGAAACCTCGTGTAGTCCACCCCACTTTTCCAGCGCACGCGCAATATCATATCGCCCTGTCAGAAATTCCATTGCTACAAGTTAAAAATGATTGTCACTGATCCACTGGCATTGGTTAGGTAATACTGATGTTGCATGTTTTAGCAATCTTTCTTTCATAGACTAGAGAAAAAAGCTATAGTTTATTGCAGTGATAAAATCAAAGTTGAGAACAAGAATATCTAAACCTACCTGCTCGTTCAAATGACTTTCTACTCGGCATAAATGAAGGGTCTATTCCCCAGCTCCTCTGAAACCGACTTATCTGCATCATGAAATAAATTCCATTATGATCTAAGATGTAAATAGTGTCATTTAGTCATTGTCATTAAACAGTGGCATTTCTTCCATGAGGTAAACAAGAATGCTTTGTGGTACAAAGTGAAGAAGGAAATGAAAATATTTGAGATAAGAAAAGCGTAAGGCATTATGGTAAACTAGATTAGAATTTTTGCAACCTACCTCTTCCTGCAAATTTTCAAGATTGTCCCAGTAACCCTTAGGTTTGCGGTGTTTGTAAGCCAAAGAAAGGTTCAATATGGTTGCAATCTTTCTGAATCCACCCATGCGAGTTATAGCCTTCTCAATATCCACTCTTCCATGCAAACGGAGTTGCTTCCTCATTGGCATAAATCCTTCCTGTCCATGTTCTGCAATGAATTTCAGGAGCTCAGATTCTAGTACTTTAATATTCCTCTGTAAGCCTGGCACTTTAGATCTTTGCTGAGATGAACATCGAACATTGCAATTAGGAACTTCCTCAGCTGAACCAGAGTTGTCATCTTTTAGAGAGCCTGATGAAAGAATTTGTTGCCCTGAATTCATATTCTGCTCACAAACTTCTGAAGGTTTTGATGCATTCACGTTCTCAATATAGTCTCTTATTGCAGACAAGTTTGATGGGAGATCTTCATAAATGACCTGAAATGACATTGTGCAAAAACTCACAACATTGCGGGGCTCAAATACTGAGTAGATATGACAGATAGATAAAACAATGTATGTGACATTCACATATATGTAACTGTGTCTTTTTAGTCAGCTGAGCTCCTTTCCAGTGTCAATCAAAAGGTTTTCTTAGGCAGACTACGTAATGAGGGTGTTAAACTGTTGGAAAATAATCAAGGAAAATTTAAAAGCAATCTTAAATTACATAGATGAATGAATTAATAGACAAACCTCCTCCATGATGGCCTCAGAAAGGAAAGTATCTTTGCGCATTTTTGACTCCACAGAGTACTTTAGCAGTGTGTGATGATTTCCTAGTTGCTCAAAAATCCATTTTCCCCTGAACGAATCGAAGTCCCCTTCAACTTGTTCAAAACTGATCTCCTGTTCTAAATATTCACACAAGTCCAACACAACACGAGCATGAAGCACCATATAAAGAAGACCCTTACACCCTTCCTGCATGTCAATAAACCAGGAAATCACATATTTATAGATAAAAATGTAGGTCATGTCCAGGTTTGCACCAGTGTTTGTGATAAGGGAAAGGATACAAGTTTGATTTACTGATTGCGGATAATGATAGTAAAACACCTGCTGTTAAGAAACAATATAGGCTATCAACAGCTATGATGTTCTCTTTGTAAGATTACTTCTTTAACATTGTCCCATACCTGAAGAATGCGGACTTTATTGTTATCTCGTGATACAACCATACTGATTGCTAAATTTGGTACTATCCTGCAACAGATGATGTGAAATCTAGTTAGAAAAATGAAACAATAGAACCGAGAATCTCTTACCTGTTCCAGCACATCTAGTGTAAAGGGGAAGCATAAATGGCTTACTCAGGAAGAGTCTCATAGGCAGTTAGAATATTCCATACTTCACGAACAGGAGCTTTAACTGTTATGCTTGCAACAACACAGCGATGAACACCTCCATTTTCCTTCATATCAAAATCATTTTATTAGTAAGCATGGCCATACAAACAGATCATTGTCTGAATCAAGGTCAACTCATAATAATTAGTGTAGATAATTTACCAGAAGTCCATCAAATCTGCGGAGATGAACTTCATCCACCATCCGAGGTCTGTCAAGCCTGCAAACTTTCCCAAATACACCCCAGTTGCTTCTCACCTCACTGGAAGATGTGAGCATGGAACCAGAAACTGAGGTGGCAATTTCTTTTTTGTTCTCTGCAGGAGGCAACTTATCACTTTCACACAAAGCACCATTTATCTTTTTAAAACTTTCAGACGAAGCACCATTTATCTTTTTAGCAGATGACCCATTAATGGCCACATAAGTTTTGTGTAAGTGGTTTTCTGATACTGGAAGTTTCTGATATCCCACAAAGTTCCTTTCAGCTCTGTAAGCCAGAGCTCGAAGGTTCACAGGAAGATCAGATCTGATAATCCTTTCCAAAAAAATAGCTGGGAAATTGAATCTCGGTATCACATTAACTTCATAAGATAAAATAGCAGTTGATGACCTGCATAAACCAGAATTGGTTTAAACTAGAAATGTAACATGACAATGAGATTAATGTCAATAACAACATTCCATGTTAATGGCAAATGAAGATACTTATCCCATAAAAACCCAACCCACTCGAATTGAGGCATTAAACATATGGGTGAAATAATTTAGGATGGCAATTGGCAAAGTTTGATTTCTTGCAGGTTGCATTATTATTGCATGTGGAAAGTTAGTCAAGTTATTTTCCATTCTCTTTCTCACATAAACAGTATACTTCAACACATTTGAGCCATACAAAAGAAGATGATCATAACGAATGATAGCCTTGTACCACTAGGTGAGATCGGCTACATGGTGTCATTGGATTAGGTAAAAAAACCAATTACTGAGATATTAATCATCATGAGATCCTCTTTAATAATCTCTACTTAACTGCTTCTTAGCCTCCCTCTACCAGTTTTCACAGGGCTAAAACTTATGCAATCTACCCTCCTCACCTGTGCCTATCATTGCAAAGCTGCAACCATGCAATTTTTGGATTTGTAACTTGTTGGTTTTGAGTATACTAAATACACACGCGGTATCTTTAGATTGATGCAAAGCTGCTTTGCAGACAATGGCTTTGAGAAAAGAAAAGAAAAAATTATACCTTGTTCCAGATTTTACAGACCATTTGCCATCAAACTTCTTAAAGTCCCCATCAACCATGGAAAAGTGAAGTTCTCGATCCCATGCCTGAAGAAATAAAAGAACAAACCTAGCAGTATTAATTTAATAAATAATTCATTTCTCTCTTCGGGACTTTTTCTATTGACTGACTAATCTATCAACTCAAACTAGCACATTGAATGTTAATAGAAACTAAACTATTCTTCATATATGATCCTGTATAAGGATCATCGGGCAAATTGTACAAGAAAACATGGGTTGGAATAGGAAAGGTTAAGGGTCTGTTTGATTCTCTTCTCACTTTTGGTTTAAATAAATAGTTTTCTAAAACAATTCCAGACTATTCATCAATCAACTTCTCTCATTCAAAATCTGTTAACGTTTGGAAATTATTTCCAAAACAAGCATTTTAAAAACTTAAGAACAGAAATAGCTAGATGTTTCCTCATATTTCTCTTCTGTTTTCATCTTGTTCAACTTCTCCCTCAAGTTCACACTCTGCTCTCTGAGTCTCTGTGCCTTGTACTATTCTCAACTAGTTGTCTCAGCAACCTTGTTTCCTTGCATATTGAAAACTTAAAACAGATTTAGAAAAAAAATAAAGCAAACACACCCTAAAGTTTCAAATTTCAATCAAGTTCGACCAGTGGCTGGCTCCAGTACCCATTTTCACACAGTGTGTGTGTTAAAAGACACTTACTGAATTGACGACTTCTTGAAGATCCAAGACAACACGGGCTTCTATATGCCAATACATTGCCCTTTGGAATCCCCTCTGTTCTAACCATATCCTTCCTGGGTAAGGACAAGGAATTCTCCCACTAAGAACAACAACAAAGCAAAGGCCTCATAAACTGTACCCTTTAACTCAATCACCACAAATACAAAGTAAAAGCACTTTTCTTTTTTCAACTTGAATGCGAATAAGAGCCTGTTTGGATAAGCTTCTTTAGAAGCATTTCTAAAAGAAGCTTACCCAAACAGGCCCTAACAATACTAGCATTACCTCCATACAAGATTTGGGATGAAATCAGCGAGATGCTCATAATCAGTTAGAGCATTCCAAACGGACTCAGTGTCAGCATCAACCGTAATTTGGGCGTTAACTCTGCGTTCCCTCCACGATATCACTTGAACCTCACAATGCACCTCACGCTCACCCTCTTCCTCGTGCTGCTCAAAGCTTCCATCTTTGCCGTTGAAGTGACACGTGAGCTTCAAGGGTGTGGTCCGTGTGGACGAGGAAACTGCAACAGCGCTGCCCCGAGAGTGGAGTCTGAGAGACAGAAACCTCGTAGTGGAATGTGTGGTTGGTTTGGACAGAAAACGCAGAGGGTGAGGTCCAACGTTGGTGGAGGTGGAGGTGGAGGCGATCATGTCTCATGGGAGTGACCAAAACCAGTGTTCCATTGGGTGGTTTGATTACACATTCATGGGAGTGAAGAGCAATGTTGTTGGTGACAGTGGAATTAAGATACTTGCGTCGTAGCCACCAGTTTTTTTTGTCGTTTAGCGGGGATTGTGAACTGTAAACTTGTGGTTCCAACAACACACACGGTGGTAGTGTTGTTTTCGTCATTTCATCAGATTTTTTTTTCTTAGGAAGAAAACTACTGGGATGATTCGATAATTCACTCACTTTCTATTCCTAATGAAAACAAGGAGAAGATTTTAATTTATTGCCATATTTTCATGTTCATGTGTGTCAATGTCAAAAGGTGGATATTTAAAATTTGTTTTGGAAAACAATGAGCTTCAAATAATCTTTTTTCCTCTTGACAAATTATCTTGAAAATGCAAATCCTGAACCATTGAAAAAAATTGTCTCTTTTTTAATCGAAATTAGATGGCAAACGTATCGTGAACAAACACAATGCTTTCTTTCGATTACAAGTGAAAATAGAGGGAAAAGAAATATAAAAATAAAATAAAAAGGATAGTAATATTTTTAATTGAAAAAGACGTGTTGTTTGGATGGAAAACCGAGAATTTTTTTCTTCACTAAGAGATATAGTTTATAAAGGAACGAATGCAACATTTTATGATAACGAGATAATTTATCTACCTTAGAATGTGTTTTAAAAAAAATGTGAATTTTAGCTCATAAGAAAAGAATTAAGAATTGTTGCTCTATTTTTTTATATAAATTATTTTCATTATATTACTAATTAATGTGAAATTTCAGTCAGGCTACTCCATTTCTTTTTGTCTTCAACAGTATACATATCCACTAACTGCACAAAGGAAGTGATAAAAGGAGTACAAAGAAATCACTGAAACATACAAATGTGACCAAACCAGCAACGGCCACGAACGACCCCATCAGCAGGCAAATGATTCGAATCTTAGCCTACAGTTGGAAACTGCATATGAGAAGATTCAGCACTTGCATCACATAATTGACACAGGGCAACTAAACAGTCTACTCCATAGAATTTTAAATAGTCAAACCAATTTTAGGATTGATTAAAAGTTAAAACTGTGATAAATAAATAAAACAAAACAAAAAGATTAAGAAAAATTATCAAAGCTTACTTACCTAATGATGCGGAGTTTTTGAAGTTTTTTTTTTTTTTTTTGACAGCAGATAAGATACAAGATTAGAGTCACGGAAGCTCGTGGGTGAGACCAAAACCCTTGCTTGATGAAATAATGTGTGAGAGTGAAAGAAGAGGAGAATGAAAATTTCACTTTTGTAATTTGTTTAATGAGTGAGCCATTGTTTTGAATAATTGATGGATGTTCTTTAGTATGTAAATTAAAGCCAGTGATAATGTCACTGCATAAAAAGAGAAATCAAGAGTAGACTTTTGTTTTTTGAAAAGAGCGTTTTTAAGAGTTAACTATCCATGACAATTATTTCACCAGTGTCTATCCAGAATCTTGATGTTACTTTCCTCACCAAAGGTAGAAGATACAATTTGATTCTCGTGCTTAAAATCTTTGCTTAACGGTGAACTAGAATCTCTTCAAATTTAATTTCTATAGACTGTCAAAGTTTTTAAAAAAATCATGTTGTCAATTAATCAGAAATTATGATAGATATGATTTTTAAGATTCTTAATATAAAAATTTATAAGCTTTTCATGCATATCAATTTGTCAATTTATTATGCCTCTCAAAGAAAAAAATCAATTTATTATAAACTCTTTAAATATCTGAAGAAGTCCTCGGTGGGTGTGACACAAATTTAGTAACTATGAATTAGATTTAGTAACTATGGTGTTATTACGAATTAGGTTAGAGTTGTTCAAACGTGAACAGTATTTCAGTATGTGGCATACATGGCACTGTTGCATGAGTCCTAGTCCTAGGCATTACAAAGAAAAACCATTTTTAGTTTGCTTCCTCCGCCTAATGCAATTCTTCCCCTAGGCATTGGAAACTAAAGAGGTTTCTCTGCACTTGATAGACAGGGTGCTTGACCATGCTGTTTGCTTGATATTTGAAATGCAAGAATTACAATGCAAAAATCAAAAGGGACTGCATGGGAGGCTAAAATTCCGGAGGAAAAAACCGAATAAAGTGATAAATTATACCCAAAATTTACACTGCCTGGTTACTTATTTGAAACAATTTTCTGAGATTTTTTATTAAAAAATATTTACGGATAACAATAATTATCACTATGATATGACATAATTGATTGATAACTTTATCCCTTAAATATGTATTTATGAATTTAATTTTTAATTTATGTATGAAAAAATATTTATTATAAAAATTAATATTTTAAATAAATCTTGATACTCAACAGATTAATCATTAATTTTTTATTAAAAGATATTTTGTTTTAAAAAAATACAACGAATTTTGTATCCAATGGATGGGAAGTGATGCAAAGGTTGCGTATGAAATTCATATACAGGGATAAATCCTGACGCTTTTATCATTGTAAAACTTTTATTTATTGTAGACCAGATGAATTGTCTTTTCTAGGCTTTCTTTTGTTGGGTACTTTACCGTGTCATTTGTCTAGTTGGTTGTGAAAAAAGTACATTGTTTAAAGTTTACACAGAGTGGCCTGTTATTCTAGTCCTAGATAGCTCTTCTTATTAGGAATGGAGTTGACTGAAAATGGGGACTATTGAGCCTAGTTAGTTTTAATTTGATAACTTTTAGCATTAATTAATAGAGATTGTCATGCAGATAAATGGATGGATGGATGATTGTCAATATGGTTTTTGACATGTCAACAGGTTATACATATTTAGCGCCACTTTCTGGTCTTCTATATTAAAAACCTTTGGTTATTTTCTTGATATCTACTTAATGGTTTCGAGAAACAAGAGATATAAAATGGACAGAATTTGTGCTTGCTATGGCAAATGTGGCCTGAAGTTGATGAGAAGGAGAGCCTTAAAAAAGGTTATAGAACATGTATTTTTTTTCTATTACAGGTTATAGAACTTGCATGAAACACGAGGAAAACCAAGACAAATAAAAAAATGGCCGTTAAAAGATAAGCCTAGAATAATTAATTTTATTCAAAAACTAAGTTAAAAAATTTTGAACGAGCAAAAAGTCCCAGCTTCCAGTTATTTGTGCACGCAGAGGACGCTAATTATCAACTTGTTTGTAGTACAAGTCCCATTCTTGTGCGCACGTGAGCTCGAACATGTCTATTACAAGCTATTTTACAAGCTTAAATTTATTGTTGGTACATAAACACTTTATAAGCTCTAATCCTAGCTAAAAGTATGGGGCTCGTTTCTTAATTAGCTGAATCTCTCATTTGTTTAAACAGTCTTAACAACCTAATGGGTTTTGCTTATACAATACAAGGTGGGCCTTTTTAAACTAAATGAAGGGGAAACCAAAAATATTTTATTAGATAATTTTAGCTCACATAAATTATCAATATAATAAATAGTGGTCAATATCATGGTGTTTTATTTTACCATAAAGAGGCATTCATGTTGAGGATGACTTCAAAAAATGAGCTTAGGGGCGTGAAGTTACAATTACATATAAAAGAGGTATTGCTATGTGCTGAGTGAATTTAGGTATTGAAAAAGTTGATTCGATTGTGATATTTAGTAACATTCTTTTATCTAATACTTAATAAAAATGTTATTAATTTTTTTTACTATATTTTAAAAATATCACAAAATTATAAATAAATATTATTAATATATTTTTTAATATTTATTAAATGTTACATATAATACATATTGTTAAAGTTATTTTATGACATTTTTAGACTTTAGTAACATCAATTATATACAACATTTGATAAAATGTTACAAAAATATATTAGTAATATTTATTTATAATTTAATAATATTTTTTGAATATGACCAAAAACATTTAGCAACATTTTTATTAAGTGTTAGACAAAAAAAAATGTTATTAAAAATCATATATGTTACCGTGTTTCATACCATTTATATTTAACATGTTGCTCAATTTACTTGATTAATTTGTTGGTTGTTGTTGGGATACTTTGAAATGTTTGGAGACAATGGTTCTTCTAGTGGTCGGAAAAAGGGTGTTCTTGTTGAGAAGCATTGTAACAACTTTGTTAATAGAAGAAATTGTGATAAAAATAATAGCAAGGGACAAAATTATGTAATTGAAGGGAGAACAATTTCTGCTATTTATAGGTATTGGTATTGAAGTCCATCATGATGACATCATTGTGCTAACCATTACCCATAAACACCATCTTGTTCATATAATCATGATGCCAAAGAATAATGGTTCCTCTAATTAATGGTAGGCAGATTTAACTCCTCTATCAATAGCATCTAGATGCGAAGTTCACATTAGAACCGGGATGGACGATGATCTTTAAGTCTGAGATGTGGTTGTTGTCTTTGTAATGACATGGAACTTGATAGTTTTCATTTCGATTAGGATTTGATTCATATTAGATCATTATTCATTCTCACAAGTCACAACTTAGACTTCTTACACATGCTTATATATACTCCCAACAATATTTGTTTTTTCTAGGATGGCCGGCCATCCATTTTTCTTAAGATAGTTCTACTTGTCTTGTCTCTCCCTTGACCCTTGATGAGATTCACATCTCACGCGTCCATACATCAGATAATTTTATCTCTCGGATTCTTTTCAAACCTAGGAGAAAAAAGTGCTTGATTAAACAAAGAAAGTAAATCATAATAAATTCATGCATTTTTATTCACGAGCATAGGCCTTTTAGACTTTTTAGGCGGAGACAGCTATAGTCCCATAAAATAGGTTAGTTGGTTAACCTTTAGCAGTGGGGCCGTAACTGCGCGATTCCTTAGATCTAACTTCCGTGTGCAAAAGCCCAATGTTTGGGTCCGTTATGGAGTATTAAGTTCATATTTTTCTTAAGATGCATAGTTGTAAGTGAATTACTAGATGTGAAATGAAATTAGTATGAAATACAACAATAAGAACAATAATGTTTTATCTCATTAAAAGCGATTATTAAACAATTTTTTTTATGATTAGCATTACATTTGTATACATAACTTGACTGATAATTAATTATCCTTCAACATTATATATTTTAACATCTTTGAAAAAATTATTTTAACCTTTAAAAAGTCTACATAATTAGATAACAAACTTTTCCATATAAATAAATGAATATCAATTACATGCACATGAAAATCATTCACTCAGTCATGTCCACCCACGTACATGGTTAATTAGGTATATAATACATGTAATGATAGCAAACCATGGGTATACTTAGATAAAACATGTGAATTAACTGTCATAAAATTTATATAGTTACGTTAAATATTTAAATAATTTTTTTTATCATATATAATATTCATATATCATACATCATGTGCGTATGATTAAACTATCTCTTATAAAAAATACATGTGTCCTATATTCTATACACTTATTTCTTACCTTTGGAAGTTTTTCAATAATAGAAATTCAAGCGGCAATTAATCGTCCTTTCCAAAAGATGCACCCTCAAGTAACTGGTTGCTAAGCTTTGATCTCAAACCACGAAGATATCTTACGGATCGTGTGTAGTCAACTTCAACTAAACTGAAAGAGGCAAAGATCGAAGATCTTCCATGTCTTCGGGACCTTGTACCTACCAATCTACCCGTGAAACAACTCATGCAATTAACATGTTATATATCAGTGTGGCACCATGTTTAGGCCAATGTAGATTATGGTACAGCATAAAATACAGTGCCGTCAAAATATTAATTGTGAAACACCTTGTTCGTTTGTATGAGAAAGAAAGAAAGAAAGCAACGTGTGTTGTATGAGTCACGGTATTGAATGTTAGACAACAATTGGAACTAACGGTACATAGAAAGAAAAAATGAAGACGAGATTGATAGGATAGGATGCATACAAACGGGACCCATCACTTCCTCAATCCTATAATGCATGCGTAAACATTAAAACTGTGAGAAGACAGACACACAATACATATGTGCTTGTGACTCAAGTAATCTCACTGCCCCTTTCCTATGAATTGAAGTGTTTCTATCTCTCATGTATGTTCTCTATGTCTGTTTGATCGAGAATCTTCATATATTCATGCATCCCTAGACCACCAAAATCATACACAATTCAAATGAAATGTTTTACAATGTACAAAATTTAAGTAAAATGCACTTTTGGTGCTAGTCTCCGATTAAAATATGAACTTTATTCCAATATCTCACCTATTAAAGGTCTTTATTGAAGGATAATATTTGTTATCAAAGTGAAACTTTAATATCATCAAATACTATACTTAAGTTTTGTATCTGTTATATAGTAGTACTTAAGTTAGTGAGAACTGAGAAGATTATTGCATAAACTCAACACAATGATGCCCATTAGAATGGGCTGTCTAGTTTGTTGGTATCTTGTAGTAAGTAAGAAAGCTTGGCAGTTTAATTTTGCATCCCTCATAATTATAGGGGAAAAATAATTAATTCCAATTACGTAATTAAGACACAATAACAATAGTATATATAAATTAATTATTAATGCACTTTTTTTATTAAAAAATTATTTACACCGCTAGTTAAAATAATATTTATTTAAAAATTTATGCATTTAATTTTTATGTACTATTTTTCAACCAATCAAAAATTATCTTTAATATAATTTACTATATATATATGATTAGACAAAATTAATGTGTGTGTTATGTACAAGAGTATATCTTTAAAATGAAACATCTTATATTGAGATTATTAAATTTGGATTATATAATTATAATGAGGATTAAAATTTAATGTGTATAACTTTTTAAATAATCACATAACATTAATTTTTTATCGTGTTTCTTTAATTATATGATCCAAATTTAATCATCTAAGATATATTCCTATGTGAAAATATGTGATATCAAGCTTTCATGGGCCTTAGCTTATATCATAATTATAAAGATTGAGCTGTGTATTTTTTAGGCATTGACTTAGGTTGTTTTAAAGTCTGACTTAGCATGAAAACTTATTTATATGACATGTTTTATAGAAGATTCATAAATAAGCCAATAAGCTTATAGGCCTAACCAAGCCAAATAGCCTAAAGATGATGATGAAAAAGAAATTATAGGCTTATAGACTTAAACATAGAGGAAGTATTTGTGTTTGAAAAAAAATCTGTAATCCTAGGTGGGCAGTGGTGATAATAAATTGATGATGAAAATGTCAGCAATAAAGGGGTTGGCAGTAGTTTCCCCTCTTTAAAGAGACAGAGACCAAGTTGGCTTGCTCGGCGATGAATCGTTCCCCGGGTACCTCTGTCTCTGTGCTCTTTCTCTCTTTCATTTCCCAAGATTCGTCAGATAGTCGTCATTTATTTTACATTTTACTACTCTCTCTCTCTTGTTTTTTTTGCATTTCCAATTTCAAAATCTCTACTAGTGTATGACTCCACGGAAAAGAGGAGGAGCAAGCTGATTCCTCTGATCCGATCAAAGCTTTCCCAAAGATGGTTTCTGAATTTTCAACAACTTTACAAGCCCCATAAATACGTTACACTAAAACACACATCTCAGAACTCAGACACACACACACACGTACATATATGTATCCATAAAGAAAGCTATTGTGTAATTGTAAATTTTCTCTTTCTCTGTTTAGTTTGCATCAGCTTGTGCATACACATATCTGGCTCGTCATCATAATGGAAACATGTAATATCTATTCTCTGGAAAGAGAGTCACACACAGTGACAGAGAGAATCCATAGCTAGCTTCTCTTGTCATCACTTCTTCTCGTTAACTGTTCCAGCACATCTCTTATCTATTTCTATTTCATCAAGGGAAGGGAATCATCTTCCTCCTTTACCACCTTCACTCTTCCCTGCCGTTTCACTACACAACAAATTAAAATAATTAGTATTATCAAAAGTTCACCACTCTAGCTCCTATGCAAGTTTCAGTTTAGTTCTTAGTTTAATAGTAGGATTTTTATTCAGGATTACTGTTGAAGAAAGCTGACATGCTATTTAGATGTAAGAAAAAGTTTTTATAAAAATAGTAATTGGTTCTTAATTAGGATTTATTTTGTGTAATAATATTAAAGATTCATTTTGACTGAGTTCTCATGTGATTTGAATAAAAAGTTGTCAAAATTGTTAAATATAATATTGGGTATTATAGAATCCACTAAAAATGAGTTAAGAACGTCTAGTATAAGTGCACTATATAGAGATGCTCTAACAAATTTTGTAAAATTAATTTTGAAATATTGTGATTTATATTCAGAGTTTTCATTTAAAAATTGTTAATATAGTAATTTTATTTTAACTGATAAAAAATTATTTAAAGTTACCAAAAATCAAGATCAATCATTAAATTTAATTTCTTAACATAAAATAAAACATCTCAACATTTATTTAAAATCACATTAATTAATATTTTAATCTAATTTTGAATGTTACAAACTAAAACAATATATAAAAGTATTTTATGATTGAGTGAATATGAAACCTACCTTTTAGTGAATTTCACTTGGTAACTGTTGAATTACCTGTAGTACAAATTTCATTCAGATCAGATTCATGAAAATGATGCCCTTTTTTCCCCAGTTAATTGAGAGGTTTCCCTTCCCTATAATTTTCACTCACCAGTTTGAAAACGGGTTAATTCAAAAAAAGCTGAAAGGACTTCAGAAGAGGGATGTTGTAGTTTGAAACCCTACAAAGACCTAGAAGACAAAGCTGGCTAAGAGTACTGCAGATAAAAGCAAGAAAGAAAGAATTTCACATCTGATAGGTTTGCACTGTACATGCTTTCACCTTTCTTGTCCATGAGAAATGAACATTCTGGCCGGGACTGATTACCCAATTTATTTATTCATAATAATAATAATAATAATAATACTATATTCCTATTCACATTCTCTCATCTGTCAAATGCTAATCTTAAATTAATATTGCAGAAAACTAGAGAGACTTGGACTTGGCATTGGTGACGCTGAAGCATGCATGTCTATATCATCTTTATCTCTCTCTCTCTCTGAGATCGATCGGGAGAGTATGTTAATTCCTTCATGAGTGAGCTATATGAGCATTACAAAAACAGCTGCAAATTGAGTAACCTTTTGGTCCTTGTATTTTTCTCATTCAAAAGAAGAAGAAAAATCAAATGATTCAACCATGTCAAAAAAATAAATAAATTACATAAGCACTCACTCACTTTTAGTTTAGTCCTTTCAAGCTTGAAACTTTGAAGAAGCCTTCACAAGGTAACTGACTTGTGTAATAATGGAAACAAGGTTAGAAATTAGAAGGGTAAACCATAGTATATATCTTCATAGGAAATTATAGCAAACTTTTTATTATATATACAAGTAACCTTACAGCTGGAAATTCTCCAATCTTGGAAGAGTTAACTGTAAATTAAAAAACCTTCTTCGGTGGTATCTGATAGCAAGATGCAAAACTAGAAAGCAGCATATATATATAGTTAGCAGAAGAACATTATTGTACTAATTAAAATAATTTAAACAGAAAGCCTTACCAATCCTATGAAGATGAGGATCTTCATAAAACAAACGCAAATTAAGTAGTTGTATTGAGTAGTAGCAAATGTTGGCTGGGGGGAATGAAGCCTGGTCCGAGAATCATTTAGGGTATAAATTAATTTCCATTAATTTACCCTGGAAATTAACTGAAACACTTTCATATATGTCTCCATATCATGACCTCGAGCCAGACAACATTCCTCTCAACATAACCTTTGCAGGGCTAGCTTACACACTTGTAACCAAACATATACACATAATAATGCATATATATAACACAACACCACCTTTGGCACTTGATGAACACAAATCCAAGAAGATTTGAAGGCCCCCAGAAAACACGAGCTTTGAGGGGAATGAAGCCTGGTCCGAAGCCTTATAGTTCTTGCCAGTGAGAACCTCCTTTGAGAAAAAGCCTCGAGCCAGCCAACATTCCCCTCAACACTACTAACCCATCTTACTCAACGTTTTGTGGTCTGAAAACCCTAACCCGCTTATAGGTTCTTATATATAGACAAAGCAAGGGAGAGAGAAAGAGAGAGCACTGACTCACACTAGCTAGCTACACTAATGGCGCTTTTTAGCAACCCATTCAGATGTTTTTTGTTCCCAAATTAGCTTGTGCAAAAGGGCATTTAAACTAACTGCTATGGTCAAAGATAAAATTAAAACTCATAAATAAACAAAACCAAAAGCACTACTTGAGCAGACAAGACCACCACCACCCCACAAAACAAAAAGACTGAGATTGAGGAGAGGCCCCTCCGTCCTTACCATTTGTAAGTTTATACAAATACATAAAAAAAAAAATAGTAATAAAAGAAGTGTATGATGCATAATGCAGAGTGTAGTAGGCTAGGCTTAAAAAGTAGGAATTTTGTTAGATTTCCTATGCGAGTGACCTGGTGATGCCGGTGAACCAACCGACCTGTTACCTGCTAGCGGCAGTCAAACAGAGAGAAGAAGACAAAAGGAAAAGGGTTAGATAGCTTTAATGGCGATTCTTTCATGATTACCTTATTATTTTTAGCCTTTTCCAACCCCTACTTTCAAACTCTCCTGTACGATCGTTTACCTTACCCGCACGCCCATATACCACTACTACACAATCCAAAACCACACTCAGAAATCTAAATGGTCTAAACCCATTTGTGAGCTTAAATTTTCAGCTATATTATTATTTATACGATATTTTTTTTATAGTACCTCTCCCTATTTTTTTTATTCCTCTATTTAATTACATTTTAAAAAAAAATTGAATAATTTTAAGAATAAAACTTGTTTTTAATCCTTGTCTTTTCGGTCAAATTTAGGTTTTAATCTTTGTAGTTTCGAATCGATCACTAATATATCTTTATACTTTAATAAACAAGTGTACGTAGTTCTTGTACATTCACGACCGAGAGATCCAATAAGAACTAAATTCAACTATTTGTTTTAAAGAATAATTAGGATCAAATGAATTTGAAACTACAAGAATTAAAATCAATTTTGACTCAAAGTATAGGGATCCAAAAATCTTCTACCCTAATTTTAATAGAAGTTATACATTTGCATAGTAATTAAGTAAACATGTAAGTGTGTTTCTTACTTATTAATTACTCCCTCCATTTAAGTTTATATACCCTTAATCAATATTAGAAGTATTATTTCTCGTTTTTGTAATTAATTAAAGAAATAAATGATAAATTGTGAATATTTTTTATGAAATCTATGATTCTTATTTCACATTTGTTAACATTAATGATGTTTTTATCTCTTACATATTTTTATTTTAAATTTGACTTAAATTAAAAAATACTCATGTAATATATGGTAAAATTGATAGGAAAGTTAGAAAGGAAGCTGAAGGTGTGCAATCAGATTCGTTATTTAAAAGTTAGTATAAAAAACAACAACAAATTTATTTAAATAAAATTAATTTTCGAAAAATACTGTTACTAATAGTAGCTAAATTTTTAGCTTTTTAGTTTGTATATCATATATCTTAAATTATCTAGAAGAAATATTAAAAGGAAAAATAAATTAACAAATATAATTAACTTTTTTAGTTTTAAAAATACAAATAAATCTAAACAATTAAAATACTGAATTATTAAATGTTTTAAAATGGGAAAAAGTATATATAACTTTGGTCTCAACATCCGTAGACCACGGTGTTTGAATGCTGAATGATAAGTTCCGATGCAGGCTGACAACTTAGGAGTAATTACGTAAAAGACTTTTTGTATCAAACGAGGCTCCAACAACAATGACCCATTCTTTTACGTACGAATGCTAGACTTATTCCAATCAAGATAATTAGAAAAAAGGTCGGGGATAACGTGCACCCCTTCAAAAGGGGATGGTAAATCGTTAAATAAATCATGAAATAGGATAATAGACTTGTTGTAACTTGATTAACACAAATTATGAGTTTAATTTTTATGTATTGTGTGTATAAAGATTTTTATATTGCTAAATAATTAAAATTATCTTAAATATAACTTTGGGGTGTGTTTGATTTAAGAAAAAAATGTTAAAGAAAAGTAAGAGGAAAAAAAATGGAAAAAAAATTAAAAAATTATATTATCTATAAATTAACAAAATGTATATAAATTAAAATAACATAAGTACTCCAAATAAAAATTAGATGAGATAAATAAGGGTATTTTTGTTATTATATAAAAAACTTCCTTCTTCTATCCTCCATCCATGTGTTCTAATCAAAAGTTGATTACAAGCTATAATAGATCTAGAAAAATTGAAATAAAATTAGATCTCTAAAAGTAAAGATGGCAAATGGATTGACCTGTTTTGACCCATAAAAAATGAGTTGGGACAGCTAATCCGCTTAAACTTGACAAGTTGAACTTGCTAGTTTATTCTGCCTAAAGTTGGACTGACAAGCTGGATTGATTTATCCTTTAAAAAAATATAAGTTTTATCAAATAATTGACAATATAAAATATTTAAAATAATAAATTAGTCTTTAAAATTTTAAATTACTCAAAGTATTTGAAACACACAAATACTAATAATAATAATAAGTGCATGCTTCCATCATGGGCACTTGTGTTGAAATATGTCCCTGAACATTTTTTTCATGTTTTGACCTCTGTTTGGGAAAATAAGCTAGGTGATAAATCATGGTTTCATAAAGCATTAAGCCTTTGAGAAATGTCTGCAAACAGCTTTCCATGTTCGAATCTTCCTCCAGCTTGGTATTCCGCAAAGTAGGTATTTTTATAGGTTGCTTCTCAATTCAATTTTGCTTCGCTAGTTGTCAAAAATAATTGTTAGTGGTCAGAACGTTTATGTTAGTCATCAATCATTTTTAGCACTGGACAAAGCTAAAATCTATTTAAATTGAGTCGCATTAGTTAATGGTCTGGACAAAGTTAAAATCCATTTAAATTGAGCTGCATCAGTCAATGGTCATCCACTGAATTAGTTGTTAGTCGATGATAAATGATTAGCCTCTATAATAATAAATATTTTTAGGGCCAACATTTGTGGATAACTGACCAATTATATAAAATGAAAATCAGAGATATTATGCTACTTATGATCCCATTTTGTAGAAATAATTATCAAAATATTATTGAGGGACAACCTAATAGTCGATAATTATTTCCACAATGGGATATCAGGATTTGACTTACTCTAATAGTCAATTAATGAGAAAACTTGGAGTTATTAGATAAAGATCGAACAACATTTATTTCATTAAAAACATTGATACTTTAGGAAAATATTTGCATTTCATTTTAATAAATTATACACAAGATATTTGAGATTTAAATTATCAATTTTTTATCCAACAAAAAATATTTTATAGCTCATTTTTTATAAGTCTTAAGATATTCTCCTCTTCCGGAAATAAGGAATAAAACTATGTTTGGTTTCTTGTTTAGCTGCCTTAAATATTTCTTTGTTTTGTGTTAAGCTCAATTTGATGATATGTTTCATTTTCTGTTTGATTATTTTATACACCTATATACTATATTTAACTTCAAACCAAGTGCATGTTTGGCAATTTGGTGGTGGAGTCCTAAAGGTAAGTTGGCCAAGGCATCACTCATGTTGCTTCTCTATTCAACCGTTTGATTGATCTGTATTGAAACACACATTGCAAGAAAAGAAAAAATGTTAAACCAAACATACTCGAACGTGATTATTTTTAATAAATAATACTTGTAATATTCTCTAAACAAACTTAAATTTACAATATGAAAATTGCAAAAACTTTAATGCAACCATGTACTAATTACTCCTTACAAAACCATAATAAAGGATGATTTGTATAACATAAAATATGAGTCGGTGAAATGAGGAAGACGTGTGATAATGAACCGTGAGTTCCGTAGAAAACGTCAAAATAAGAGAAGGAAAAGGAAAAAGAATTTGAAAGTTGAGGTCCAAAGGGGCATTGCAATTGCATTGGAGAGGAAGCTCAACCTCAGCCTCAAGGGCAGAAGCAGTCATGTTTGTGTCAACGGAGGCGTAGAACCGGAACACCCAACTAACGACAGAGCAAAGCAGCACAAATACACCTTACATCTTTTATTACTTCTGTCAATAAAATTGTGCTCTTGTAAGAATTAATATTTACTTCCTCTTCATAACTAAAATATATCTGTTTCAGTTACACAAAGAATAATATTAAACACTAATACAATATTTTTTATAAGATAATTTTATTTGAGTCATATAAAATTAAATAATTAACAAAATTTTCTCTATTTTTTTAATAACAAATATATTTTGCATGTCTATAACTTGAACTCACACCAACATAATTTTACAAGTACTTTTTCTCTTCTCTTTCCAACAATAAATGTGCTTCAATTTTTTTTTATTTTTTAGGGTGTGAAAATTGCTAATATAATCCGACATATAATTTCGTTTAAGTTCTCTAAATTCAAGCTAAAATCTTAAATTGAGCTAGTTCACTAGTTCAGTTGGAAATTTGATTGGCCTATGTGGACTGATTTGTAATAAGTTGGGTAAGCCAACCATTACCAATTTTTTAATAATTATTTAAACTTATTTATTTAAATTTTTTATTTTATTTATTTATTTATTTTAACCTTCTGATTCATTAAGAAAAAAATCATTGATTAATTCTAAATTTGATTGAACAATAAATAAAATTTAATTAAAAATTATTTTAAATTATCAAATTCAAATATTATTTGAATAACTTTTAATTTACATGTTATGGATCCAACAACAAGAAAGTTTTAAAACAAAAAAAAAATATTACATTCTCTTACAGGCAATGATTATCTTATCATGAACCGAAAGAAGAAAAAAAAAATTGTTATTTACTCAGCTTTCAGTTGCGGCGGGATTAGTATTCTATCAACTGAGTCAACTTTAAAGTTTATTGAAGGATCTGATCTTCCCGGTTATGATTACGTAAACTATTTGTTAACATGTATATGCAAAGTCACTTATACTAATTATTTATCATAATTTTATAATTTTATGAATCTTATATTTATAAATTTAAGTATTTTAAATAAAATTTCACTTTATTACTAAAATTATTAAAATAAATACTTAAATTAATTTTATGTAAATCTTATAATACTTAAATATATTATTTATAATATAATATTGTTTATATATCATCATATGTTTGAATAGAAAAAAATTAGATAACATTACTTAAAATTAAACAATCCATATAAACATGAGAGGTATAATAGAGGCTAATACGAAGAGTTCTAAAATAGCTATGTTTGCGGCACTGTAATGCTACGGCAGGCCTGGAGAAAACAGAAAAGTTCTGTTTATCCAGAAAAACAAATCTAGTGATTGTTCTCAAAATAAATGACGTCGGTATTAGTTAATAAGAAACTAAAAATATATTTTACACAAAAATATATATGTGATTATTCGTTAGGATTTTAGATGACACGAAAAATTAATTAACTATTTAATTGTTAGTTGTCAGACTAAAACAAAATATCTTTAAAAGAGTAAGACAAAAAATATATTTTTTATAAGAATCAAATTGTTATTTAAGTCAATTTAAAATCAATTTATCAAAAATAATTATATTGAACTTTAATCCTATTATTGGTAAAGAAGAAACTGAAGGGGGGAAAATATATGGAAATTGTCTGGATTATTTGATGAAGAAGATTTAGAAAGAAAAGAAATAGCGAGATCTATTTTTTATTTTTTATTTGTTTCTAAACTCTTATTTATTTATTTTATTTAAATATCTTTATTTTTTTTCTTATTATTACTTATTCTTATTATTTTTTATCTATTTTGATTCTCTTTTCTATGCAATCAAACAACACTTAAGATTTGTTTGGTGGAGTGAAATAAAAGTGAATTAAGAATAAAAATTTGAATTAAAATGACATAAATATGTCGATTTTATTTCATTTATTGTTTATTTTATTCATTCTCTTCTCTATTCTACAAACAATTAGACAAATATATAGATAAGAAAAATGCAAGAGTCAATGACTAAACATGTGTTTGGTTTAAGGAGATGAATGACAATTGAAGTGAATATAGTTAATTTAACGTGAAAGTTTTAGTTTTGAGACAAATTAAATGATAGGGTCAAAAATAGATGAAAGTTTTGAAAAAATTATGGGTTTTGTACCTTAGAACTTTCACCTAAAAAATAAATGAAAGGGAATGAAAGTCATAACTACTTGTGAGTGCATATTATAATAAATACTCACTTGTTAAAATTGGTCTTGAACATATGTTCGAATTTCAACTAATTATTTTATTAGCATAATATTATGTAATTATTATAAATTTCAAATTTAGTTGAATTGATCTCGAATTGATAGGATAATTAATTATGCAACTTACAAAATTTATTATGTGTGTTAAATTTGTAATAAAAGAATTTTTTTCTTAATTAAATAATAAGTGAACATCCAATTATTATGGAAATACAATGAATATTTTTTTGAATCATTATTTTTATTATTATTTACCTACTACTTTAATTTAATTTTTTATTTTTTACAGTTTCTTTTATCTCAATTGTCTATTTTTTCATTTATTTATTTATTTTCTTAATTTCCTATCAAACATAGGCTAAAAAGAAAATAAAATGGAAGGCTAGGATTGCGGAGCATGGTAGGGTGAAACGTTGCCACGTGATTCCATTGAATGGGAGTGGGTCCCAATGTGCAGAGGGGACAATTGCACGTGTACATAGGGTTTTGTGAAAGTGGGGGGACCACGTAGTGACTACCTTTTTCAATTATGGGCTCATCACTCGTCCTTGCCTCGTTGCGTTTCGCCGATATATTTTGCGCACTTTCCGGGCCCTTCACTTACACTATTACAATCCTAGAAGCTGTTTGCTAGTGACAAATGAGACTGAAAAATAAATAATAAAATTATGTGAGACTTCTACTTTTGTTTTTATTTTGATCTTTTTTCCCACTCTATCAAGAATATACTTAGAGGCATACTTGTGAAAATCGGGTTGCACCGGTAATTGGTTGGATCGAGAATGAGTGTCATAGTTAATTTGGTTCTGTTATTGAATCTGTCAAAATCGGCGTGTGAGATCGGTCCAAATTTTTTTCTATTTTGTGGGATTTTTTTTTTTAGATTTTTAAAGTTTTGGATTATTTTTAGTAGTTATTTTGAATTTTGAAATATAAATAAATTTTTCTTATTCAAATTAATTATATACTTATATATAATAGATACATATATAATTTTAAATTTTAATATATACCAGATTAAATCAATTCAATTACTGATCTATCGATTAAACCACTTATTTATTATCTCGATCGAACCAATAATTTAACTGAATTTCACAACTTTGGTTATAAGCGAATTTTCAACACCCCAACAATCTTTTTGGGTTCAATCTGGAACTATTTATTTTTATAGTTTTAGGACTCACTGTCATTCAAATAAAGGCTATGACCATCCATAACTCAAATACTCTATACAACATTTTAAAGTATATGTTTAGATTAAAATTTATAAATTTAAATTTGGATTAAACTTAAGTTTAAAATTGAGTTTGCAAAAATATACTTTTAAGAAATAATTAAACATAATTTCAAATTAATTTTACTCTCAAACATATACTTTTAGATCTATTCACCTAAAATCTAAACATATCTTAAATAAGCTAACTTTTTATATTAACATGCCTTAATTTTTTATTTTAAACTTTTTTTTTTTGCTAACTTTAGTTCCCATACATAATAGTAGTCTTTATCATGATTTAGTGATAACATAATATACTACTTGCAAAAATAACAAAGTTGGCAGATTTAATAACATAATTATAATAACTTGCTTCCAAACGGATGGAAGAAAAGGTTTTATCAAATGTCCAAATGTATTGACCTATCAGCGCAGACATTTATTACCATCTACTGTTTTACAGCACATATTAGATTATTTTCAATGAAATTTTTTTAACTTTAAGTTATTTTTTGTGATTCTTATATTATTTTTTTTTATCCTAATATGTCATGTCATATATAATTATGATAGAAAATTTCAAAAAATTCATATTTTATATTTTTTTATTTTCACTTAATTATGATTTAATTATTATATTATTATGTGTCAGATAAATATTAGTTTTTATTACTAAAAACCAATTTCTTATAGAAGAACATCTTATTTTTTAAAAACTATTTTTGTCACATAACTTTACTCCAAATAAAAAGAAACTATAAATAACAATTTCTTCACTTAAAAAATACTAAAAAAAATCTCATTAAAAATGTTCTATATTATGAGCCGGTGAAGGTGTGGCATTTCATATAAGATTAATACTGTTAACAAAGAATAACACTACTTCCTTCTGTAAATCATCTATATATTTTCCTTCTAACTATATAGATAAACTTCACGAGGAAACAACTTAAATAAAAATTATACTTACTGTCTTGAAAATATAAATTGCATACAATTATACAAGAAAGTAAGAAGATTAGTAAAAAGATATAGCAGGATTTAAAATTATTCTTCATACAAGGGAATCAAAAGATGTTTTAAGTTTTTGCCATTGCATTTTGCACACAAAAATCTTATTTGAAGTTTTATTTTCTAAATAACAGTATGTTATTGCACACTCACAAAACACTGCTCACGGTTCCAAACAAAACTGAAATTCTGGGCTGCTGCCTGCTGCAATGATACTACAATTACAATGTTGAAAAAAATCATTAAAAAAGAAAAAGAAAATTGACGGGCATAAAAAAAATATATTATTGGAGTCAATACTATAGTCTAATTCACCAACATTATCTTAATTCAAGTAAAACCGAACTTCAATTCTTTAAAGAAATTTTTGAATTCAAAATTCGTAAATAAATAAATTCATGTAATTAAGAGAGAATCCATAAAAAATAACTACAAAAATTAGTAAATACTACTATACACCTATGACATAGTAGAAAAAAACAAAAGCAGTCTTGTTCTTGTAAAATATGAGGGCCAAACCATAACGATTAATTGCATTGTACTCTCTCCATTATATTATAATTATCGTATAATTATCGTATTAGATTATTTTGCATAAATAAAAACAATAAAAATTAAAAAACTATTTTATAAGATTAACCTTATCATCAATAATATATCCTTTATTTTTGTAATCCATATCATTTAATACTATAAAAAGTGTATAAGTAAAAAAAATTATTATTACACTAAAAATTAAAATAATAGTTATTTTAAAATAAATTTTTGTTTCTTACACTAAGATTATTATAAGATGATAGGAGTAATTTTTTTTCCTTTCGTAATTTTCGTATTGTCTTAATTTACTAATTTCTTATTTGTATAATGGATCTCAATGTAGACTTATATAGATTCAAACTATGCATTTTTAGGTTTTATTCATTACTATCTTCTTTATTTTTTTCACCTTTTACCCCACATGCAAGTCTTGAACTTGTGACTTTTACATTATTAACATGACACTTTAACCAACTGAGCTAATACAATTTACGTTAAAAAATAATTATTATTCGCTAAATTTCTAATGTGCATTTAATGCACATATAACTTTACATAATAAATTTTATTAACAATTAATTTTTATCTAATAATATATTTTTTTATATATATAACTTTTACATAAAAATAATGTTTTTATTATACCTTTGATTTTTATTTAAACTTAATCCGTAATGTTCTTACATGTTGGACAATTAGTGTGATTTATACGGATTGCAAGCTTTTAATAAAGGATAATACTGTTTATTATAGGTGTATTAGAATTTCTGATGTAGAAAGCAAATGCATGAATACATACAACTAAAAAATGCCTTTTCAATTATGATGCTGGAAAAGTATATGCGCATAGGGTGGCAAATAGCAAGACATATAGGCTCATAATTGCATCGCCATCTAACAATTTACTTTAACTAATTCTCAAAGAAGAGCAAATGACATAAGCACTATTGTACCATTCTGTTTCTGTAGTATCTAGTTATGCCTTTTGGTGTGACCAATGCCCTGACTGTGTTTATGGATTATATGAATAGAATTTTTCATCCTTATCTTGACCAATTTGTGGTGGTATTCATTGATGATATCTTAGTGTTTTCTAAACCAGGGAAGAGCATGCCGAACATTTAAGGATTGTTCTGCAAACTTTAAAAGATTGGCAACTTTATGCTAAGATGTCTAAGTGTGAGTTTTGGTTAGAAAAGGTAAATTTCTTAGGTCATGAGATATCTAGAGGTGGGATTTCAGTGGATCCTTCCAAAGTAAAAGTTGTACTTGATTGGGAACGACCTAAGTCAGTCACAGAAATCAGAAGTTTCCTAGGATTAGCAGGGGGATTACAGAAGATTCATTAAGGATTTTTCTAAAATAGCCCTACCTTTGACCACATTGACTAGGAAATGTCAAGCCTTTGTATGGGACACACAGTGTGACGCATCCAAAATGGGTTTAGAAGGAGTTTTGATGCAAGATGGAAAGGTAGTAGCCTATGCATCTAGGCAATTGAAAACCAATGAGAGAAACTACCCTACTCATGATTTAGAGTTAGTAGCTATGGTGTTTGCGCTGAAAATTTGGAGACACTATCTGTATGACTCTCATTTTGAGGTTTTTAGTGATCATAAGAGCTTGAAGTATTTGTTTAGTCAAAAGGAATTAAATATGAGACAGCGGAGATGGATGGAATTTTTGAAAGATTATGACTTTGAGCTTAGTTACCATCCTGGAAAAGCCAATGTGGTGGCGGATGCTTTAAGTAGGAAATCTTTGATGATATCTGCACTAATGATTAGGGAAATGGATTTGTTAAAACAGTTTAGGGATCTTAGTTTAATGTGTGAAACTACGCCTGTGAGTGTGAAGTTAGGAGCCCTGCAAGTTTCCAATGAGTTCCTGAATGAAATAGGAAGTAAGCAAAAATCTGATCCTTTCTTAAGAACCATATTAGAAAATATATCAAGTGGAGGGAACAGTGAATTTAAGATAGGAGCGGATGGTAAACTAAGATTACAAGGAAGAATTTGTGTGCCTAATGAACCTGAACTTAAGAAAATAATTTTGGAAGAAGGACACAAGAGTAAGTTGAGTATCCATCTAGGAGCCACTAAAATGTATCAAGATCTAAAAATTTTGTTCTGGTGGCCCAGGATGAAGAAGGAAATAAGTGAGTATTCTTGTTTAGTTTGCCAGAAATCTAAGATAGAACATCAGAAACCTTCTGGTATGTTACAGTTTTTAGAGATACCTCAATGGAAATGGGATAGCATATTCATGGACTTTGTTACCTCTTTACCCAAGAGTTCTAAAGGTTTTGATTCCATATGGGTTATAGTAGATCGACTAACTAAGTCTGCTCATATCATTCCCATTAACATCAGGTATTCTTTAGAAAAGCTGACAAGTTTGTACATAAGTGAGATTGTGAGATTGCATGGAGTTCCTTCTAGTATTGTATCTGATAGAGATCCTAGATTTACATCCAGATTTTGGGAAAGTTTACATAGAGCTCTAGGAACCAAGTTGAAACTGAGTTCAGCTTACCATCCTCAAACTGATGGACAAACTGAATGAACCATTCATCTTTAGAAGACTTGTTGAGAGCTTGTGTTTTAGAACACAAAGGGAACTGGGGAGATTTTCTGCCTTTGATAGAGTTTACCTACAACAATAGTTTTCATTCCTCCATTGGTATGGCACCATATGAGGCTTTGTATGGTAGGAAGTGCAGAACTCCTCTGTGTTGGATGGAGTCAGGAGAAAACTTAATTTTAGGTCCAAAGATTATACAACAAACTACGGACAAGGTTAAGTTGATTCAGGAAAAAATGAAAGCTGCTCAGAGCAGGCAAAAGAGCTATCATGATCAGAGGAGAAAAGATTTAGAGTTTGATGTGGGTGATCATGTATTCTTAAGAGTAAATCCTTGGACTGGAGTTGCGAGAGCTCCGAAATTCTGAAAGCTCACACCACGTTTTGTTGGACCTTTCCAGATTATTAAAAGAGTCGAACCTATAGCTTACCAAATTATCTTACCCCCAATTCTTTCTAATCTTCATGATGTTTTCCACGTATCTCAATTACGTAAGTATATTCACGATCCTTCACATGTGATTGAGATAGATGATGTACAAATAAAGGATAATTTAACTTATGAGACATTATCGGTGAGAATTGACGATAGAAGGATCAAAGCTCTAAGAGGAAAAGAAATTTCTTTAGTAAAGGTGATCTGGGGAAACAGTGCAAATGGTGATGCTACTTGGGAACTGGAAAGTGAGATGCGAAAGAGCTATCCGACACTTTTTGAATCAGGTAAATTTCGAGGACGAAATTTTTGTAGGAGAGGAGAGTTGTAACACCCCGAATTTTATGATGATCTGAGCATTTATTGAACATGTTTTATATATATTATTAATCAGTAGAATTTTCTGATCTTAAGGATATACAATTTTAAGAGAAATTTGATTGTTTTCCGGATAGCGTCGGTACACGCTGAATAAGTTAGAAATTTCAAACTGAAGCAGAATAAGGTGAGACAAGACTCATATGATAGAGAATAATTTGTAGAGTTAGAAACTATACAACTGTGACAGAAAAACCTTAGAATAAAATTTCTATGAATTTTATACGATAATAACTTCAAAATTTTATTCAAGAGAATTCAAGCAGCAGAAAAATATGTAAAAATGATAAGTAGAATATGTGAAATTTTCTCTCAATTGTAGTACAGACTTATTTAATAAAATGGTTTAGTAATTTTGATGGTCAGAAGTAGAACGGACCAATCAGAATTAAGATAGAGCAGTCTTGTACATAAAGCCTGTGTAGCACTTTGTATAGACTGTTTGTGAGCTATTTGTACTGTAACTGAAGTCAGTTTCTGGAAATCTCTAGAGTTCTATTATTTAATCTAATCATTTAGGCAGAAGAGTTCGGATTGAACTTTACTTCCTCCTATGAATACCATGTGTGCGGACAACTTGGAATTGAATTATTCCTCTTCATGAAAGATGACATATGGACACAAGGAGAACTACACAATTTTTTCCTCTTTAAACTCTTTAAAGGAAACCAAAACGTGGTGTAGAATGAGGAGGGGAAGATAAAAATCTTTCCCCTTGGCCATGGTACCCACGTGAAGAGAGGAAAGGAGGGGGATAAGGTGGTTTTGTCCTATTCAAAATTGATGAGTCATGATGAGTAGAAAAATATCTTAAGGTTCATGAATTAAAGTGATAAGGTGCAATCATGAAAGCTTAAGAAATATCTATCCACTTGTAAGCCACCATTAATGAAGGGATAAGAAGTCATCATAACCTTGAAAGATATTTGTACAAGATGGCATGAAAGGAAGAAAAATCTTCTCTCATTTCCCCTTGATGGCCACGTGAGTGAGGGAGTAAGAAGAGAGGAGATTTCATTACTTAAATACATGGGGACAAGTGAAGGACACTTGGAAGAGAGTCCTCATGACTTAGGAGATTTTTGTTATAAAGCTGGAAGATATTTAGAAGAGTAATTATGAGTTTAGTTAGGATGTAATGAAATGAGATGAAACTAAGTTCTAATGGAACCAAATGAGAATAACTAATTAGAAAGGGTAATTATATCTTTAAATATTTTATCACTTTTCAAACCCTATATAAAGAGAGGAGGGCCCTTAAGTGGAAGTCACTTTCAAGACTCCCTTTCTCCACCAAACCCCACGTGAATTTCTCTCCCTCCCATTTCTTTCATTTCATTTTCACCCTTTCCTTTTCAAGGCATAAGTTAAAGTGAGAAGAGGCCTCACTTCCCTTAAGATCACGTGTAGAAGGCTAGCACTTTCAGGAAAAGTTTGTCAAGCTTTGTAAGGAGTTATCAGGTATGTATAGGGAAGTTTTATGATAAGGATAGTTTAAGTGTTACTTGTGTTTGAATAAGTGTTTGAAGTTCTGTGAAGTATGACTTGTATCTGAGTAATTGTTGGATTTAAGTTATAGTTATATGATTGAGTGCCTGAATGAAGTTTTATACTTGCTGAGTGTTCTATGAATCTCTGTACATGAATGATATGTTGAGTTTCCGTACATGAGTAATAAGCTGAGTTCTGTACATGATTTATGTTGAATTTCTAAGTAAATTATGTGAGACAGTGATTGGAGTCTGATGTTGAAAATAAATCTGAGTTTATAAAATGAATGAGATATGCATAAGTGAATCAGTCTCATGTGTCTCATAGAGTTGCCCCAGAGAGGAGGTGTGCCTCAAAGAGGAGGTGGGCCTCAAAGAGGAGGTGTGTCAGATAGCTGTAGGAACAGAGTCCGTGCGTTCAGGCAGAGGGGTCTGAACTGAGGGGTGACTCTTGCGGTGGGGAATCACGCCACCCATGATGATCACATGAGTGTGGGTGAGAACCTGTGCAACACCGGGAGACCCTTACTGATCGGAGAAGTTCTGTGCCACTGGGATGAGGTTATCTTGCCAATTGATACCACATGTTCATGATGTTGAGATGTTCATGATGTTGAGAGTTTGGGAGAATCATGCATCATATAAATTAGAACTGAAATTTGAGGACGTTGTTATAAATAACTGGGCACTGAATATAACATGTTGCTTAAACTATGTTTATTATGAACTTATCCTGTGTTTTGTGTCTGTGGTTGACACCTGCTATGACCTCGATTTCCATTCGAGTGAGCAGATGAACAATAAAGAGAGACTGCCTAGCTGCTTACAGGAAGAGGATTTTGTTTGAAGATGTTTAGTTTGAAGATGTGTTCTTTTGTTACAGTGTGTTTTAGTTATTTGTACTATGTAATAGAACCAGTGTTAGTTTGTACTCTTATTATATGTTACTTCAGGTTTATAAATATTACTCAGTGATAAAATTTTCTTGGAGTATCAGTTATTGGCAAAATTTTGTTATATTCAACTAGGTGCTCTTAAGTAAGTTGAAAAGAATTTTCATTAAAAATCATAATAACAAGACTGTAAGTTGAGGTGCTTGACAAACTTTTCCTAAAAGTGCTAGCCTTCTACACGTGACCTTAAGGGAAGTGGGGCCTCTTCTCACTTTAACTTATGCCTTGAAAAGGAAAGGGTGAAAATGAAATGAAAGAAATGGGAGGGAGAGAGATTCACGTGGGGTTTGGTGGAGAAAGGGAGTCTTGAAAGTGACTTCCACTTAAGGGTCCTCCTCTCTTTATATAGGGTTTGAAAAGTGATAAAATATTTATAGACATAATTACCCTTTCTAATTAGTTACTCTCATTTGGTTCCATTAGAACTTAGTTTCATCTCATTCCATTACATCTTAACTAAACTCATAATTACTCTTCTAAATATCTTCCAGCTTTATAACAAAAATCTCCGAAGTCATGAGGACTCTCTTCCAAGTGTCCTTCACTTGTCCCCATGTATTTAAGTCATGAAATCTCCTCTCTTCTTACTCCCTCACTCACGTGGCCATCAAGGAGAAAGGAGAGAAGATTTTTCTTCCTTTCATGCCATCTTGTACAAATATTTTTCAAGGTTATGATGGCTTCTTATCCCTTCATTAATGGTGGCTTACAAGTGGATAGATATTTCTTAAACTTTCATGATTGCACCTTATCACTTTAATTCATGAACCTTAAGATATTTTTCTACTCATTATGACTCATCAATTTTAAATAGGACAAAATCACCTTATCCCCCTTCTTTCCTCTCTTCACGTGGGTACTATGGCTAAGGGGAAAGATTTTTATCTTCCCCTCCTCCTTGTACACCACGTTTTGGTTTCCTTTAAAGAGAAAAAAATTGTGTGGTTCTCCTTATGTCCATATGTCATCTTTCATGAAGAGAAAGAATTCAATTCCAAGTTGTCTTCACATATGGTATTCATAGGAGGAAGTAAAGTTCAATTCGTACTCTTCTGCCTAAAAGATAAGATTAAATAATAGAACTCTAGAGATTTCCAGAAACTGACTTCAGTTACAGTACAAATAGCTAACAAACAGTCTATACAGAGTGCTACACAAGCTTTACGTACAAGATTGCTCTATCTTAATTCTGATTGGTCCGTTCTACTTCTGACCATCCAAATTACTAAACCATTTTATTAAATAAGTCTGTAAATCTTACAATTAAGAGAAAATTTCACAGCCATTCCCTTGAATTACTTACTTGAAGCAGTTATCTTTGCTCTTTCTTTACACAAGCACTAATGTACATCTAGGAAGCTTTATTTGTGTGTGAGTATATATATTCCTAAGAAAAGAATGGTATAATACAACGGGGACAATATATGCTTCAATTATGGCATGCTGCAACTTCCTGGATCCGCTTGGATGGAATCGAAGATGCATATGTTGCCAAAATAACGTGTAGAAGATACAAGGGGAGATGAAACACATTCTGAATCTTCTGTATGAATTACCAATAATTATGAATTATTAGACCGGCCAACCTAAGCATATTCAAGTATAGCACCTGTATGATTGAACCCACATGAAACTTGCAATGCTTTCACGTCTTCTCCAAAGCAAACTCTTGTAGGATTTATATAGTCGACATCACTTCCATGACCCTGAGTGAAGGCATAAACTTTATTTATAGTTTGTGCATGGCAGATAATTGTGGACTTTAGCAAAATTAAAGGCAAAAAACTAATCATTTATTTAAGAGATGCACCAGTGTCACTTATCAGATCACAAATTCCTCTAAGGTGAGATGTCTTCAATTATAAAGCTTATGTGCGTGTGCGTTTGTGAAATTTAATGTACACACGGAAGTCATGATTAATTGTACAATTTCTCGTCAATTTTAAATAAATTCTTGGATTCTTGGTTCTCTTTTGATGTCCTTGTCATAGAATCTAGCATTCATATAAAATGTGTGTGTAACCAGTTCTTAATACATTTTTAACAGTACTAGGATTTATAAATTGTTTAAGAAGCAGAAGCATACCAGTTGTCCACTAGAAGAATGCCCAACTTCAGAAAACGTCCCATTGGAACCTCCCCAGCCCCACGTGAACACTCTTCCTTCTGAAAATCAATGAAAATTCCCGGATAAGCTTGGAAAAGCTAGCTTGAGTCAGTATCCAGGTTAAATCCAGTAGAACATTTCCCGTCCTGATTAGCTCAGGTTGGAACTCAGGTTGATAAAATTTAAACCCGTCCAATCCAATCCACCTCAAATTCCCTCCTATTAACTTTTCAATCCTTTTTTCAGATTCTTATTTTATTTTTGATTTTTTTTAATGGATAGGTTATTGGGTTGGTTCAATTTAAGATGAGCATAAAGTTTACAGAATAAAATTTGACTTGTGGCGACCTCTAACATTTGCCCACTACTTGCTGTAAAGCACATAGTCTTTAAAAGGATTTCCCTAGCAGATTCGTTGAGATTGGGTAGGCTTTGATTCATTGATATTTTCTTTGCTCTCTTTTATATGTGTCTTGATGAAATAAAATTATTCCTTTATAATAAAAGAAAGCTGCCTTTACATCAATATGACAAGAAAAAAGTACTTAATGGCAATTCTTTTTTCTCTCTTGTCTGTTCAAAGGGAAGAACTTACCAGAAATGGCTGCAGTATGCTTCCAACCACAAGAAACCTGGCTAACAGAAGATTTCAAGAATGGCCCTTGAACTTTTTCAGGAAGATGAATGACATCTGAGGAACTGTATAAACATAATTTGAAGAATTAAAACACGATCGTGCAGATACAAAAAAGAATGTAACTGCCAAAAATGGAAATGACCAAGTAACAAGTCTAAGTAAGAAAGAATACCCAATACCAAGGCAGCCATTTTCATTTGAACCCCAAGTATAAAGCTCACCAGAATCTATAGGAAAACAATAGAATGAAACAGTAAATCACAAACAAATCAATACATGGTTAAGTTCTGAAACTGGCGAATTACTTGTCAGGACACAGGTGTGGTAACCACCACAGACAACTTCTTTTGAGGATGGAAGTTCACTGATCAAGGATGGTTTTGTTGCATTGCTCATTGCCTTTGAACGCTGAATATTGTGATTGAAAAAAATATTAGTCATTACAAGCAGTAGCCAGTGAGTGAAAAAACAATTGCTTCTGATTGAGCATACCAATTTTTCAATTGCCCTTTCACCAAATACAAAAACAGAACCATTTTCTGCAAAATTTACATTAAGACAGAGCAAACAAATTCCCAATGAATATTACAACAAGGTCTAAAACAAATCAACATCAACAACACCTTTAACCCAAGCTAATTGGGGTCGGTGGTAGATGAATCCAATGGTAGATACGGGGATGTTGAAAAAAAAAAAAGTGGAAGGGGAAGGGGAAGGGGAATGGAAAGGGGAAATAAGATAAAAGAAAAGAAAAGAAGATAAAAAAAGAAGGGGGAAAGAAGGAGGGGGGAGATGAAGAGGAGAATGACTAAAAAGGGACTATCTGGAACATAAAGGTCTGACACAAATAAATATATAAAAAGATAAAAGATTTAATTAGATTCAAGTACCATCAGTACAAGCTGAATTTAGCAACCCAGCAGCCACATATTTTACCTAAACATATTCAAGAATGAAGGCAAAACAATAAAGATTATAGTTAAAATGTTGATGCAAATATAACTATCTTAAATTAGAAGCAAGAAGGCAATCGTTCAATATCACACCTTGATTCCTTCAAGATCCTTTATAAGCCTTGGGGTATACTCACTGCATGATATGAAAAAGTATATCAATACAGATACACAGAAACTGAATAGTATGGTAAATGTTGCATGGAGTCCTAGTCAAAGCAGCTCTGTTTGCATAGTAAATTTTTTCTTAAGTTTCTAATTTAGAAATTCAACAAATTGTTTTGAGTGCCAAAGGTATTCTTTAATATATTCTACGTGTGACGTTTCTGTACAGAATTCCAGTTGGATAAATCACAAGCATTGTTTGCAACCTTACCCTTACATATGTAAAGATGTTGGTTTCAGATTTGAACTTAGACCAACTGGTTACCAAGGTACAACTTTATCATTGTGCCAAGGCTCACCCTCAGTGTAAAACACTATAAACTAAGAAAATTAAAATCACTGCTACTCGAGGCATGAGACAAAAATGAAAATAAGTAGGCTAGGCTTTAAAAAAGTTAAGTCTAATATGATTATATGATATAACTACATAAGCCTAATTTTAAGGTCTAAATTGACCTTCAATATAACTTATTTAAAAGTCTATTTTGCAATAAGGCCTCTAATAAAATAGGGCTCAAGTTTATCTTTCAAATAAGTTCATAGGCTCAACTATTTATGTAAGTCAACATGCTTAATATTTAAAAAGGTAAAAAAAAAAAAAAACATGATTTTTAGTACATTATGAAAACTTAATATAGTAATAATACTAACAAAAAACTATTTACTTAAATAGGTAGGCTTGGTAGGCCTAAAAAAGTTTTGAATGACCTAAAACTTGACCTTCTTAACCAAATAGACTTTTATAACATCTTGACCTAGCTGATTTCATAACAAAGCCAGACTTGACCTAGGCCTAATGTGGACTGGGCCATAGGCCTCTCTTATGCGGCATGGCCTATTGCGTCTCCTAAGAGCAAGGTAGCAAAAAAAGGGTGGAAAAATGGCTGCTCAATCTAGGAGAGTAAAAATGAAAAGAAGAATGGGAATTAGAGATTTTTAAAGTAAGTGCAAGGTTAGTTATTGTCTTAACAGGGCAACACCAAGGAGGTGAAGTGTTAAGTTTTATACCAAACATAATCTAAAACAGAGCAGAGATATATATTAACGAGGGTTAAAATTGTAAAAGAAAAGAACTGGCAGAACCTGTAACTTTTGAAAAATCCTAGGATGCTTGACTCATGACCATGACCAAGTCTACCAGACACTCCAATTCCCCAACTAAAGGCCTCTCCACCATCTAGCAAATATAAAAACAGTGGATCAAATCCACAAGATGTAATATACTATGCCTTTGGTAGACATAAGAAAATAGTATCATGAAGAGAATATAAATTTTCAAACACCATCTCATCCTAAGATTTAATCCAATACCATATGGTGTAAGCCTGGTTATTGTTTATACACCACCTTAAACATAACTATTTTTTGTTTCAAGTGTGGACAAATCAAAGGTCCACAGTGCATCATGATGAAATTAGTTGGGTTGGGACCATACTTATCATGGATGGTCTCAAAATTGCTGTACAGTTTCAAAAATACATGGAATTTTAACATGCTAACTTCATGTAGAGAACTATTTTGAGAATTATTATTTGATTCAATTCTGTTGACTGCTGAAGCATATCAACCCCTATGTTATAAATTTAAGTTCTCATTCTTAAACATAAGGAAATATATTGTACTTATTTCTCTTTCTGACAAATAGTTTCACCATTATTTAATACTTACTTTTATATTTTTTTTAAAATTATCAAATTAATAATTATTTTCATATTTTCCTTTTACATTAAGATTTGTTAGTTCTTTCCTCAAATTTTAATTTTAATTATTTTTATTTTTATTAAATTATACATATTTCTCTAACAATTTTAAATATTTTTATTTTGAATTATATATTTAAAATTTTACTTAAATTAATAAAATATCCGCAAAATACACGAGAAACTTGCTATTGCTAGTTCTAATTGGCATTCTTCATATATTCTAACAAGAGCCACCAACAAGACCCTAATTCAAGGTCTTAACCTATTAAATCCTAACCTTCCACTGTCATACAAGTTTATCATCATACAATTCATATCTTCTTGAAAAATGGTTAAATGGGACATGGAAATTCACATATGAATAAAATAAATCATTCGAGATTTTTGTGCAGATTGATTGGACCAAAAAATAACACCAATCTAATTTTTTGGGCAATTTCTCTTTACATTCCAATCATATGTAAAACCAAAACTAAATAATGAATTCATTTAAAAAATACTAAAATATAGAAAGAGAAAAAAAGCAGATAAAACAATCTCAGTAACTAATACAATATAAATCAATGATTTTTTATCTTTTGCATACCACTAATAGCCACTGAGTGCTCTGAACCCAGAGCTGCCATTTTAATGTTGATTCCATTCAAGTATTCCACTTTAGTTGGCAAAGGCACTATGTTTGGAGCCCCTACATTCCAGCAAAAAGGTGTTATTTTTAAAGTAGATGCTACCAACCAACCTTTTTCTTTGAACAGCTTTAACATCTCTGACTACCAAGAGTATCCAGTTTTCAAAAGGTATACATAATAATATGTCCAGGTTCAGGGAGAAAAAAAATCTTTAGGACCATTAAATGCTAATACAAGGTTTAGTTCTTACTTTTTCCAAGTCCAAGCTGCGCACTTGTATTCTTTCCCCACATGTATAGCTCTCCATCCACTACAACAGAGACAAGAAGGAGGGGGGAGACAGTGTTTAAAAATAGGAAGGTAAGGAATATGCAGAAATTCAAAGGGTAAAAGAACTTAACATGTCAACAATTCATTTTGGAGGTGAAAAGAATCCATCTTGTTGAGAAAAACTCAAGTTTCACATAGGCTAGAGATTAGACCACAATAGATTATATAAGTGGGAGACAACCCTCACCCTATGAGTTAATTTTTGGGGTTGAGTTAGGCCCAAACCCACATTCTAAGACATCCCATATCGAATACAAGTCATTGAGGGTTGAGGTTTGTACTATTGGTGTGGTGGACACTAGCAATCTAGCATGCAAGAGAATAGACCTGTAATCGCACAAGAATGATTATAACCGGCAGAGACCTGCACAACTTTCTTCTCCTCTCCAAAAACACAAAGTGGCTCCTGAAATATCCCAAGCAAGAAAAAGGCTGTCAAGTAAAATTTTCCAGTTCTTTCTGAAGTCCAGAGGGAATGCATTCGTCAACAATTGGACAAAAGAACAATCAATCTACTGCAACTGTGATAAGTTCACTAGAAGAAAAAAAAAAGCACAGGTAAAAAGGTGAAGAAATCATACCACTGAGTAGTGTTTACTCTCTGATACACCAAGCTGTCCAAAATCATTAAGACCAGTAGCATAAACGCATCCATCGTCTGTGAAAGGAGAACAATTTATGAGCTCCAACACAGACATTATAAGGAGTTGTGGACTTTCAATAGTCATGAAAACCCATCACCAATTTTAAACAGAGCCATTGTACCATCCAATCCAATAGCACAGTGAAAGCTGTTACTGAGCTAAACCAGCAACTAGGAAGTTAAAGACATTCCAATTCCAATGAATTCAAGAAAAAATCCACTTCATCACTTCCCTACAAAATTCCCACACGGACCACAAAAAAGACTCCAACAATATCTGAGCATATAATCGACAAACAATTGCACTTCATACTATTACACAATATTACTTAACCGATCAAGCAGAAAACAACTCAAAATTCCGGATTTTCTCTAATCCTCAATTTAATTTAACGAATAAATAAAAAATTTAATGATCATGCATTGACCGTGTAAAACAGTTTTATCATTCATTACGGTTATGATTGAATGACATAAATAATTAGAAAGAAAGAAAACACGGATAACAATGTCTTTTCTTCTGTTTGGTTGCAGAGGGAGTGGAAAGAAAAAGTTGACTTCTTGAAACAAAAATTCAAAATTTTCTTTTATTCTCCACTCTCTTTCCCTCATTCCAAATAGAGGTTAAAAGAAAACCGAAGAATACTCAATTTGACAAAGTTGAACAAAAAGTGAACCTGTTAAGAATAGGGTGTGAGCACCACCACAAGCAATGGCCTTTAGGGTTCGGTCGCGGAACGCGGGGCAGACGACGGGTTTCCATTGCGAATCCAAGTTGCCAAGACCCAATCTCCCGAAATCGCCGTTCCCCCACAACGCCACGAACCTCTTCCCCGCCTCGCCGGAGAACGACCGCGTAAGAAACCCTAAACCCGAAGCTCTGAGACTGAGGTGGTGGAGCTTCAAGAAGCTTCGGCGCCACATTTGTCCTGAGAGGAAAAAGTGGATGGTGGAGAAGGGTGAAGAAGGACGTTGTTGGGGTGAGGAAGAATCATGAAGCGAATCGACGTAGTTTAACAATTAAATCAATACATTGAAGAGAGAGAGAAAAGAGAAACATTTCATGGCTCACGCTGTTGCAACGTCTGCTATGTTCTTCTGGTAATGGCGGTTAGTTATGTGTAGAGACTCTGCTCCTAATTTACCATTTTAACCCTCTTGCTCCCTGCAAGAAATCAACCCCACTTGAAAAAATTATATATTTTTTTCTTAATTGCATTTTTGTATCTCCTAGTCCTCCAATACATGAAATTTTGGTCTCTAGTTTTAACTTTTTAACAATAACAATAACCTTATTCCACTTGGTTCACTCGATAACATAAATCACACAAGCACCTATGTCCTTCATAATCTCCCTATAACCTTCTTCAACAAAAAATGTACTATAACAAAAAAAAAATTATAAATACTAATAATGACAAATTTCATAATTTAAAAATAGGATAGAACAATAAGTCACTATTTAATTAACCAAAATATTAACAAGTAAATGAAGCCAACATTTCATAATAACTTGATCAATTTTTTCCAATTCTAGAACCATCGTAGCATATGTAGTGTATAGTATATTATCAACAGACAGAAAATTATAAATAATGAAATAAAAGATCAACATAAAACTGTATCTTTCAATTCTATTATTTTACATTTAAATTTATTCCATAGAAAAATTTGACAACCCAATTTGTATTTAACTTAATACCAAATTTTAGTTTTGCAAAGAACTAAAATTTTAAAACCAACCATGTAATTGAACCTACCCTTTAGGCATTGAATAATTTTTTGAGCAATTGAACCGATATAGTAATATAAAAAAATTAACGCGAATCAATATAGGGTCTAGTCAAAAACTCAACCCGTCAAACTAAACAGTAAAATACACAAAATACACATTCTTGCCTCTAAGCCATATTACTAGTCCATCAACCTGCCATCCAACAAATATATTAATTTTTTATTTTAGCACAACATATTAGTATATCACATCAACGATGAAATTAACATTAAAAGTATGAATATTTAGCAAGAGTTAAAATGTTAGGACTAAAAAGGAAAAAAAGAAGATTACCATCTTTCAATTATTTCATATATTAGTTAGTCTAACGTAAAACCAACAAAAAAATTACCAATAGCAAAAACATATATCATTCAGAAGTTTAAAACAAGAAAAAAGAAACTATTCTTTCTTTTTTAAATACATAAACATATTTCTATTAATAGATTTCATACTGATTGAAAGAACACAATCAACACAACACAATTTTCATTAAATATTGATAATCATAAAAAAGACACTAAATCATGTGTCGCACTCCTTATTTAGTATAACCAATATAAAATTTACTAGAAAAAGTGCAAAAACACACACCAAATAATACAACTAGCATTTTTCTTTAAAATCATCATTTTTTAAGGTTTAATTGCATTTTTAATGACAATTTTGTGATTTTGGTCCTTGAGATTCCAATTGCCCAAATTGAGTCCTTTAAGCATCACAATTGGGCAATTTTGATCCCTTATCAATCTTTCATTAAATTTTTAGCAAATTTTGCTAATGTGATACTAAATAATAACATTGACAATTGACATGATAGCTGACATATGTAAACATGACTTAAATACACTTATAATCCATTACAAATACAAAAGTTGACGCTATCTCAGCATATGTTAATTAAAACCTGAAAATCAAAATCACACAATTACAATACTAGATATACCAAAATTACAATTAAGTCTCTTTCTAATCATTGAATAACCTCATAATAATGTCCTAAGAAAGTGATGAAAAAGTCTTGATAAGCTTCCCTTTATGACTCTAAATGCTTGAAAGAGGAGAAAATTTTCCCCACGTGAGCTAAGCCAAAAACATATATTATATATAACATTTGATTACCTAATTCAAATAAGAAATACCATAGAAATACCAGAGTTAAAAGGTTAGTCTAGTGGTGAGGGGAGAAAAGAGGGGGTGTGACGTCACGGGTTCAAGTTTCCCTACTAACAAAAAACTAACAATTAACAACTAATATTTATCATAAAAAATAAAATAAGAAACACCGTATCATCAAAAAATATCACAATGAATTGTCATCCGATTTCTGGCCTCTGGACTATAATTACAATCCATAAAATATCCACGATTAAAGAAATGGCAACTTCCTAATCCTCTATTCCATATCAACAGTTTCAGTTTCATAAAACACCACAACAGTTTCAGGCTTTCAGCCTTCATAATAAAACAGATGCTAGTCAAAGGCTACATCACTATGCATAACTGATTTCCGTCAGTGATGTTGGGTGGACTCCAACCAATAGAAGGGGAATTTTCTGCTCTGGCTGTAACATTTCTTACGCTTACATGAAAAGGGAAATGAATTTTACATTCTGAACGACATAAAAATCAGGGAGATTTTACCTATAAGACAGTACAGGGCGAGCAAAGAAGAGACATGATCGCTTGCATATAGATTATTTGTTTTAATCTAATTTTAATTTGATTCTACAAATGCATATACCATGAAAAGCAACCCCTTTAGCGCCTATGATTGTAGAAGGCCTTCTCTCTGTACGGATTATGGCTTACTTGAGGAAGATGTGAATTAATTGATGGAAGATAAGAACTTGGAGCTAAAACTTTTTGACTAACTGTGGTAAAAAAATCCTGGGAAGTTTGATGTGCAACATGAGGCTGTATGGAGGGGGGATTTTGATGAAGGTGTGAATTAATTGATGGAAGACAAGGACATGGTGCTAAAACGTTTTTACTAACTGTAACAAAAAAATCTTGGGAAGTTTGAGGTGCAACATGAGGCAGTATGGAAGGAGGGTTATAAGGCTGTCCAAAAGCTCCTGCATTCAAGGAAAAATGAGAAGTTGTCCCTGGATTCACTTTAACATTGGTACTAGAAATAGGAACAGGAAGTTGATAGGAAACAGGGAAAGTCCCAGAAGAAATAGGTTGGTAAGAAATGGTGGAAGTCGCAGAAGTAAGCACATTACGCACAGATTCATCAAGAGCTTGCTGCATCCAACGCGCACTCTGGGGTGGCCCTGTTCCTTGCAAGCCTTGAACAATTTTTTTTCCACTAGGTATCTGAACCTGATTTTCCTCTAACCTCCTCTTTTTTGGTGGATGCGGATTTCGCAAAGTAGGGAGGTTATTCTTATTTTCAACTATGTGGCTAGTAACCCCAACTTCCAGAGTAGAAGCAGTATTTTTTTCAAACAAAACATTCATCAAATTATTTCCCTGGATCTGACCATTTCGAAACTGCATAAGGTAGTCAAGAGATTTATGGATACATCCATAGATCGAATTTAACTCTTTCTTTCGAACTGCTCTAGCAACATTTTGGGATCGGTCTATGAAATCTTCAACCTGTTCAACAAAACATCATCAACATAAATTGGAACTACATAGGTTAATATCCAACTAAAATAGGGGTTGGTGGAAATGAATTTAATTACACTCATCGAGTAAGAGCATTTCCATGATTTTAAAATCCACGACCCTTCATATAAGCTGGCACAAAATCCTTTCTGCCAAAGATTTTCAACTGATGCTAGCTGCAGTAGGAATGAAATTAAATTACTAAATGACCATGTTTCCATGAAATTGACTTGAAAAACACATTTCACACTATTATATACCTAAAACAAAAGATTAAAATTGAAATTATCAACTAAGGTTATCATGCCATTAATAATGTTAAGTTTCATGCCAGATAGAAAAAGATGAAAAGAGAAGCTTTGAAGAATATTATAAAGGTGAGCACGATACATTCACTAATCCTCCCTAAATACTTTAAAATGACTTGGAAAGCCAAAACTCTTTCCTTTGTTTGGGAGCACAACATGTAACCATTATCTTATCAAAGAGACCATATAATAATAGAAAATATTCCTCAACACTCCCTCAAGCAATCAGTTTGTTATGAGTACACTTAAACCACACCTTGAAAGACACCTTTTCAATATGAAGTATCTTCAAACACTTCCATAGAGAAGCTGTTGTAAAGCCAATAGGCAAAACATGTTGGGTATGACGGGGGTGGAAGATACAGTTTCTGATACCGAGGCTGAAGTTGAAGTTGAAGTACAGAGGTTGAGGAGATCCACAAGGGAGAGAAGACCACCTAAGAGGTATACACTTGAAAACTATAATTTCTGTGCCACTAACAATAGTTATGCTTTGAGTATCATAGATGATGACCCTAAGACTGTAAAGCAAGCTAGGGATTCAGATGCTGCCAAACAGTGGGAGGAAGCTATGAACGAAGAGATGAACTCTCTGATCAAAAATCAAACTTGGAGTTTGGTGAAACTACCTGCAAATCGGAAGGCAATTGGTTGTAAGTGGTTGGTCAAGAAGAAGACTGGTGCTAATGGGGAGATAGAACGTTACAAAGCTCGCTTGGTTGCAAAAGGATATTCACAGATAGAAGGGGTTGATTATGGTGAGGTATTTTCACCTGTTGCAAAGTTAAATTCCATAAGACTTGTTTTATTTGTGGCAACTGCATATGACTTAGAGGTGGAAAAGCTGGATGTGAAGACGACACTCCTTCACGGTGATTTGGAGGAGGTTATTTACATGAAGCAGCCAGAGAGGTTCATAGTAAGAGGTAAAGAGGACTTTGGTGCAAGCTTAACAAGTCTCTGTATGGCCTGAAGCAATCCCCCAGGATGTGATATCAGAAGTTTGACACTTACGTGCTGAAACTTGTGTTTGAACGTTGTGATGCTGATCATTGTGTTTACGTGAAAAAGGTAGAAGATAGCTTTGTTATTCTAACCTTGTATGTTGACGACATGCTACTTGTTGGCAACAGCTTGAAGATGATCAGTACTGTAAAAGGTCTACTGGCAAAAAAATTTGAATGAAAGATTTAGGCCCCGCAAGTATGATCTTGGGCATGCAGATCAAAAGGGAGCGTCATAGGGAAGGTTATGGTTGAGTCAGAGGAAGTACATAGAAAATGTTCTGAAGAAATTCAATATGACTGATTGTAAACCGGTGCAGACTCCTATGTCTAAAGGTTTAAAGTTATCCACTGATCAGGGTCCCAAGACTGAAGAAGAAAGAGAAGATACGACATCAGTTCCTTATGCTAGTGCAGTTGGGAGTTTGATGTATGCTATGATTTGTACTCGTCCGGATATTGCCGTAGTGCTTTGTGGATGCTGATTAGGGAGGTGACATTGATAGCAGAAGGTCTACTAGTGGATATGTTGTTTCTTCATTTGGTGGAGCTATTAGTTGGATGAGCAAGAGGCAGAGCACCGTTGCGTTATCAACTACTGAGGCTGAGTACATGGCCTTGTCACATGCTGTCAAGGAAGTTATTTGGTTGCGAAGATTGTGTAGAGAGCTTGGTCTTATACAAGGAGATGTGACTGTTGGGTGTGATAGTCATAGTGCTATATTTCTGGCTAAAAACCCAAGATACCATGCGAGGACCAAACATATAGGCGTCCAATACCACTTCATCAGAGAAAAGATTGAAGACAAGGTAGTAATGTTGAAGAAGGTTGACACAAAGGAGAATGGTGCTGATTTTCTGACCAAGGTAGTGGTTTAAGAGAAGTTTGAATGGTGTACAGCTGTATTGGGATTGAAGAAGCATGCAAAGCATTCGCCAAGTGGGAGAATGTTGGGTATGGCTCATGCTGTGCCGTCAGAAGATATAAACGGGGGCCCCGTGTTGTTGGCGTAGTATTGTTGTTGGCCTCGTGTTTTATTATTTGTAGTTTGGGCTTGGGCCCATGAATAGCTACGGTGCTTAGGGTTTCTAAGCCTATATATTTCCTTGTAATCTTAGTGCAATTGTACGAGTGTGTGAGGAAATATATAGTGAATAGCTGGACGTAGCCCATATTGGGTGAACTAAAGTAAACTCTGTATGTTATTTTCTTCTTCCTTTTTTTCTCCTTCTCCTATCTCGATTGTTGTGTGATTGTTCAGTACCCAACAAAACAGCATGGTTAGACCACTGAAAATAAAGCATAGCCATAAGAGATAGTTGAAATGTTGCAAATCCAAAGAAAGAGATGCAATCAATGGAAAATTGGTCAACCCATGCAGGAATCAGGCATGTTATGATAAGGGCGAAGATCAGTAAGTGGGCCCAAAAGAACAGCTGGGCAATCGTGTCAAATAGGCCTAGGATTTGGAAAGTTTATTCTAGAAGAAATAGAGAGTGAGGGGCTGACTTAGCTGAGAGAAGAATGGTATAGAGGGGTAGTTACATGAATTGGTGGGTTACAGTTATTAATAGACTGAGTGCAGAATAGTAGGATACTTTTTGAGGATTCCGGTTTATCATTATGGATGGAGAGCACTAGCTCTCTGTAGGAGCCTCTTAGAATTTTAGTTTTGGGCCTAACTCAACCCTACTTGTAAGGTGAGGGTTGCCCCCCACATGTATACTCTATTTTGGCACTATCTCTAGCAAAAGTGGGACTTGATTTTTCCCAATAGAGCCTATCTCTCTGGCAGTAGGAGTCTAACTCCTAACATAGCTTGCCTAATTTAAAGAATAATTAATTCCACACTATATTCTGCAATCTTCTAAGATATTCAAAAGGTGTTTTCCAGATATGCCAAGATATTGTGGAGCAAAAAACAAAAATATGCTAGGATATTCTAAATACTCTTGCCCTGACACAGCGGTAAAATTGTGTCTTGGTGACTTGTTGGTCATGGATTCAAATCCGGAAACAGCCTCTTTGCATATACAAGGGTAAGACTGCATACAATATCCCTCCCCCTTACCTGCGTATAGAGTGGAGCCTCTAGGCAATAGGGTACGTAGTTTTTATTCTAAATACTCTTGACATATTCAAATAAGAACCAAACTTTTTACACAACTTGGAGGCTAAAAAAGACTTCATTTTAGCAACAAAATGCATCTCACCTGAAAATATAACTAATCAGAAATTTAACAGAAGAGTAAATACAACAGCATATGATAGTGAAGACAAACCAGAGAGTTAATGATCAAATGTTAGGGATCCAAGAAAACTCTTCTCAAATGACAACATGACAATCACCAGCTATGAACGTGAAAAAATTATCCTCCTAATCAAGAATCAAGATTAGGACACATTGGATGTTACCTCTCTGATCTTATGTTTAAAACTTAAGATTATAGGGTTAGATGGAAAATAAGGGAAATTAAAGCTTTGAATATCATCATAAATATGACTAACCTTTTTATTCAAAAAGGTAGACTAGGGAACCAAGGTAGTCACATCACAATTCAAATCACGTCTTAGAATTTAGGTTTGTACCTAACTTGACTTTACAAAACCGGTCTGAAAAATAAGAGTTGTCCCCCACTTATATACACTATTTTGGCCTTATCACTAGTCGATGTGGGACTAAAATACCACCCTTGAGGCTGCAATTAAGGCAGCCACCAAAGAGGTCGTAACTAAGGCGGGTTAGGGGAGACCTCAATTAAGGTGACTTTCCAACATCATGAATCATAAATCATATCGAAGATTAAGAGACAATGAAAAATAGCTTGAAATATATCGTATAAATTATGTGGATGGCTCAATGTAATAATTTTAAACTCCAAAATGACAAAATAACTTAAGCATAAGCCTGACAAAGCAAAATCATAACTGAGTGTTTGAAACCTCTTTCATAATACTGAAAAGCAATGGAACAGCCAAATAAAGTCCATAGAATGCTGAGTCAGTGACAATGTGAAAATCCTATTTCAAAAGAATAAATATAGCATCAAAATAATCAAAAAAGGTATGTTCAGTCATGCTCCTTCAATTTCGTTGATGAGAGATTGAGATGGAGACAGAAAAAGAAAATAAAAAAACAATGAATTGTTGACTTGTGTGATCTGTATTGGTTGACATGGAATCACACCAATTCATCCAAGTAATATGAGATTCAAAGAAATTTGCAATTCATCACATGATACGAATTGATGGCTAGACAAATTTATCAAACCATGCAATTCAAATCACAAATTGTAAGATTCTAGTAACTGAGATGAGACAACACTTGTGGCCTTTACTTTGGGTGCAGAACAAGTAACTGCTATCTTATAAAAGGAGACAGGTAATAACAGAACATAAATCTCAATAGACAGAAAATCATAGAAATTACCTTAACCAAAAGAGTAATGAAAAGCATAGCCAACGACTCTTTGTTCTGTTTCCCATAGTTGAAATAAGTTTCAACAACCTTAGCAACATATGCAGGATTATCTCCATCTGGAACACACATTTTAGACACATACACCAAATTTAAGTTGCAAAAGTCAATTCAAAAAAGTGAAAGACATGATAACAAAAACTTCAGAACACGGCTAGTTCCTTTCCTTCCTAAAGCAAAACACTATACATTGGAAATTCAACACTAAAGATCATGCAAGGTAGATAGCAAGACATCTACTACAACTACAAGCATTATGTATTTTTACCGACAGTCACCACCACTCTTCTTTCTCTTCTATTCTTTATTAAAATTATAAGTTAGTTCATATTTAATTTGAAACTATGTTTCCAGTCTTCTAAGCAAAAGAACAGACCTCCAACTGCCAGTATATTCAAGACAGATCCTGGCCATATAGATATCAGTTATATAGCTGTTCACTTATTTATAACAATTTTAGCTTTCTGTGCTTCCAAGTTCCATGTCATATCTTGTTGCAATTTAAAGATAGAGCTAATGTTAAAATAAGAAATACAAAGGGATGCTGAGCAAAAAAAAAAAGAAATACAAAGGGATAATTAACTGAAAACTGTGTGTTTGAATGGACGGCGGATGCATGTTTATTTAGGTTGATTACATTAATTATACATAAATACAGGATATTATGTTTCCTCTAAATCAAGATTATGTGCCTATAAACCGCTATTATTAATAGAATCAAAATATTATATTCTAATTTTCAACACTCCCCCTCTAGCTGAAGCTTACTAAGCTCTCAGCTTGTTACAAGAAAATAATTTATTCCCAACAAATAAATAGAAAACATAAAAGATTGAGCTCCACAAAAAAACAATAGTTATAGAAGCAACTCAGGGATGCTGGAGCAGCTAGAGAGAATTGCTAGAAAAGAAATATCTATGCAAGATAGATGGAATGATCATCAACGAGAGAAATTTATGGCAAGCAAAGCAAGGTTCGTTCTTCTTAACCACATTTGGAAAGTTCAAACCAATAATGTTGGAGAAACAAATTATTTAAACTTGAAACTAAGTCTACTATGCATCTAGGACATAATCGGAACTAGTGCAACTAGGACATAGACGGGGCCAGTGCAAGCCATTCCACGGGAAGCAAACACCGGGCAGAAACGTGAAATAATGGTACCTGAAACAGTGTGTAACAAAAGGAGCACCGTCAAACAAACTCGGATGGAGACGAAACTTTCGGGGTAAAGTCACGTTATTTGCATGACCTCCTTGCAGGAATCGTGGCCAGAAACGCTAATCCATGTGCCATCACACGCCAGTCAGAGTGACTGTTTGGTGCGGCATAAATCAGCGCGTCAAAGTGAAAAAGAGTTGGACTTCAACGCTTGCACTGCTGCATAGATCAGTGAGGGTGACCCAGATCCAGTGGATGGTTTCCGGAAAACTTGCGTCGCTGACCAAAGAAGGAACTAGAAAGTTTGTTGGAATGCGAAAACAGGTCGCCCAAAAAAAAAAAGCAACGAACAAAAGGGTCTACCAGGGTCAGTGGGTCCCTGGTACGGCACGATTTTCGTAACACCTCTGTCAGGCTCTAGATATCATGTTAAAATAGTAGAAAACAGAGGAATACAACATCAACATCAATACCAAGCCATATAGAAGTGTTGGTTCAAGTTTCCAAACAAGTAAAAATATTTCTTTCAAGTGGACCTGATGAGGAGTGTCCAACTCCAGCTTGTGTCATTAGTTGTGACAAGTATTGAAGAGTATTTGGTTAAGGGTGAACTTGTATAAGTTGTATTACTCTAGTATTGGACCTAGACTATTAGTATAAATACGTATTATGAGTTAGGATCTAACAAACAATTTATCAAAAATACTCTGTTTCAACATCCCAAATATTCATAAACACAGCTCTATAGAACAAAAGGATTACAATAAGATTCAACTCAAAATTATTTATTGGTAGCAGAAACTTTACCTTTGAGTAAAATAGAGAATGGAGGCAATATAGGAGGATTGCGAGTCTGCATTAAAACAAAAAATAGATTTACATAAATAGGAAAATAAAACCATAATCAAGGCATCCTTAAACTTAAAAGTGCTATTTGGGAATTATATAATCATTTTAGCATCAGAATCGAGACTGAAAACATCCAGATTATTTTTATCCAAGCAAGAATTGTTCTTACCACGCAAAATTTTAGCCTTCCCAATAAATGGTTAAATTCCATACATATTACTGAATAAAAGAAAAATAAAAGTAGTTTGGGATATTGTTTGGGACCCACAAGAGAGAAATGGGAAATTGATAGAAATAAAGGAAATGAAGAATTGTATTGCTCGATTGAGAATAAAAGAGACTTCTTGTCCAAGGGTTTCCCTTTCCCACATGGTTCCTCTTTATACTAACTTTTTTATTCTCTGAATGAATGTATTCCTTCTTATTTCCCCTGTTTATCTAACAATGGTTCCATAAACTAATTGCTCTAACTATTCTTAACTATTTAGACAATTAATTATACATTTAACATAAAAAAAATAGCAATGGATTTTGTTTATATTTTATTATATAAGAACATAAAAAAAATATTGATCTAAAATATGCAAATCAAAATTATCAATCATTGATAATACTTCTCATATTCTTCAAAATACTAAGATAATTCCCTTAACAAAAAAACTTCCCTACCCTACAAATTAAATATATTTGATGTCCATTTCTTGATCTGTTAGAATGAGGGGAAGCTAGAAGAACAGTTAGTTAGAGGGGGTTCATGTGATAAATAAGTAGTAGGACGTAATGGAAGGCAATTCATTCTGTATTCTTAGCATTTGAGAATTGAGCAGGTGCTTAATTGTGGAAGGGGAAACCCTTTGTGGAAGGGAGACCCTTGGAGGAGATCCCTCTCTTATATTATGTTATTTTCTTTCTATTAATAACATTTCTTTCCTTTTCTCTATTTTAATTCTGGTTCCCAACAGACCAATAATCCGGAACAAAATTCCAGGGAGAAGAAACCGCTGGATACAAAATTGAGGGAAAGGAAACTGCCAGATTTCTTATAGAGAGCAACATGGAGGGTTCAGGGCTATTACTTGAAACGGACCATTGATCATGGACATCACTCAAGGTTGTTTGGCATTTCCAACTTCCAAGATTAAGAAAATCTTGCATCGCAATCAACGAATTATTTGTGATGAAGGGTGGAAGTGCCACCCTCTAGAGTGTTGACAGAATTACACAGCTTAAACGGATGCTGCAAAAGTTGCTCAAGAAGTATGAAATTGATCTCAAGGAAGGAGTAGAAGCACAAGCAGAACCAGCGCTTGCATCAAAATCAACTGTGCAGCAAAATGACGGTGCTATAATGTCCACAGAAGTATATGCTATATTTTTTACCTTTCAGATTCCAACGTTGAGGACTAGGTCAAAATTCCAGGGGGTTGGTAATGTGGTATTTTTAGGATAAAGGAGAAGGGGGAAAAGTTAGAATGTTAGTTAGTCAGTTAGTTACTTAGAGGAGGTTAGTGTGATAAATAAATAGAAGGATGTAAAGGAAGGGGATTCATTCTGTATTGTTAGCATTTGGAAATTGAACAAGTGCTCAACTATGAAAGAATAAACCCTTTTTGAAGAGGAAACCCTAAGAGGAGAGTACTATCTCCTTTGTTCTGTTTTTTTACAGTCAGGAAATACAAACAATCTTGCTTTACTGTTCTCTATTTTCGGATCTGGGTCCCTAACACAGCTCAATGAAAAGCAATTCCACAACCAACTCCAATTCTATTATAAAATGTAATGTTTCCAAAATGATGTGTGCAGTGCACCAACCAAATATTTAAAATGTTTAATACCTGCAAATGAAAAGCTACGAATGATACAATAGAAAAAGAACTCAAAGTTGAATCTTTGGGAGAGTTGATATCATGCACTTTTGCCCAGGATTTCATCTACAATAGGCAGAAATTACATAAGCATGAAAACTAGTTTTAACAATTAATCAGTTAACAGTTTATTTCGCACTTAAAACAGAGAGTAAATCTAGTGCATTATTAATGAGCCCATCAACGAAGAAATATGTGGAAAAATCAGATTTTAATGAAATAACGAAACCCACTCAAAACTTTAATTGTCAATTCTGGTAGCTTTCTGAGAAATTTAGTTAAACAATTAATCCATACAATATGTCATTCCTTCCATATTCTTCTAAGGCACACCCTTTAGGAGCTATAGATCAGATATAATGAAAGTTTTCAATTCCTATTATAGATTGGAGATACACAAGGCTTCTCAATTGCTATTGTTGAATTATTAACTAAAAAGAATCCTACATTTACTTCATGGATGCGATAATTTATCTAAATTTCAAGATTGCAAGTAATTTTCTATCCACTTTGTTTTCATTTGAATCATTTCAAATTTATTTTAAATCAAAACAACACTAACTCGGGAAAAAGGCAAATATGAGCAGTAAAATGCAACCTATGCTTGAATATTAAAATAAAACATGCATCATGATACTTAAATGCTTTAAAATGTCATCAAAAGAACAAAAATATTTCTAATTACCAGAAAACATAGCTTTCGAAATCTTTCATCTATGTCAGAAATTGCACGGATAATATGGGATTTATTAATGCCATCCCTATTATCAACTGATAAATCACATTCAATACCCGTTCCACTATCAGTAACTTTTATAATCGGTACCCTGGCACTAAATATTAACTGTAAACCAGTAACATGTCCTTTACCTGCAATACATAAATCATTGGCATTATATTTCTAACAAGATCATCAGAACTTCAGAAAATATCAACATATCAAAGATAATGAATCAATTCCAACATGCTCAATCATTTTCATCAAGATCATAATAAAGATAGTAGAAAAAAAATATTTTTCTATCTGAAGTCCTTTAAAACCAATTAAAACCATGTTGATCAATTAAGATTCTTATTTAAAACCAACCTTGCAGTCAGTATAAACATTATCCACTCAGGATAATACCATAAACTAATAGGGCCCACGCCCATGGTTTAGAAATAGAAGAAGCAGTGCCTATTCAAGGACATGAGAGACCTAGGGGACTAAAGGTTTATACTAGGAGAAAGGGAGGTGTACAAGTGGGAAGTTAGTTTTTTGGAGGTAATAGCAGAAAATTTGTAAGAGTCACGTATCCAGTAGCTCTTAAGGTGGGTTTGTTGCAAGAAGGGGCTCTAAGCTCAGGGAATCACTGTCAAAATCCTTCCTGGAGAAATGAAATAACACTGTTATTAGTGTTTGTGTTCTCATTCTCTTGGAACTATTTTTTGTGATTTACAGTTTGTGTTTTAAATTTGATTTCCTATCATAAATAATAATTTATTTCCACACATTACAAGATAGAACTCATAGAAGTAAATCATACTAAACATGAAATCAGATCATGCCATTTTTAAGAATAAGATTTTCACCTGGGAAAAACATAAATTACAGCGCTCAGCACTTAGTAGGAAAAAGCTTAGCTGTTGTTGCAGTGTTTAGCATGTTAAATTTGATAGCTCAAGGATTCAAGTCATGCCAAAATGTAGATTAATTATGCCCTATTTTATGGTTACCACGTAAAAGGTTATCAACACATTATCACACAATATAGTTAAAATTACAGATATGGTACTATGGTATGATGGGCTTCCAGCAAAATGCCATTTTATGGTTTTAGAGTTGAGGTTTTGTCATCGATGCCTATAGAAGGTACTTTTTTCTATAGCAATTATGGTTGTGACTGAGGATATGGTGGAAAAGTGGCAGCTACTCAACTCTTTTGGGAGCAGGAAAAAAGTGTGAACACGAGAACTCCAAAGGTGCTCACATCTTCTGCAAACTCAAATCCAACAGTGAAATGAGAACCATTTGATCAAATACCTCCACTTTCTCCAGCAAAGGACACTGCTCTTGCAAACAACAGTTTTGGTTTTCTCAGGTGAACTCTTTGTCCAAATCCCTGTTTCATTTTCTCCTTCTCTAACTCCACATTTTCCATCTCAGTTTTCTTCTCCTCTCTCTCTCTCTCTCTCTCTCTCTCTATTTTTCTATATTCTCTGAGATTCTCTTAATCTTCTATTTTGAGTCTCTCTCACTTCCATGTTTTCTAAGTCTCTCTCTATTCCTCTCTGTTCCGAGTCTGTTCAGTGGTTCTCATTTTTCTGTTTTTCTAATAATTGCTAGTCAACACCTACGATCATTACAGATACAGACTTTAATGGCTGCTGCTGCTGGATACCAGACATAGCAGAAAATGAAAGACAAAAGAGAATGCCAATTCAAACAGACCACCTATTTGAAGAGTTTACTCTAGGCATAGGCATAAAGTGCAATAACTGGCATGAGCCAGTTATTTTAGGAGTATGGCAGTTATATATTATGTCCGTAATTAGTATAGAGTGCAATAACTACCTTGGGATTATAGAAATTATTATATCAGTAATTTTCAGAATGTAGAGTGCAACAATATATGGCAGTTTTAAGGATGTTTTACATTTTAGAATTTAGGAACTAGTGACGCAAATTTTCATGCATGTATTCTGATGTTCACGGCAGAAAGTATCTTGTAAGACATTCTATAGGAAATTTATGCTCTGGATGAGCCCTGCTGCAGTATTACTAAACAAAATCAGTGTTATAATTGTTTAATTAATCAGCTGATTGGAATGACCCAAGGTGGAAATATTACCAGTATACCTTTTACCCATACAAAGTATACATATTTCTTTTAATATAGCTGCCAGCCCGCCACGCTTTTGCTATAATCTACCAGTTCATTCGCCACATTTTTATGCCAAATGTTTGGTCTCCCACCATCCATCATTGATTACATTGTTGTCATATCTATACCACATCTACATATTGCCACTTTCATATATTTATGATCTTAGAGAAGCTTATGGTTTTTCTCACAAATAATTTTATCTGCTACCATCATTGCACCTCTAAGATGCATTGAGATTCCCATATATGCCTAAACATTCTATACTGACAAGCCATAGCAGCCTAAATTGATTTATGGTGAAAAGAAACTTACTTTGAATTGACTGTAATTTCTTATTAAACTTGTAAAGGGCTGATATCTTCTTCGGCCGAGAAACTTCAATGGAATTATTGAAATTGACAGATAAGTCAATATCACTTTTTCTGTCAAACATATCCATTACAAATGATCCATACTCTTTCACAACAGGGGAACCATCACCATTCCCTAATAAAAAAGGATTAAACAAAAGCACTGTTAAAAAGGGAATAAGCTAAAATATGAACTAAAATTGAAACAAAGTGTCCAACAACAGAAGAACAGGAGATGAATGATGATACACCATAAGTGATTAAAGAAGGTCTAAAAGGTCATTTTGGTTTTGAAAGATGGGGATTTTCTTTTTTGGGAAAAAGGGATTTGATATAATACAAATATATTTTAACTATCTGTTTCAGAAAATAATTGGTAATGCCGAAATCATTAATGTGCAAGAAACATCAATTTAACCGTTCTCTGACATTCTTAAATATTAAACTCTGATGCAAAACATCCTTCTTTACCAAAAGAAAAGTCTACAATAAGAATGCATAAAAATAACAAATGAGTCCAAATTAATCAAAATGGAAGAGAAATCAAGGCTGTTTGATTTGATGGTCCATAGGATGATTGATAATTGCCTTTCAAACATGCTTCTTTACCAAAAGAAATGTCTACAATAAGAATGCATAAACAGAACAAATGAGTCCAAATTAATCAAAATGGAAGAGAAATCAAGGCCGTTTGATTTGATGGCCCATAGGATGATTGATAATTGCCTTTCAAACCTTGTTTTGGTGGGCAATTATTCCTTCTTTTTAGTGCATTTTGTGTAAATATTTGTGTTTGTGAATAAAAGTGTATAAAACTGTTATTAGAAAATAAAAATAGAATTTCTCATGTTTTTGTGTGATTTCAGTTGTTACAAAGGCTCATTTGTAGAAAAGCTACAGGAGGAGTTGAAGATCCAATTTCGCTACAGTGAGAAGATTTCGCCACAGTGAAATAGGACCAAGTGAAGAAATGTGAAGATTTCGCCATGACGAATCCTATCCTGAAGAACAAGTGCAATTAGTGGAAATTCGCTATGCGAAAAGAGGTTCAGAAGGAGGAAGATTCAGTAGAAGTGTCCATAGCAGAAAAAAATAATAACACAACAGGGCAGCTTCTGTACAAGGACTTGTAACACACTGATTAGGGACCTTTTTTTTGTTCTTTTTTTCATTTCACTTTTGAAGGAAATAAGATCCAGAACCACGTTCTCTCATTTCTCTCTTCCATTCTCCATCATTGTTCTTCATCATTCATTCATGGATTCCACTGTAATGTTCAACTAAACCATTTGTTGCAGGAATAAACGAAGTATTCTTTAGAGTATGTGCCTGAAATTCTTCTTCTCTTCTCAATTCACAATCCTTTTCTACTTCTATTTCATGTTTATGCTTAGGCTTGATCAACCTAAACTAATGGAATTGAATTGTGTTGGAAAACAAGTTTGATTCTAGATCTGAAGTAGGAATGTGTATGAATCTATTGCTAGGAAATAGGAATAGATTAGGTTTGTGCATCGCAAAGACTCTCTGAACTTGTTCTAATTTCTAAGTTAGGTTACCTAAGGGATTAGGAATCTAATTTAGGGATTAAGGTCAATCACCTAAGGAATTAGGATTTGATTACATGAAAATGAGTCTTGGTTGCTTGAATTTGAGATTGAGATTGAGAGATTTGGTCATAAACGATGAATGATACTGAGTTTGATCCAGCAACATCGCTCTCCATTGTTTTCCCCTGTTTTTGCGCTCATTCTGTTTTGAAAACCCCACAAACAGTTTACTTTCACAATTCACTTGAAGATTTGAAGGGGGACTGAATTCTTTTTCTTACTTTGTAATTGTTTTCCAACACATTCCTACTTTGTATTTCAAATTGTGATACAAATTCACAACTCACTGCAGTGATTTGAAGTAGGAATTGTATTGTAGTTGTCAATTCCACAAACAATTCCCCTGTTTTCCTAAACTAATGGAATTTGAAGGGGGGCTGAATTCTTTTTCTTACTTTGTAATTGTTTAAATGTCTAGCTTTTAATAAATTATAATTTTTTTAAAAATATTTACTATTTTTATACATAAAAGTAAAAGTAATTTTATTTTAAATGATAATAACCTTAATTGTTACTATAATAACAATAAACACAACTAGTATTACACAGTTTTTCACTAGCTATAATCTTAACCACTGCATTAATAACAACAAACACAACTAGTCTTACACAACTTTATACCATATACATGAGAAGTCCCAAGGGGAGGGGGGCTGCTTGCCCCTCTAGATCCATCCCTAATTGGATGGCCACTATGGGCTATTCTATTTTTTTATAAAGATTAAATAATTTATTTATACAATATACATGTAAAAATGCTAGTAAACTAAATAAAATATCAAAATTCAGAACATGTTCATAATTAGCAATAAAAAGCCTTAGGTCTTAAGTAAAACATACAAATAAATAGCAAAAAGTAAAGGAAACCAAAAAAATTCCAAAGACATGTTTATATTCAAATTCAAATAAAAGACATCTTAAACATTCAATAAAAAGTAAGGGTGGGTAATGCGCAGAAAAGGAAAAGGGAAGGTTAAGGGTTCAAAGTTTATACCAGATAAAAGAATGGATGGTTGGTATCACCGAAAATACTGCAGAAGATGGGTAGGTGTTGATCACACAAAAGTGAAAAGGGTGGGCGGGTGTTAGACACGGTGTGGGTGTGAACAGTAGAGAGAAGCATGGGAGACTAAATCTAATTAGGGTTTTTTAAGATTGCTAGCAATACACTCTTTTAAACATTTCTTTATTATTTGCTAAAATTTATTGGGAATCAAAAAATTGTGAAGGTCCCACTCTTATTTAATGAGTCTAGAGATTTTGTAGTTATCAATAGATTTTAATCAATAGTAGAATGTGTTACAAAGAAGGTGAGTATGTTGCTAGCAATCTTTTTCTTTAATTCTATTAAGGGAGAGAGAAATCTCAGCTTTGACATTAAAATGCTCCACAAAAGAAGTATCAAGGGGAAAAATGAGTTTGCAAAATGCCTCACTAGTGTCGCAGAAGGCCACTACTACATCCACAAGGACCACAACGGCCTTTAATTGAAAATGAGCCGCTATGGAAACTTTATGGCAGCCAATGGCCATTACACACTGCTATGAAGCTATAGTACACTACTTTTTTTTTTTATCAGCAAATGTTAGTTGTTAGTTTCCTTAGTGGAACATTCAAACCCACGACCTCTCTTCCTTCTCTTCTTCCTTTACCACCAACAACAAGCTATAGCACACTATTGATAACTATGTCTACAAGAAGTAAAAGAATCGGAAACTAAATAATTAGTGCCATTACATCCAATCATGTGGGCATCTTGCTCATTTACATTCTCATCAATGCAATTTTTCAGTATAATTTATTTTCAGGAAGAATGGAACAAAAGATTACCATATATTTCCTTTGTCATCGTATTGAAGATGTGAACCAAATCTCTTCTATTGTGATAATCAAGCGGTGTTGGACACTGTCTGATAAAGGTATCACAAAGGAGCCTGTCTAGTTCAATGTCATGTGCAGAAGTGAAGTTAATCTTGGCTAATATGTCTGACTCAAGCTTCTTTGCCATCTTAATAAGGTCTGGCATAGCAGATAAAGAATTAAGTCATTACTTCAACAATTAATGCAGTATTTGACCATATATTTGAAACATAAATAATAAATATAGGAGAATAAAGCATCAAGGAAAAGTAATTTCTTCAATCCTTTGATTCTGTCTAAAATTAGTGAGGAGAGAAAAAGAAAGGAGAAGATTTAAATGATTCTTACTGAACTTTTAATTTTTTTCTATCAATAGTAAAAGGAAACAGAACATGATAATGGTATAATACATTCTCTGCATGCGCACACACAGAGGATATGACCAAGCCCATAATCAAGGAATGCTTGACAGTGTAGTTCTGATGGGTAAAGGAAGAACAATATGACTATTTGGTTGAAAAAAACGTTTTCTATTTTCATTTTTAATTACAAAAATGTCACCCTGTTGGCAATCTATTTTCTATTTTCAAAAGTTTGTATAGGAAATAGTAAAGAACAGAAAATGAAACAAAAACAATAAAAAGTTGTTTTTTACTGTTTCTCATACAAACTTATGAAAACCAAAAACAAAGTGAAAACAAGGTGGCATTTGTATAATAAAAAATGAAACCTGAGAAAACAACAAACATTTTCTCAAACTAAACGGCCCCTAAAATTGTTGTTTCTAAATAAGTATTCTCTAATTTGATAGCCTTTTAAAACAATAAAAAAATATCGATTGATATAAATTTAATGTCCTAACTTTATGTTTGTTTTTATAAACGTAATATACTTTTTGAATTTAAAAAAATTGTCCTCTTATCCTTTTTCTCCAAGACCCAACTTCCAAACAGATAAAAGGCAGCGGGTTTGAATAGACGTTACGTTCAGTTGAGAGCCAATACTTTGTGAGTGCACAATTCTCAGTTAAACACGCACTTGAAAGTGGGATTCAAGTAAAACAAACACAAACAAAGATTACTGCAGTTGGCAGTTGGCACCACAACCACGTGCATGCAAGTCATCCCTCCCTTGTATCCTCTTCTTCTCATTTCATATCCCACTTTCAAATGTGTGTTTTAGTGTTTAACTGAATGTTAAATCACCAAGGATTGGTGCTCAACTGAAGTAACGCCTATTCAAACCCGCTGCCATGTATCATTTTGGAAGTTGGGTCTTAGAGAGAAAGTAAACGAGGACAATTGTTTTAAAATTAAAAAGGTATATTATTATGCTTATAATAACAAACAAAAAGTTAGGACATTAACGAAACACATCCCATTGTATACTGATCCAAGTCCAAAACCTATTGGTGTCAACCCTAATTCTCCCCAAGAATAAAACTACTTAAAATGAAATGATACCAATTACTACACCCTTTCAATTTCCCTAATGACTACCTAACATGGTTTTAAACTGTAGAGAGTATGCAACTGCAGTTAAAACCATGATGATAACCACCAATTCCATTCAATTTTACTGTCTCATAAAAATAAAAAATAAAAAATAAAAAATAAAAAACAGCATCACCACCCTTCCATTCCCCCAATCTCAATCCCTACACACGTTCAAAGTCAAATCCATTTATTAAGAAAAAACAAAAGAATCTCGGTGAGTGTAGTTTTTCGAGACACAGAGAACAAAGAAATAACAAAAGGGAAGTGAAATTGGTCACCGCTAAAGCTATTCTCCGCCTCCATCTTCACCTCTCGAAACCTGGCCATTCAAGAAGAAAGAAATTGCTTCCTCAGCATGAAACATGGCAACAAAAAATAATAATATAACCTAAGCATGGAAGACGGAATGAAAAAACGTGATGTGAATTTTGTAGATAATGGGAGATTGAGATGAATGAATATTGAATGAATGAATGGGGTTACGTAATTGTAGGTACAGGGAGAGAGAATCTTACCAAGAGAGGAAGCGGTGTGAAGAGAGAGAGAGCAAAGAGGCTTAAAGTGAAAAAGTGATTTTATTGTTTTGCTTCGCTTTCTGATCTTCCTTCTGGCTTTCGCGACGTCTATTACATCAGGCATAAGCAGGTACATTTTCAATTTTTTACTTTTCACATAAATAATCATTTTTACTTGGCCCCAATCATTTTTTTACCCATTTTTGGATAGTGTTTCCCCAAAGAGCACACAGCATTTTAGCGGACAGAGTGCACATATATTTTAGCTCTTTATAACAACTAACGGAAATACAAGTCACATTCACATTTCTATTAGGTTAAATTTGATATTTTATATAATTTTATTATACTAAAAATAATATACTCATATTATAATAGATATGAATATTAGTTTGAATTAATTTTTTTAATTTATTATATTTCTATTAAGCTATAGCATTTATATTGTATTAAATTTAATATATTGTAATAATTTTTTTATTATACACTGTAACTATATAATAGTATAACTATTTAATAAAATAAATTATTAAAATTTGATTACTGAATTGTAATATGAATTTTGGTGTTATAAATAGGAAAGATACCTCTACTATTTACCATCATTTATAATAAAAATTCTAAATAAATATTATAATTGTATGTATATGTTTTTCTAAGTCAATAAATTCTATCACAAATATTTTATATCACTTTTCAAAAATTGTTTTTCTATTGTTAATTTTTTTCTTTATTTTACTATTTAATTTCTAGTACTTCTTTTTCTTTTTTATATTTAAAAATCTCATTTTTTCACATACTTTTAAGGAAATAGCATCAATTACTAAATTAACTTAGGATACATGAAATCATTGGATGAATTTGAACATGATTTTTCTTATAGCTTAAATATATTATCCGAAACTGGTAAGATATTCAAATTCAAATGCAATAAGATAACATATATTAATGTAGCAATTTAAATTTAACTATAATACCACATGTGATGTTATGTGTGTACTTGAATAAGTGAATATTACATTACAAAAAATGCGTACTACAATTTTTCAAATAAGAGAACTATAATAACCAAGGTTAAATAAATAAAAGAAAAAAAAAGAAAAGTTTAAATTTTTAATATTCTGTCGCAAAAAGTTTTAGCGACGGAATTAGTGACGGCTGGAATCTGGCATCGTTAGCGTGAGATTGGCGCTGATAGCGTGAGATGGCAGCAGAAGGTCATTTCTCACTGGAAGTTGGCGCCAGTAGCGCCAAAGTGGCGCTAACGTGCTCCAGGAAGCCAATTTTCCCTGGAATGTGGCGCCGATAGCGTGAAGTTGGTGCGATCAGCGCGGGATCTCTGACAGGGCCACTATAAAAGCTCATTCACGCGATTTTTGGGGACCAAAACCTTCTTTCTTCTTCCTCTGGACCCTTTTCCGCCATTAGAGCCTAGGGAAGCTCCATATCTTCACCAAACTTCATCAAAACACTTCCCTTTCAACATGAAACTTGTAGGGAATCACCCTATGAGCTACAATCCTTCATCACTTTTCCCTAAAAACCATCAAATTCAGAGATCGATTTCTCTAGGGAACTTCTCAAAACTTGAGTTTGGCGGGGAAATGAGGCGATTCACGGACACCCACGCTTGGAGAAGTGATCCTCTAGCATTCCTTGACTGTTTAGAGGTAAGAAATTCAAGTTTTACCGTTTTATTTGTGAAATTGTTCTTGAGGTGAATAGTGACCCATTTGAGTTAGAGCTGGAATTAGGCTTGGATCCTTTAGAAAAATATGCTTAGAAAGTTGTTGTGATGAAGGATTAGCTTTGAAATATTGATTTCATGGACTTTGGTGTTTGGCTCTGAGAAATGCATGTGTAAGAAGAATGTTGGTTATATTGGTGAATGTAGGACATGCATGAGCCTTGATGCTTGTACAATATGTGCTCAGGAGACTATATAAACGGTGAATTATGTTGAAGTAACCGTTTTAGCCATATTGTTAATCCTTGAGTCTTGGGCCTGAGTAATGTTAAACTCTTTGAATTGATTGATGCAGAGTCTTTGGGAGACTCTAGTGCCTTGGTTAGGCCGAAATAGATCCTGCTGAGGGTCTGTGAGTTGACTATAAAGTGGTTAGTTCTAATAACCTTAAGATAGGGGACTAAGGGGTTTTAACGATATAATATAATTTTTCATGTTTTGCTAACGGTTGAGAACCGTTGTTTATTGCTTGTGCGCCTTTGTATAGGGCGTGACATCGAGGGTGTCAGTTGCGGAGACCACTGTTTCGGGATTGAACTGCAGAGCGCTACTTTGCCAGGTAAGTTCTTCGCTCTTGGGGAATGTTTCCCACTGCCTGTGTTCCACCATACTCCGAGGGAGTGATGGTTGCATACATGATGCATGTGCATTGAATTGGTTGTTACAGCTTTCTTCATAATAATATGTATGCATGATTCTATGCTATGTGTGTATGGTTGCCTTTCGGGTAGATCTTCTGGCCAGTTAGATAGATATGGACCTCCCTAGGAGTAGAGTGCAACTCCTAATTTGGTTTGCTCACGTAAAGGGTGATGATGATCCCTTAAGACCAAGAGATGGGTGGTCCCGTCGCGGTTGAAGCCTATTCTCGGAGGTGCCATATACGTGCATCCATGTGTAAAGGGGTAGCTCCCGATGGGATGGCACGGGTGTGAGTTCCGGTTTCACACTGGGGACTGAGAGTCCCAGATGCTGATGATGATGCATCTTGTGGCGGGCGTAGTACCTCGGATATACATTAGAGTTAGATGATGGCTATGTATTGTTGTGAGAGCCAGGTGGCCGAGTGATTGTGATGCCTTTGATGTTGTGTATCATGGAAGTGAGTCAGGGGGGAGGAGAAGCCTCCAAGAGCCCTAAGCTTACTGAGATTGTATCTCACCCCGTGTGTGGGGATTATTTTGCAGGTGATACATCTGGCAAAGATGATGGGTCCCGGGGCGGGAGGCCCTGGTAGGGACAGACTCTATGCAGCTGCTTGACAGTGTGAGGAGAGCATTGTGACTCACTCTTTTGTTTTGATGTATTTTGTACCCCTGTAAGGGAAGATGTGGGTACACATATTATGGACTCTGTTTATGTTTATGTTGTATAGACACTACATGTTCTGTATGCCATCGTGTGAGGATGTGATCTGTGAGATCATGACACTTGGTGCTTATTCTTTTGTATAGATACAATAAGTGTATTTGATGATGCATATGTATATACATGTGATTTACTCTCCTGATATATCTGGATAGATATTGTTGATGTATCTGTCGTTCTTTATGTTATTTGGATCGATGAGGCTGACTATAGAGTATTGAAATTCGTATATTTAATTTAAGGTTACGTACCATACATAATGAATCAAGAAATATGGTTTCGAAAACGCTTTCGTTGGTTTTAATTGATTTTAAATTAATTACCGCATTAATCTGATTAAGTAATTGTTAATATACCGGATGCATACGGGGTGTTACAAGAACTAATCAAAATCAATGACCAATTCTTTTATCTTATTTATCCTGTCTTCTCTTTTCCTTTTCTTAATTGCAAAACTTTTGCATCAATTATTTTCATATTTATAATATAACATGTCTTTATTTTAGCATCATCAGAACCTATTTGACATGACACATCCGTGATCTTCATTTTTTCTTTTTCTTTGATCTACAAAAGGAAACCAAATTATTAAAAAAAGCTACAAACTACCTTAAAAAAACTACAAACTATGTAAACCAACAAAAATAAAATAAAAAAACTCCTAATAAATATTTCTAATCAAACACTAATATGAGAAGTTTCCAAGTAGACAAATATAAAATCAAAAACAGTTTTAAAACTAACAAATATCTAAAATTAAATTAATTCTTAATTTTTTAAATGAGCAGTTATGATTGATGAATCTTAACAAAAAGGAGTTATGTAAAAAAATAGATTGTTTTGAAATTCACAAATATATCTATAAACTGAGTTTTAAAATTAAAAAAGACAAGTTTTAAAAATCTATTTATTATTAGTTGGTAGATTTAAAAAATTAAAATGAAGTTAAAGATTAAAAAGAATTAGTTATTTACAAATATGCTTTAGGAGAAGTTTTAAAATGGACAATTATGTTACCATGATGGTACATGAATACATTAAAAAATGAATTATTTTAAAATCAAAATGAGTTTTAAAATTTACAAATAACAAAATGAAAATGAATTTTAAAAAATATACAATTTTAAATTTTATTTAATAAAGATGGTTGTATGTGTTGAAGCTGGAGAGAAATGATTGTACATTATCAAAAGAAAAAATGTAAAAACAATAAAAAAAAGATATTAAAATAATTACAAAAGAATAACGCAAATTAGAGATTACTTGTTTCACTATTTACAGAAAAATTTTAGACAATGTTGACATAGTTCCAACTCCTTTGCTTTCATGCAAATCTTACGCAAATGTTGACACATAGTTTCAATTGTTGATAAAAAATAAAAAAACTTCTGATAAACTTTATTGTTTGGGACTAGCTCCTTATCCTATGCTACTTTTTTTATAAACATAATATGGATACATGAATAACCAAAGTAAATAATCATTTAAAATTAATTGTCGCATATGTTACACATAAGCAAATAAATGTCTAGTGCTTCCAACCATAATGTAGATAAGAATTGTAAGTAACTGAAAATAAATAAAAGATGAAGATTATTAGAGTGAGATAGAGAAGGAGATAGCAAAAATACGTTTGATAGAATGTGTGAAATCGTGCATCCTATCTACTTTACACTTTTCAACTGATATGCATGTACATGAAAGAATATTAGATGCACGAGATAGTGAAAAGAAATATTAGAGATAGGGGAAGTATTAAAAGAAAAAACATTAAAAAAGAAGGATTCATAACTAGAGCAAATTAAATTGAATTGTTAGATAAAAATCATAGGTTTGTAATAGCAAATTAAATTTTTTACATGATAATTTTATAAAATTATAGGTTCATATGCTTTAGAAATTTATATATATATAAAAAAATATTATTAGATAAAAATTAATTGTTATAAAAATTATTATGTAAATTTATATGTATTAAATATGCATTAAAATTTGTAATGTTATATATAACAATATTAATTAGCTTTTAACATAAATGGTCTAGTATCTCAGTTAGATAGAGTATTGTGCTTGTAATTGGAAGGTCATAAGTTTGATACTTGCTCGGGCCATTATTTTGAAAATCATTTTAAAAATTTTAATTCGTACGGATTCACCTTACGGATTACGAATTACAAATATGAATTACGTATTGGGTGTATTGGAAAAAAGGCTAGTGTAGGAAGCCGGACCCAAAAAAGTCTCAATGCATAGCCCATATCCAAGAAAAGACCTAAAGCCCAAAATAAACTAATAGAAACATGATAACTAATTAATGATTAATATGAGTTTAATTTAATAAGACACTTCACAATTTTTTTTTTCAATTAATTAAGAAAATTCTTATTTCTTTAAATTGTTTCAATTTAATAAAATAAAATCTTCATTTTTCACATTAGCTATATATTTTCATTATACTATTGTACATCATAGTAATTATTATTACATTATAATAATATTCCTATTTATTACCCATTCTTATTTCTAATCCTCTATAATCTATATTTATAAAGTAAAATAAATTATTTATATGAGAATTTTCTAGGATATATTCCTCATGAAAGAATAAGAGTTTTTTTTCCTTCCAATCAAAGTGTTTTTAAGAGTTTTTCTTAAATTCTTATATCTTTCCATCTATCATTTCATTTTATTTTTAAATTGAATTATATTTTTTTTAAAATATTAATAGTTAAAAACAATCTCACATCATAATATAAATTATTTATCATAAAATTAAAATATAATTATATATTAAAATATTAAAAAAATTAATTATAATATAATTTATATGTTAAAAATATTTATTTATTATAATTTTTTTATTTAAAATAAGCATTTGTTGTGTGCATTAAAATACTAGTTTTTTAAAATCCAAAAATACCCTTACTATACATGTAAAAAATTACTAGTTATAACTTATAACACTATACCTTTAAAACGCACTTTTTATTCTATAATAATTAAATCCTTCGATTAGTTAATTTATTTTATGAATAGGAAATGCTAATAATTTTTCTTAAGATATTGATTTGTAAATTTAAAAATGATTTTCATAAAAAAAAAAGTGCCACTTACATATTGTGAGCTTTTATATATTAATTCTTGAGTTAATACTTTTAAAATAAAATTTAATTTAAAGTCACTTAATATAACTTTTTATCATATCATTCAATTATAAATTGTTGTATATATCACATTATTAATTTTTATAATATTTTTAAAAAACAATTACTTCTAAAATAAATTCTAATTAACTAATAAAATCAAGCAAATAATAAATGAACATTAACTTCATTAAAATATTTATTAACAAGATATAATAGTTATAGTATCTATTGAGAAATTTTTTTTTCAACCATAGTAAGTTTTTTGGTTTTTTTTTTTGGGATCTCGAGTATTTTTATAAATTTGGGTCCTTTAAACCTAATATAAATTAATCATTGAAAACTTAATTATACGTAAAATTTATCGTTTATATTATGCAAAAATCTAGATGTTATCCACATATTTTGTTAATTGAATTATAAACTAACAACATGGGATTCATAAAGATATAGTAAGAGAAATAATGTTGGTAAGGCGACCAAATCAAACCAAAAGTGTATCGTATCAGCAAATTCAGCAAGGTAGTGTTGCACAGCTAGGCAGAGAAAGAGAAAGAGGGTTGAAAGTTGAAAGCGGCAGAGGAGCCAGATAGCATAGGAGATCCGTTTCAGCGGTTAGGAGTTGTGAATGTTCCAAAAAGCAAAGTCAGTTGCAGGTTGATGTTGTTGCACATGTGCTGGCTCTCACTATTCTATTCTATTACTATTTTTCCTCATTCTTCCACCACGAAACACCACTATTATTTCCCAATTCCAAATGCTTGCCAGCCAGTAACAACAACAACAACAACACCTTCATTAACACCCATTCTAGCTCCATGCTTGCATTACCACAGGTGAGAAACCAAAACCAAAATTGAAAAATTATAAGGTATTTTAAAATTTGATGTACAGTAACATTACAGTGCACCAACCATATCCTGTTCTTCAATTTTCAAGCTGAACAATGATTAGTCTACCCCCAAAAAATTGGAAGAAAAAAGTTAATTAAAGAAGAATTTCAATTCTCTCACCATCTGTCCAGCAAATAATAAACTACTCACTTGATCAATGTAGTTTTAATCTCTACATGACTTCATCGCCAGAAAGGTTTTATAAAAAATCACATATATCATGTAAGACAACCGAACTCTATTCAAATTAAAGAAAGATTTTTATAAGTAGCAAAGTTGTTCTTTCTCCCAATATTTATGTTAGAAATTTGGGTATGATAATCCTGGATAACTTCAAAGAATCGTGTTCGTACACTTTCCGAACAAAGTATTTCGACCCTGTTCTTGCCTGGGTTCACGAAATCCTTGTTGGGATAATTCTTGAAGAACAATCTGCTTCTGGCAATAGAGAACAGATCAGGAATGTAGAGAGAAAGTATGATTTTCGTATATCAGAAATCTGAGGCCAAATGACTCCTTATATAGGAGTTTTTCCAAACAATGCAACTCTTGGCGATGAACCATCGTAACCGTTGGTTATCAGAACGGTTGGGAGTAGTTATTTTTCTAACCTTTCCCAAGAGCGGTTAGGAGTAGTTATTATTTTGAATTGTTAACCGCCTCTTATTCATAAACCATGGAGTTTAAACAAAAAAAAAAAAACTCCAACAATCCCCCAGCCAGGGGCGCTGCCCCTTGGAACCCCGCACCGTAATCGCGGTCAATTATGCGTTGGCTCAACAAGCGTGCACTCCGCACTACCCTAACTCGTTTCCAAAGCTTAACGCGTAATCGCATTGGCCTATAGTAAATCACATTACTACTAAAATCCATTGATGACACTAAAATCACCAACAATTTACAGATATTTTATAGTACTGTTAAATAAATCTTATATATCTGATGCGAGCAACCAGGATCAAAACTGACATACATGCATCATGCATAGAAACTAAAATTAAATATTCAGTTTTCTCATGTAAAGACTAAACCTTAAAATGTAACAATTATAGAGTCCAAGTAATTGAATAGTTTAATCAGAAAAAGTAAATTCTGGTGAAGAAGATTTGTAATTTGGAAGCAGAGAGTAATTAATTATCTCCGTTGTTGTTATAAATTTCCCTCTGGACATTAAAAAACAGAGCGGCGTGAATTCCCTAATTAGCACTAATATGATATCCACACACAAACATTCACTGAAAAGAAGAGAAAAAGAAGGGTCACAGCCCCTAACAAGAGTGGAAGTGCAAAGCATTATGGTGGGTTTGGTTTGGAGCGGACTCTTTGTCGATTCGCCAGCGGAGATGGAGGAAATCGTCGACGGAGCACGGGAGCTTGAGTGGGCCATCGGTATGGTAGCCGTAAACCTCGCGAGCCTTGTCCAGAAGGCGGTTGAAGAGAGGGTGGGAAAGGTAAGAGATTGGGATGACGAATCTTTGAGGGGAAGAGGCAGCTTGGTCGTCGTCTTCTAAAGCGACTTGAACAGCAAGGAATCCTTTCTTCACCTTCATCTTCTTCTCGTTCTGCATGCTAAAGCAGAGTGTATGAGTCTTAATATATAGCCATGGAGGGTGTGATGGTGTGATGGTGTTTGGCCTTTTGAGAGTGGGAGGGAAATAGCAAGGTCAATGATATTAAAGTAAAAGGAATAAATAAATAAACAGCTCTTGGAGGAACATGGGGACAGAGTTTCAAATTTTTTAATGAACGATTAATGTGTGAGTGTAGCGTAACTGTGTAAGTCTGACCCTCGTTTTGTTGCTTTTCCGTACGTAGAGGGGACTAGTCACAGCACTGTCCCGAGTGCCTGGACGCGTCTTCCTTTTCATTAACCAACCTCAACCTGCTTGTGTGTCGGCGCGGAACAGGGCTACACTATACTTTTTTTTTTTTAGAGACCATAGATGTTAAGAATTTTATGGATTAAAGATTAATTTTATTTGTGATTTGAAATTGTCATTAATTTATAGTAATTTTGTACATGATAAAACTCAAATATAAATTATATTGTTAAATAAATCATTGTAGTTCATATAAATTCAACAATGTCTTACATCAATATATCAATTTTTTGAATTAACTACATTTGCTAAGTACTTGTTTGAATATCCATTATAATCAAATATTGGCAACAAAATGAACTTTAGTAGTATACTGATGGGCACTGCTAGAAACAGATATAGAGCAATTGGAGCAATTACCTTCACAAGCTATTTATACATTTATTAAAGAAATTAAATACATTTAATCAAAAAAATTGCCCATGTAAAAAGATAATAATTATTACTTCTGTAAGATATTTTTTTCAAATGAATATAAAAAGTCATAACATAGACGGTAATTTGTTTTTTTTTCGTTGAGATTGTATATTTTATAAAAAAAACTCTAAGAAATTAAATATTATAGGTTTTTTTTTGTCCATATTAAAAAAATCTAGATTCGTTATTGGGGATGACTGTAAATATGGTTATACCCGTACCTATATATATTTATATGCATTAAAAAATCTTATGTACAGTAACATATTGAAAAGACAAGTTACAATGTTTATTATAATATCAAAGATCTTAATTTATTTTTAAAATAAAAGATATTGCAAGAAATACAATTAAAAAGTAAGAGTTTAATTTATATGAATTATTTGTGTAAATTATTGTTACACATATACCAAATAAGAATCCACGGTAATGTAACACTACATTAATAGAATGATATAATAAAATAATCAAATTTTAATTTTTCTTTATGTGTAAAAAAATAATTTTACTAACATTAATGTGAATTAAATTTCAAAGACAGTTTATATTCCACTAGAAGTATTTAATATGAGGGTTACAAATATACTTTCTAACCCTCCTTTTATATGTATGCAACATTTTTATTTATTAAAATTTATTGAAATTAATAAAAATAGAAAAAATAATTAAATAAGATATAAAATTCATAAACTTGTGATTTTTAATAAATTTTAGTAATAAATACTATTCATGCCTTAAACATAAAAACAAAAAAAAAAGTCATAACGTTGGACTTTTTTTTAACTTATGTAAGGTGGACTTAAATATAAATAAATTTAATTAATTTTGTTATATTTAGTTATATCATTCTTAAAACATCTTTAAAAATTTTAAATTGTGATTCTATTTTTAATTATATTTTTCTTATTAATGATGTCAGATTTTAATGAATAATATTTTAAGAAAAAATATATTTTTATTGAAATTAGTAAAATTAATGCAATTTGTCTTTCTTAATTAGGACGATATTAATTATTTTATTATTATATTTGAATCCAAAGAAATTATTCCCTCCTGTCCTTATTTTAAAGACTAACCAACTAAATCACCAAGATTAATAAAATTATTAATTTAGTTGACAGCATTGAATTTGTACTAAAATTTTTTTTTTTTCAAAATTACCATTGTGAATAAACTTATAAACATTAATGTGTTACATTTCTCTCACCATCATATCATTCTAGTAACCCAAGGAATGGGGAAAGTATTAGACTTCTTAAGTCATTTTTTTATCATCATGATATTGATGCAAGGTATCCATTAACTTTGTTGATAAATAAGCTTTATCAAGAAACTTGACTCATCATCAACTTTTATGTAATTTTTCTTTATAATCACGTTTTGTCCATCTACAATACTCAAGCAAGAGTTTTTGCTTAAGGAATCCGAACCTAGTGCAACTCGAAAAAACATGTTGATTTTTCTAGACCATTATGATAGCTAGTGAAACTTGTTAAATCCTTATGATGGTTAGTTAGAATTCATTTCTAAGAGAATTTAATTAATGTTTAGTAAAATGTTATGTGAAAATTCATTTTTTTTAGGTTTTAAAGAATTATGTTTTTTCAATTGTGAGAGCTTTACTTTAGTTCTTAAACAAGGAATTAAACACCAACAAGTCACTGGTTAGAGTACTACTAGACTAAGATCTCGTGTTTAAACTTTGTGGATAGAAAAAACGTGGTTGAAAAGGAAGAATCTCACTAAAGGTGATTAGTCAAATTCTATAATGGATATTAGTAATCAACAAAATCGATAGATATTTCATATTAATAATATAGTTTTAAAAAAGGAAAACTAAATGTGATTTTATCAAGACATCTTGTCATGACCAAAATCACACAACTTATCACTCACATTCTTATTTTCTTGAGTGTGAGATAGCTACTTTTCCCTAAAAAAGTAAAAACTACTATTCCCTAAACATAAAATTTTCAAGGAAGTTGGTATTTTTTTTTCGTGTTCATATCACAAGAAAATAAGAAAGTAAAATATCAATAGTTATAAGAATAAGTTTAGGAAAAATATCTAGATTATTGATAAATTTAATATTATAAAAGTCAATAAATTTATCATATATGATGTATTATAATTAAATGATACGTAAAAAAATTTCACACTTTTATACACTAATAATGTTAAAAATTTTGCATAGTCATTCAATCATAAATTTGTTAATAAAAGTTTGTATGATAAATTTGTTGTGTTTTAAAATAATTAGTTAAAGTAATTCAAACAGTAATTTATGATTGAATAATAAAGTAAAACTATTTTATTCTATCGGTCCATAAATATTAAACTCCACTTTTAATATATTACCTATTTTCTCTTTTTTTGTTAATTCTTACAAAGTGGTTAAAAAAGTTTTAGATATAAAATAAAGAGTAGTTAAAAAAATATAGTTAATTAACTTAATTTCACATACAATTTTTTTAATGATGCTTCCTGATTGTACATGAACTCATGAATTGCTTCTACGTGCATGTAGTACATCTGTTAATGTTTATGATTGCCACAATTAAATAATTGTGCTGAATAATCATACTCATACATTCTAATCTCTTATAACTTACTTTCACATAAATAAATAAAAATTCATGACATCATATACATATTATAACTAATAGATGTAACTCAATTATCAACTAAACTGAATTTATGGGGAAGATCTGAGTTTAATTTCTACATACTACACTTTCAGAAAAGGATGAAAATGATGAAAAACTTTAAATGTGATTAAGTCTCGACCAAGAATTAGTTTCATAGTCGAACTTATGAAAATACTGACGTACTACTAGAGAGTCTAAAACCCTAATTATAGTGTTACGAAACCAAAAAAAATAATTTATTCTATTTTTAAATTCATTTTAATATTTCCTTCGATAAATATTTATTAAAAAAATTACCCAAACTAATTCTTAGTCTGATTGAACACATGAGCTAAAAACAAGTTACTGAGGTGCGTGACAAAAGTTAGGATCCTAAGTAAATACGATCATATAGCAGTATAAAACCTTTTCATCTTTTGCGCTTTTTAATTTTTGTGATGATCGCCTTATTAATTTCATCTCAACCTATAGTGATTTGGTCGTGGTTATTTGTTTTGCTCTTTGTCTCTAACTTTCACTTACACTTTCTCTTTTTCAACAAATGAGCATGTCAACATTATCTTCCTCCCCTCTGTTTGGTTTTAAAAGTTCTATGTGGTACTCTGACGTGTTTGATGGGATTAAGACAAAGATTTAGCATAAGACAAGAGCTTAATGGTCATAGTGTACATAATTAGTAATTCCCAACCTTTATATCAACGTTTTAGAAATAAAACAAAAATATAGAGTAAATATTCGGGCTATATAAATTTCTTTTTAACAGAATTCGGGCTATATAATTTACTCATCATAACCAATAAAGTCTATAATTAAAGTGAGATCACACTGAATAAATTCTATAATTCAATCATGTATTCTAAACTAAAAGTTGTTTATGATTCAATTAATTTGACTAATCATTTAAATATATAACTTTTGAAATGTTATTATATAAGTAATATTAAACATAATATATTATTTCAATCCGTACGTATAGTTTGAATTATCCCATTATTGTTTGATTTTATGTAAGTTTATTCGATATATGTACATTTTAATTTGTTTCTTCGTGGAAACATTTGATACCTAACTTGATCGACCATGTGCATCGGACTTCTTTTCCCGTATTTTGCTTATGATATATGCTTTGAGTTCGCAATGTTCTTTAGAATAAATGATTTTTCATTAAGTATACGAATAACTTTTTGAGATAAAAAGTTTTACATAATTATCTAATTATAATAAATTATTACATATGATAATTTTTTTATTTTTTAAAATTATTATTTTAAAATAATTTAAACATAATTTATAATTAAACGATAATATTAACTTATTTTACTGTGCTATAACATTTTTTACAATATATATTATTTTGTCTTTTGTATCTCTATTGTATATCATCTATTATTTTATCACACATTTCTTTCTCTTTTCTTATTATGTCCCATAATTATATAAAAAAAATGTTATACAATAATTTATCGTGACAAAAAAAAAAGAGGTACATGAGTAAGGACAACATATGATTTAAAAAGATAGAAAAGTTGTTAAAAGGCCAGGGTAAATTTTTTTACTTTGACGTATTTTTACAAAAACTACTTTATATCATTTTAGTGTTTTCTTACATGTTTTTATTATCATTTCCGTTGGTTCCTCGCTATCTTTGGGGATTCTATATTTATTTTGGAGATCTTAATGTGCATCTGAATTAGTTTGTTTTAATTATTAAAAAATATCAAAATACAAATTTTAAATTAAATTTAGAAAAAAAAAATGTCAATACCCAATACATTTTTTTTTTATATTTAATGTCGGAATTCTATTCGTTGGATATCTAAAGCAGCTTGAGCACATGATAGAAAGTTGTTGTAGCACTAAACATGATCATACAACACTTCACGGTCACGGTCATCGTAGTCAAATATTGTCTTCTTCATCATAATCTGTGCAGTACGGATGTCCGGCGCTTTCTCTTTCCATATTTTTAAACACGAACACTTTTTATTAATTTGTTTTATTATTTTGTTTGTATAGTTGATTTCATTAAAATAATCAGTAGTGGAAATAATTTGTAAGTTACTTTACATATACATGTCAATTTTATTACGGTTTTTTTTATTGATTGAGATGAGTTGGTATTTGTTCAAGCATTTCTAATAGGGAGTTTTTAGATAGGTTTCTTAATTATCTTTTTTTTTCTTCTAATTTTCGTATTATTTTTTGTAATCCTCATAATATTATGTCATTCATAATAAATGCATATAAAATTTTGTTTCAATGCAATAAATTATAAAAAATTTCAAAAAATCTACATATTTATATTTATATTAAAACTTAATTATTATTCCAATGAAATAATTAATTCATTTTTTCATAAACTTTTTCTCTCTCTCTCTCCAAAAAAGTTTGAGATCCTTCCTCAATTTTCTCTCTGCTTGTGCTTTCTACATAAGCTTCCTTTCTCTCTGTTCCAAACCTTCCTTCCTCGTCAACAGCCCTGGAATGTGACTTCAAGTGAATCGCCTCTCACCATTGGCTACGCACTCTCTCTGACCACCACCTGCATTTGGCATCCAGACCCTCTGGCCAGAGAACCGTTGACTCTATCGAGATACTCCGCGTCGATGATGTCCTCTTCCCTGATGATGTCATCCACGATATTGAGAGCCTTATCGTCCCTCGATCCGTCCAGGAGGATTTAAATTGCCATCAAAACCTCATTGCCATCTCCGTCGTCCTCCCCGAGGACGCATCGAAGGTGGATTGCCCTGCCAGCGTCGAGCATCGTGGAGGTATGCACTTCCTTCTTCCCTTTCCCCCTTAGTTGGTGATGTTTAAAAAAATAATTTATTTGAAGAAACATTTTCTCATATTAGAAACCCAAATTTTCAGTGAATAAACTTTAATGCCACATAGATACTCTCTAATGGAAAGTTTTTTCTAAGAGATGGTTTCTTACACTTAGAAATCTAGGAAGCACCTCCGGTTGGAGATGCTATAGACCCATTAGCCCAAATTAATATAATAACACTACTTCTTTGATTAATGCAACAACATGCAATCACAAGCAACAAACTTTAGCCATACAACCTTTTATGATTGTTTTATTACAAAATAATTAAATGTTATAAGTATAAATTATTTATTAAATTTGTCAATAATTATTTTTTATTGATAGATTTAACTAATAATTCTTTAGCGAGATTTCTCTTTTAAATCATTGTTTTTAAAACAAAATTCAAACTTTATACATTATTTAAGGATTTTCATACAATAGACTTAGTCACATAAGATTAAAGCTTATAGAAATATTAAAGTCTTATTAGGAAGCTAAACACACTAATGGTTATAATTGTTTTGTTATGGAATTCTCCACTAGGGTTAGAGGTTGTTTGCTAGCGCATTTAGATATGTAATTTAGTATGCTAATCTAGGTGGAGGTTATTAGAGTATCTTTAGTGATAGATATCAAATTAGGATCTTAGACCACTTTTTGGTAGACTCATAGTGCTATTTAGTATTGTATATCTCTCAAGATCTCTCCCATTTTTTTAGTGGTAGATCTTATTTCAAGATCTTAGGGAGAGAGAAAGGAAAAAATATTCTTTTTTTAACACTATACAGATCTTAAGAGTTATTCTACAATAATTTATTCTCCATGTTGGAGATCTATTCACCTCATTTATTGAAAAATCTAGTAAATACCATATCTTAAACTTAAAATCCTTATTTAAGATCTTGCACTAAAAATACTTTTAGGATTTCTGTTGGTGAAAACGTGATGAAGCCTACAATGAGGTTTCATGGATGGTTCATTGCCCACAATCTTTGGACTGGTGTATAAGGTAATTATTAAGAAGAGTAGTATTTCAAATTTGATAAATATGAGTTAAATATTATTTAGTCTTTATAACTTAGTGTTATTTTTGTTTTAATCCTCCTAATTATTTGGTTTCTATATTTTTTATTTTATTTTGGTCCTATAACTTTTTTTTAAACTTTTATTGAATGAAAACCGAACAACCATGACTATAATGAAATAAAAATATATAATATATATGAAGTTGGAAAAAAAATACGTGTGTTGTGTGTATAGATAATACTTTTATTTAGAATGATATCATATTTATGATAGTATTATTTATTTTAAAATATATCTTAATATAAGTTATATACTTCTTTCATTCTACAATTTAATTATATATAATGTAAGATTGATATATCACATTAAAAAGTTGGGTTGATTCAATTTAATCCTATATATTTCAAGTATTGATTGATCAGTTGGGTTCATATTCAAATTAATAATGATCTAATCATAATTTCAAATCAAGTAGGTAGAAAGATAAATTCGTTCTAATCACCCCTTGCCCAATCCTAAGTGAAAGTTTTTTTCTCTCTATATTTGGAACATTTATATATAATTGTAAATTGTAAGTCTTAAAATTCTATTCTTAAAACTACTTAGAACTTTATTTCCAACTTCTAGTTATGGATTAATCATCACTTCATAGCTAGATGAGAAGAAATTACGGAATTTTGTTTTGCTTAGCATAATCTGTCGATCAAGTTATATATAAATATAGTAATTGAATATATTTTTTTATATTTTAATCGATTATATTAAGAATCAACGTTGATAAAATATTTGTGAAAAGATATGGCAAAAAAATTAATTAATTGCAATTTTAAAAAAAAAATTACGTATACACTACAATTTTGAAGTTAATTACCAATCTATGGCTATCAGTGGCGCCCTCCCTAGGCGCCATCCAGTACAAGTCGCGCCCTCCTTAGGCGCAATCCAGCCTCAGTGGCGCCCCATGTGGGCGTGACTTAGCTCCATTGGCGCCTCTCCTAGGCGCGATTCAGCCACTAGCAGCCTATTTAAACCAACTTTGGTGAAAGCAATCTCCGCAATTGATCTTGAGCATTGTTGTTGTGTTTGATATCAAAAAATGTCTTCAAATTCTGATTCTATTCGTATTGTTTTATATTATAATGGTAGAAAAATTGAGGGACGATATGGTGTTGCTTTTGAAGGTGAAAAAAGGCCAACACGTTTGAAGCGCAACTCAACTTATGAGGAATTACAGCAGAGAATCAATCAAAAATTACGTGTGAAAGGTAACCAATCCATCAGTATAACTACAAGAATATGGTGCGAGGAAAAATATATTAGCATGGAAGTAGTGGATGACGAAGACGTGGAAATGGTAATAGGAGAATTCTTCAAATAGTCACGAAAAGATTTCTTAGAGTTGTATGTGAATATTCATGAAGAAGCTGAGAATGTTGATTTACCAATGAGGTCAGTGCATTTCAATTATTCCCATAATGAATCAGCTGCTATTTTGCCTTTTAATATCGCAATGGAAGATCGTCTTCTTGCGGAGAATGCCAGTGCTTCGGACGATGATGAGCCAAGCGCAAGTCAAACACAAGGACGTAACTCTTTAGTGGTTGAGTCTCATAGCCAAGAATAAAAACAAAATAACTATTTAAATAAATATAATGACAAATTTTTCTCAATTTTATAATTTTAGTCACTAACAAGTTTCTATATGTCACTAACCATAATTTGTTTCATTTGTCTTTTAAAATAAATTAATGATAACCTACATCACTAAAAAATAATATTCAAACCCAATAAATATATTCAACTTTATGTCACTAACTATTTATAATATAAATGACTAAGGATTTCCTAGGTCACTAAGCAATAACATTCTAAGGCAATAAATAAATTCTACCTTAGGTCACTAACAATTTCCTACATGTCACTAACAAATAATATTCTCGCATAATACATATATTCTACATTACATGTCTAACTATTTACAAATATAAGTCACCAAAATTTTTCTACATTACTAACAATATTTTTTCTAACATAATAATATCATTTATTTAACAAAATATATAAAATAATTAATTGAGCACTTACTTGGACAGAGTTTCCTTACGCAAATCTTCAAAGGCACCCAAAAACCTAGAGAGAAGCTACAGAAAATACTTTTAGAGAGATAAAGAAAGTGAACAAGTGATTTCAAAAAGCAAAATGGGCCTTAAATAGTGCTGTAAAGACGCGCCTGGCCCAGGCGCCACTTCTCCTTGGTCGCGCCTCCTATAGGCGTGACTTGGCCTGTGTCGCGCCTCCCCTGGGCGCCATTTGACCACTGTCGCGCCCTCCTCAGACGTATCCAACTGCCATAGATTAGGAATTAACTTCAAAAGTGTAGTGTATACGTAATTTTTTTTTAAATTACAATTAATTAATTTTTTTGCCGAAAAGATATAACTATAGACTTTGCTGGAAGAGTAGGTATAATGTAAGAATTTTCGAGATTTCCAATCTTGCTTCATCTGCTGGAATATATTGGGAAGAAATAAAGTAATATAATATGAGTCATTTTCGAAGGCACTTAATGAGGTTGTGCTCGTGCAATGCAGGTGTGGACGTAGTAAAGTCGGTGAAGATATGCTTTGTACGATTTTTGCCCTTTGATACTTCGATTCATCTTTTAGTCACGAATATCTTTGCCACTTCTTCCACATTATCATATTTTAAAAATATTAAAGAATCACAAATTGAATAAGTTGTGCAATCTATTTTTCCAGCCTAAATTTCTTTCTGTAGGCAGAGAAATTCCACCCTAAATTTCTATTCCCTATCACTTACTTTTTTTACTTTTATTTTTACCTCAATAAAAACTTAAACCGAATTTCCTGTAGGTTAATTTGCATGCAGAGATTGAAAACAAGTTTCAATGCTTCAAAAATATATTTTATATTAAAATTACAATTACAACATTACATGTATAGCCTATGAAAATTCCTGAAAAATATTGTTTAGAGCCGGTATATATCTATCGGAGGAAATTGTTAAAAAAGTTCCATGGTGAAGAATATCCTTGAGATTTTTATATTTAAATTTTAGTTAAGTCAAATAACGTGATGTAATTTTTAATATAAGTGATCACATTGAAACTAAATCAATGGAACCTATCAACATGTTATTGAGTGATATTGAACTCAAAACAAACTAGGATTTAGATTTGAGTTTTATAAGTAAAAATCGAGAAAAGACCTCATCAATGAAGACAATTAACAAGAAAGATTAGTAAGTGGTAAAAATTTTATTCAAAAATATTTTATACTAATATCACGATAATAAAAAAACAAATGAAACTCCACACAAGAATTATACATAAATTAATTGGCAATATATATATATATATATATATATATATATATATATATATATATATATA
>CM023946.1:15648617-15672095 GCA_013407115.1 Glycine latifolia | reverse complement strand
AGTGCTGGGGGGGGGGGGTGTGGTAATCTTATTCCTTAGATTAGGGACATGCTGTGTGCAAGTAGCGCTTTCCTTTCCCCGTATGCATCCTCATTTTTAAATATTGAAGAAAATAGTTACGATATCAAATTTTCTTAATGAATTGGTAATACGTGATAGGATTATAACATCAAATAAGTTTTACCCTCAAATACAATTCTTTAAATTATTGAAAAAGTGCCTTTTCGTCAGTATTTGTTCAGAGAGCGCAGTAGTAGGCCTCTAAGGATGACTCCCTTACTGGGAAAAATAAAAAACAAAACAAAAAAGACCATTTCTATACCAATTCTCTATACTACAAGCAAACCAAAGTTGGTTTCAACTGCATAATGTAGGATTACTGGTGTGTTTGAATTCGCATCCACATAACTTAAACGTGGATCGCAAAAGCAACTTTTGGTGCATTTTGACGTGAAAATTTGATCAAACATGAAACATGGATGCTAATCCAAATACGCACAACAACTTTTTATACAAGCTCAAGTCCTACAATATAACAATATGACCCATATTTGTTTTATTGATCATTGACTGCTGCCTTCTGACTGTAGTTCTAAACCAGCGACACAGGGCCTAAACAGGTAGCCATTTTGTAATGTAAAGCAACTTAATTTCAACATCATAGCAACTTGAAGAGAAAATAACATTTTCAATTTTCTTAGGTCTTTTAATATAGCAGGCTGCAAGCTCAACAATAGGAATATCAAATCTTTTCATTCAAGATCATGGTTCCACATAAGGGTACAAATAATTTGGGGTACAAAATGATAACACAGTAATTAGAAACCATAAGACTTAGGCCTAGATTTGTTCTTACCCAAAGAATTAATTCGATTCGCATGTTCTTCTTCCTCCTCCAGCTTCTTTCTCAGAGCAGCCTCTTCTTTCTGTCTCTGAATCATCTCTAATTCCCTTTGTCGTTCCTCTTCCTTTCTTTGCTGCTCTAGAGCTTCTTTTCTCTGAGATTCTTCCACTCTCCTCCTATTCTCTTCAAGCATCTTGTCCAGTTCTTCTCTTTCCTTACGAGCTTGTTCCTGCGAGATGACAACAAACAACATCACAATTTTCAAATGAGGACTTTAATATTATTAATGATAGAGACTAGGAAACTGCAAAAGGAACCCAATTAAGATTTCACCCCACTATCCTAGATGTCACAGATTAAGAGTAGTATGCTTAGTTTTATATTCAAAAATCACAAATACCATATTTATCAGGCTTCACAGGTAGAGACACATTCAACATTGTTACCTGATGATTTATAGTGCCAATGAGTGACAATACCAAAAGACATGGCAATTTAAGCAAAGTATAAATGTTGGAATTGCATAAATATCCAAGAACCTTGTTATAATCTGATTAATATTTGACACTGACAATGACAGGGCTAACTCATTTCAGGTTCATGGGTTCTGGCATGGTGACACCTTGTTTACTAGACACAAAATATGATTAAAAGGTACCCAAACAACAGCATACCTTATCCATATCTACACTAATTTTATTAATGACTTTAAATCCTTTCCAATATTATAATGTAATTTATTCAGCGAATGATAAATAGCTCAGAGAAAGAGGGGGGAACGTCCTAGTTAGATTTTTTTTTTTATTTTATCAGCAAAAAATATTATGTATTATAATAAGAAAGATGAGTACAAGTGGTACTGTTCTATTTACATTGTTGCCCTACTATGTATAGTCCTATGAGGCGTAATACTCCCTAATACTGCAGTATTGCAAGAATTAGGAATCCATAAGACTAAAAATGTCTATGCACCCCTCCACAAAAAGTAACCTATAAAGCCAACCCCCCGAGTAGAAAAGTCCTAGTTAGAATACTTACTTCTTTCCTTCTAGCTTCAGTAAGAGCATCTTCCTTTTCTTTTTCAAGTTGAGCTTCAACATCATCAAACAATTTCTTCACTCCCTCTGCTATGCGCCTTTCTATTTCTAACTTGACTTCCTCCATGTTAAGCTTCTCCTCAACATTTTTTCGAATTGCTTCTTCCAGTCTTCTTGCAGTCTCTTCTTCCAATAGTTTCAACTCTTCTTCGTGTTGACGCTTGCTATCCAATGTAAGCCCGAGAACATAAATTAATGGTCATTAATGAAAAAAGAAAGATGCACAAACAACTAAGCAAATCATATTAATTTCTATACCAAGAAAAATATATAAATTCATAAAACAAATTCTTCATTTTCAATTTTGTTTATTACTATGTTTCTAGCCACATGGAAAATGTGAGCTTATTATGCTGACAAGGCATACCTCTCTAACAAGTTTCTAGAGCAAGAGGAGATAATGGAGGCAGCCATTGTTCATCATATTTAACAAGTTGAACTTCCTTCAGCAAAGCCAATAGAGAAGAATGAAATTAACCTGTTGCATTTTAAAAATAAATCACTTATCTTGAGTAAAGACGGGAATTTGATTCAGAAGCATCTAGCTAAAAGACCTAATGTTCAAACCACCAACAGGTTTATGGGCCTCTTTGGATAAGCTTCTCTAGTAGCACTTCAAGTAGAAGAAAATAAGAAAAAAAAAAAATGAAATGAACTTCTCCATAAGTTAAAATTAGCTCTCCAATTAGCTGAAACCATTAACTAAATTTGTAAATGTCATCTCATCTTTTAGAGAAGTTATATGAGATAACTTTTACAAATTAGCTAATGAAGAGCTCATTTTAGCTTATAGAAATTTCATATCAATTTTTTCTTCTTATTTTCTTCTATTAGAAGTACTTCTAAAGAAGTTTACTCAAACAAGGCCTACAACTTCATATCAAGTTAATTGTAGTACCAAAATCCTTGTATTCCTAAAAATTTAAAAGCAACTATTTGGTAGCTTTCATTTGAAAGTCCATTGACATTGGATTCAACTACTTCCCAAACACACACTAAAACTTAAAATGGAGACAAGTACCGAGACCAAGTGAATAGTTTAACCCATTATTCTTAACTCTCACATAGAAGAGTAGTGTTCATGACTTTGAATTATCTAACAAAATCCGTCTTCCTTTTTTCCCCCTTTGAAACATCAAAAGTAAGCAATGGTCTAAAGGGTACACATCTCGTAGCACAAGTTTGAAATTGGCATTTAGTAATAATTCCAACTTGGAGGCAATTCAATTATCCAATCAATGAAAACTGTTATAGTTAAGATAAAATCGAAGGAAATAAAGTTAAAAAGAAAAGAATACCTTTTCTTTTGATCTTTCTTGGGCTTGGGAGTGGGGCTGCGTGAAGGAGAGGGGGAGGAAGAGGTTCTGTGCCTTCGACGGCGCTTGTGGGAAGGAGAGTGGCGCCTGGAAGTTCTGGAGTGGCGATGATGAGAAACGGTGGATGGAGAGTATCTTCTTCTCCGGGAAGGAGAGCGTGAGCGTGACACACTGCGATCCATTAATTTCAATTCTCAATCAATCAAAAACCCTACTCTCTATTCACCTCCTTTGCCCATCCCCACCAATCCTCCTCTTTATGCTTTGCACCACCAATCAATTTCCTCTCTCTATTTTGTACTCCCCCCCACCCCACCTCTTAATTTAAAGAAAATAAGATTACTCAACAGACAGAACTAGTTCTTGGAAAGGGTATTTACGAGCCATCTTCAAATCCGAAATAATCCAATGATTTGGGTTAGGTATTTCTCTCTGTGTGTTTGAGTTTAATATAAACCAATTCATTTAAATTTGTTAACTTATGGATTGAGTCACGTTTTCATTCATGAATTTGTTGACATTTTAACTAGAATTATTATTATTATTTATATATATTTTTAAATAAGAGGGATATGTTTATTTTAAGATAGAGATACTTATTATTCTAATAATTTATTTTCTTAAGATTTAATTATATCTTAAAATAAATGATAAAAATGAGAAATAACACATTACACTTATACAAAGTTTGTGATTGAATATCTCTATTAAATTTAAGTTATTTTATATTTCTTTGTAATGTGAAGTTTTTAAAAATATGAGCATAGAATGATTCGACAAAAGATTAAAAGTTTAAATTAAATGTTACAACTAAAATTAATATAATTGAGGGTCAAAAACACATTTTTTAAGTAAACACTACGACATAGATGGGGTCATTGAATTTTATGTATTTTCTTTTATTTTCTATATTAACTTATAAATTTGAGTACAAGATGTATATTTATGTATGCTATGATATTAGTTTTGTGATATATTCAAATGTATTTTAATAAAACTTTAGCTTATAAAAATTAATAAACAAATTTAAAGGCATTGGCCTATTAATCTAATCAAAGCCAATTTATTCGTGAATAAGTTGGTTTTATTTGGATATAAAAAAAATTCAACTCAACACATCTAAATTTGATTAAGTTGGATTATGAGTTTAACTAATTCTGATCCAACCCAACTCAACACGTGAATTTTTCTAGTTTTTGGAGAGATTATTTTGTGAATTTAATTAATTAAATTATTTTTTATGGTATCTTAAATGAATATATTATATATAGGATTCAATGAAAAAAAAAGAGAAATAAAACATATGTAAATTGAGAATTGAACTAAAATTGCATATCTTCTAAAATAAGAAAATCAAAATAACATATTAAGAACTATAGGAAAACTAAAATTGTAATTTAATTTTTTTTAAAATTAATTTAGTTATATATATTGAGGAATTTCTTTATATTTTAAAGTAAATCAAAATGTTTTCGAGTTTGAAACATGATTTTTTGAGATGCAATACTTATTCCATTAGATTCACATACATAACAACTATAAAGTTGAACAAATGTTCAAACCAAAAAAATTATAAACATGACAAAATTTATGTGAAAAATTAATTCAAAAATTTAAAAATTAATATCAAATTATGTTAAGTTGTTTATAAAACTCATTTTTCAAATAACATTCACAATGTTTGTAATCCTTTTTAATTAATATAATTAGTCGGTAACCCATGCATTTGCACGGAATGTACCGATTTGCTGCGTTTTGCTAAACTTCAAATTAGAAAACTATTTTTAAAATAAGTAAACATATAAATATTTTAAAAATGAAGAAAATGATGAATTTATAATAGGAATAAGAAATTATTTTTGTTGTGTGTAATATAAATATATGGTAATTAAGAGTAAAACGCACGAATGAAAATTCTAATACTCATTTGTGTGTACCTTTTGTCGTCAATTGCATTTGTTAGCATTCCTTTTGCATGTGTAATAAAGAAAGATTATTTAATAACAATAGGTATATAAATGTGGTGTGATATAATTGTAGGCATCTAACAATCAATTTATAATGTAATATTCGTTAACAATTTTATTAATATCTTACAAATTTCTAGCCTAGAAATAAAATATTGTCTATAAATGTAACTAATGATGGGTCACAACAATTTCAAAAAGATTGAAAGTAAGATTACTACATGACAAATAACATATTATATATTTCAACCAATATATAGTAATTGGTTACTATGAAACATAAAAGTTTGATCTCTGTACAATATGCTAATCACCGATGCCTCACATCTTTCTTAAGACTTATTATATGTATATATACTTGCTAGTATCAATGTGATGGATCAAGTTTAAAATTGAGATACAACCTGAAGTACTCAAATGATGATTACAAATATCCATGATGATATGCATCATGAAAAAATCAATAGTAGATGCATACTGAAGATTTAGGTGTTAATTTGTGAGGATTAGCATATAAATATATCAATATGTGATTTTCTTCATTAATGAGATCATTCTTAAATACAAATGTTTACAATCAGATCCAGTAAGCATAAGATATTATTAGCATAAGACAAATAGAAATACATCATCACATTACCGTGATAATGTTGAGTTTCAAACTTTTGGAGAAGTGAAGGAAACTCTCCACCATGACTTGTTACTCTTATCAGTAGTTGTTATTGATTAACTATGCTCCTATTGCACATTTGTTGTTGGAAGGAAAGAGCTTGCACCAAGAAGAGAAAAAACTGAATATGAAAACCCTTTAATTTGTTCAATCATTGCTCCAACTCCTTTCAACTCCCTAAATCTTAAAATTGTAGTGTCCACAGGACTAACTTGTAGAAAATAAATATGGTCAAACAGGTTATGTATCAGCTGAAAATGATAACAAGACATTTGATATTTCTAAATAGTTGTTACCAAGTACTAGACATTGTGGATCAACATCAATAGGCCTGAAACCTTCTTTCAAAGTGGGAACAAAAAAATCCTTAAAGAAACATATTTGTATAGAAGGTGAAGCATATTCTTCTAAATTTGATATGTTAATAAGATTATAATAATTAAGAATATATTTACACAAATTATAGATCATAGTTTATCATGATCAAAATTTGTCACTTTCATGAGACGGTGGTTATAGGAGCATGCACAATAAAATGATGAAAATCTATCATGTTTGAATGGAAATGCTCGAGCCCACACTTTATAGATATGGGGCCTTAGCCAAACGGGTATTTCCTAGATGTTTTCATTAATAGATAAAATCATATAAATAATATATAACATGCAAAATCATTTTCAAATTATAGAGTTAGACCATATTGTTTGTTATCTGAAGCTTTCATAACTTTTATATAAATAACCAAGGCATCCCCATTGATATGCCTGCAAACTATCAATTTCAGTCAACAATAGGAATAAAAGAGAGAAGATATTTGAACACACATAACACTTAAAAAAGTAGTTAAAACAACATATCATTTAGACTGAAAAAATATTTAAAAAATTGCAAGATCTAGCATAGTTTATTAATGACAACATGAATGTGTAGCAAAAATAAGAGAAAGAAAGAAGTTAGGTTCAATGATAATTTTTTCTTCTTGTGATAATATACCTCTGTTGAAATCAAGTCATGGGCAATTGATTCATTTAAGGTTCCATCTTTTGTCATGCTTGTGCAAACTTGCCAATAATTAGACTTAGCCAATTGAGGTGAGAATTAACAACATTGAGAAATATGAAGGGTCCAAAGGAGAAAATTGTGAAAATCATAACATAAAATGAAAGGGGATTACTACACTCTAGATAGTTGTTAAATAAATTAATAAGAGAAAGAAAGAAGTGAAATTCAATAATAATTTTTTTTTTGTGATAATACACCTATGTTGAAATCAAGCCTTAAAATATTGATCCACTTAAAACTCCATCTCTTATTACGCTTGTGCAAACCTATTAATAATTAGACTCAGTCAATTAAGATGTGAACCAACAATATTGAGAAATATGAAGGACTAAAAGTAGGAGATTGTGGAAATCATAACATAAAATGAAAGGAAATCACCGTACTTAGCAAATTTCTAGACAGTTGTCATGTAAATAAGAGATGAATTATTATATCACCAGTGGTTTAGAGTCTTTTCAAAAGAAAAAATTAAAATAATATTAAGATTTTGTATTTTTGTAACTAGCTAGTACGATAACCTGCATACACAAGTAATACCATTGTCTACGCGTTAAAAATATATTGTGTGAGAGAGATGAAATAAATGATATAATGGATATTTAAGATTGAAAAGGAAATATTAATTTGCTTATCAAAAAGGGCGTGCAATTAGAAAGTTTTAATTTAGAATTATTAAAGTGAACTTATAAAAAAAGAATGCAATTAGCAAGTTTTAATTTAAAAATATTGGAATACACTTATTAAAAAGGAGATGTAATTAACAAAATGTTGTCCCAATTACCAATTTAACCCTTTTTTTTGTCAAGTGTCATTAATATAAATTGTTTAGTTTTGTAATTTTGTTAGTAATTTACTTTTATATAGATATAATAGATTGGACAAGTTTCACATTTTAAATTAATAAAAAGTATTAGATTAAAACTGTTTTAAAATAAAATAAAAAGAGCAATCGTTATTTTGAATTATTTTAAAAAATATAAAAGAAAAACGGTTGAAAATAGGGGTGTTCACGGGTACGGGTCACTCGTGAACCCGAACTGATCCGAATCGATCCGAACAGTTTGGGTTGGGTCATTGATGTATTTGGGTCAAAACTGAACCGAACCGATCAAAACCATTCATGTACGGGTTGGGTCACGGGTTTAGATTTACAGATCCGTTAATCCGATGACCCGATCTGTTAACCCGTAATAATAATATAAATTTTATTATATATATTAAAAATTAAAAAAAAATTGACAAAAAAAAAGGTGTGGTATTGTAAATGTGTGGGCTCAATGAAGCCCAATCCATAATCATCTTATCTTATCTTATCTTTAGGATTTATGTTTCTTTTTATTCTCTCATCCTTCTCTGCACTTCTGTTATCCTTTCATCTCATCTCTTTCTCTGCACTTCTGTTACCCTTTCATCTCATCTCCTTCTCTGCAACTGCATTAGAATCCTTTGTCTGGATTCTCATTAGAATCCCTTTGGGTTCGTACTTATCGTCTGACTTTGGCTACCAATCACTCCGCTTGAGGCATTTTTGTTCGCCATTGAAACTTCGTCGTGGGTAAGTGTGATTCTTCGTTGCTATATTGCGATTAATATTGAATAGTACCCAAATGTTATATTGCTATATTACCCAAACGCTTTGCCTTTAAAAAAGAATTTGTGAGGTAACTATTTGTCTGAATTTGATATATATGCTCGTGAGTTATGAATAATGGAGCTTGAATATTATATAGATGATAAATTCTAATTAGTAGCGTTTTAAAGACATTCCTAATTATCATTAACAATCGAATTTGATATAATTTTTAGCTACTATTTGCTATAAATTAAAATATATTAAACTTGTTGCATGTATCAAAATTAATTTATTCATTTTAATTATTTTTCAAAAATTCCATCATTTAATTGTTTCTAAGAGACTAGAAAAAAGAAAAAAAAAGTAGTTCCTTTATCTTCTTTCTACCTGTTAAGGCCTACCCTTTGACTAATTTTTGTTTCAAAAATCATTAATGTAGTTAGCATAACATGATGCTTTTAAAGCTCTGGTTCTCTAGGAAAGACATATGTGGTTGTTTATGTAATGTAGTGTTTTATGTAGTAGTAATAAATACATCTTTTGGATAAATGTTTTTTTTGTTGTCTGCATGTAAGTAGCCATTTTTATTTCCCATTAATGTTTATCACTTATATTGAGTATATATCTTGTTCAATAATTTAAGTTGCTTCTGTTGTTCAATGAACAAGGTCCATGTTACTTCACTTATGTTTTTTTTATTGTGGATAGGTTCTTTAGAATTTGAAAATGAGACAATTGGAAAAGAAAAGTGGTACAGAAAGTGTTAATGATTCATCTCCAATTCCACCAATTAGCACTCCCTCTCCATGTCATACTCAAAGTCCATCACAACAAGGGACAAAAGTTTTTTCACAACCACAAGGACATGAAACTCCACCACAACAAGGGCAAGGACAACAACCTGAATCTGCACAAGCAGAGGTAAGGAAAAAAAAATCTGCTAGATCCCCTTCTAATGTTTGGGAACATTTTACTAAGAAGGAAGATGGTAGGGCTTATTGCAAGTATTGTAATACATCATATGCAGCAGCTAGTTCTGTCTATGGAACCTCTAACTTGAGAAGACATGTGTTCCAACAATGTAAGAAAAACCCATATAGGCAGGTTGATAAAAAGCAAAAGGTAATTATTTTTGGAAGTGATAGTGAGAATGACCCTAATAAAGTTAGTATGAAACTTGTTGATTTTAATCAAGAGCGGACTCTAATAGCACTTGCAAAGATGATAATTATTGATGAACTTGCCTTTAAGTTTGTTGAAAATGAAGGGTTTAGGAAGTTCATGGAAGATGCTCAACCTAAATTTAAAATTCCTTCTCGTGTCACTATTGCTAGATATTGCATGCATGTGTTTAATGATGAAAAGGAGAAGTTGAAGCATATGTTGTCTGCAAATAAACAAATGGTTTCACTTACTACGGATACTTGGACGTCAATTCAAAATATGAATTACATGTGTGTGATAGCTCATTACATTGATGAAGGGTGAGAATTGAACAAAAAAATATTGAAATTTTGTTTGATTTCTGACCACAAAGGTGAAACCATAGGGATAACCCTAGAGAATTGTTTAAAAGAATGGGGGATTTCAAAAGTTTGTTGTGTGACAGTGGATAATGCAAGTGCTAATAACTTGGCTATTTCATATTTAGTTAGAGCATTGAGTGTTTGGAATGGGCATACTTTATTGAATGGAGAGTTCATGCACATGCGATGTTCTGCTCATATTTTGAATTTAATTGTTAGTGATGGATTGAAAGAAATTGACCTATCCATTAGAAAAATAAGAGCTGCATGTAAGTTTGTGAAGTCTTCTCCAAGTAGATTTGCAAGTTTTAAGAGGTGTGCTGAAGAAGTAAGTGTATCCACTAAGGCCATGTTAATACTTGATGTACCAACTAGGTGGAACTCTACTTATTTGATGTTAGATGTTGCTGAAAAATATGAACATGCATTTTATCGCTATGAGTATGTTGAGGCTTCATATGTGTTAAATCTCATATCTAGTGAAGGGGAAGGATGTCCTAAAGAGATTGATTGGCAACGTGCTCGTGTTTTTATTAACTTTTTGAAGACTTTCTATGATGCAACTCTTTCTTTTTCTGGGTCATTGCATGTTACTGCTAACACTTTTTTTAAGAAGCTGGTTAGTATTAAAAAATCACTAAATAAGTGGAGGCATAATGATGACATAGTGATACAAAGGATGACAGCAAATATGCAGTTAAAGTTTAACAAATATTGGGAAAGTGGTGGAATTAACTACCTTTTGCTTGTTGCTATTTTCCTTAATCCTCGTTATAAATGTGAGTACATTCAATTTTGTTTTAATCGTATGTATGACGTTGAGAAGAACATGAACATGATGAAAAAATTAAAAGACCTCATTCACAAACTGATTCAGCAATATGTACTAGAACATCCCATTTCTCATTCTAGTATATTGGCTTCAAACATGGTCTCACAACATAATGACGATAAAAGTGATAAGGATGATGATTGGGATGATGAATTTAGAATGAAAATTAAGAAAAAAACAGGGTGAGGTGCAAAAAAATGAGTTAGATAGGTATTTGGAGGATGATGTTGAAGATGACCACCCTGAATTTGACATTTTGAATTGGTGGAAATTGAAGGCATCCAAATATTATATTCTTTCCTGTATTGCTAGAGATATATTGGCTATTCCTGTATCTACTGTATCATCTGAGTCTGCATTTAGTACAGGAGGTAGAATTCTGGATTCATTTCGTAGTTCCTTGAGTCCTACTACTGTTGAAGCTCTCATTTGTGCCCAAAATTGGCTTAGATCTACTAAACAAAATGTTAATGATTTGCAAGTTGAAATAAATGAACCGGAAAAGATTGAATCAGGTGTGTAATCCTTTATTTCATTTTTATATTTGTATAAAATATCAATTAATTTTTGTGCTAACGGGGTTGTGTTTAAATTTTTAGAATTGTTTGGTTTGGCTTTAAATACTGCTAATATTGGGTCTCCAAGTGTTGAAACTACAAGTGCTGGAACTTCTTAATGTATTACTTTTAGGTATATTGTTATTTGTTTCACCTTTTTTTCATATTTTGTTTACCATGTTTATAATATTAATGAATCATATGTTATTTATTTATTTATTTGTTTTAGCAAATCTGGTTGCAACAAATTTGGTTATTACAAAACTTGGTTTGTAAGAAACAGTTGTGATTCAGACTATTATAGTAAATTTTGTTCAAAAATATTTTGTTTTAATTTATATTATAAGTCTATTTTAGAATATTATGTTGATGGTATTAAATGAATCAATTTTTCTATTTTCATACATTTGATAATATTGTGTTAATTGTATGAGATATTTGAAAGAATCGTGATATAAAATAGTAGTTCCAAAAAAAATTTAAATGGGTAACCCGGTGATCCGAACCGAACCGAACTGTTCATGAACGGGTTGGGTTGGGTTGGGTTTCAATTTTTTTTTCCTGAAAACCGAACCGAACCGAACCGATCAAATTTGATTGGGTTGGGTCTTAAATTTGGCCAAAACCGATCCGAACCGACCCGCGAACACCCCTAGTTGAAAACAACTAGATAGATAATTGAAGAGAGCAAACAAAATATAAAGGCTAATGGTAATTTTTACCTTTACCTTTTAAATTTTTAGTGAAATTTATTTTTAACTTTTAATTTAGCCTATTTTATCTCTAATTTTAAGAATCTTGCCAATTTTATCCTTCATTATTTTACTACTAGCATAATTACATTTTTATCCCTGACTTATTGTGTTTTTTTTTTTACAAATTTTACTCTAATTTTTACAGCTATTTTTTTTGTGTGTAAATTTTACTCTTAACTTTCATCCTTATTAATGAATAGATAACAGAAGATAAAATTTACAAAATTTTTAAAAATTAAGAATAAAATGCGCTAAATTAAAAAATTGGGATACAATCTATCAAAAATAAAAGATCAAAATAAAAGTGTAATTAAATCAAATATAAACACTAAAATTTCAAAATAAAGTTGATAACATTAGAAATTTCAATAATAAAAAATACTAGATAAACAATAAAAAATTCATCTCTAAAAAAACATTAGAAAATTCAAATCGTTCACTTTTTTTACTTGGAATAGTACCCTGCCTGTCCCGTGTCGTTTACGCAAGATATAAAGCTCAAAGTAGAAAACACTTTGAATCTTTCAATCATTTTCTTACTTGTCCCTTGTCATTCTTCAGCAGAAGCTGAGCTGAGGAGTTTGCTGCAATCTAACCTCGGTTCCACACACGGGTTAGCCTTTCATGCATGCTTCCTCATCAACACTTCTTTTTATGTGTCATGTCACGTGCAAATGATCGAAAACCATTTTTTCATCCCCCCATGCTTCTCTTTTCTTTGTTCTTTTTCATGATCACATTCACATTAGATGAAACACATCAACTTTCTCAAATATTTGATGTTCCTGTCGAATAGTGGTCCAATTCTATGGTTTCCATAGCCGTGCTCCTATTCCTTTTTTTGTGCTTGTATGAAATTTGTTCCAGAAGAAATACTTACAAAAATATTTCCGCGTTTAAGTAAGATTTTAATTTTGAGCAATAAGTAGGATAATAAATATGTAAATTTAATAATAATTTTCACTCAAGGTCTAATGTTATTTATACAAACTTTTTGAATCTTGGACCGCGAACCTTAATAGGCGAGTTACTAGATTAAGTGGCTTAAGCCTTCGATTTCCTTTAATCACTTATGATCTCATCTTCTAGAAAGGAGAGGGAGGTAGCCGATATTTGGTATATTTATAATCCAGGAGAAAAAAATGTTCTCTAGCATTGTTGCCAGATAACATTATTGCCTTGCTAGTAACCTTTTTCTGCATTCACATCCTTTCAGGATTATCATCATTGTGTATTTGTGTTTCTCTTTCAGAAAGAATGTACTATGGATTATTGATAAATTAAAAATCATCATCATATGTTAACCCCTAATAAAATATGTATTTTTTTCTTTATGTGGTATAGATTATGAGAAAGTGAGTTACCACCGTTCATTGAGGCATGTAACTCTTCACTTCAGAACCATTTGAGGAACGGAATGGTACCTACTCCAACAACGAAGCAAAATGCATTGGCACCAAAGACGAAGCTACACAGAAACAGAAGATGGGACTGTGATTATGACATATACAGCCACTTGCAAGAGAAGAATAGGGTCCTTAAAAGTGAAACTGAAAAGTCCAATTACTTCCATACCCTTTTGCTGGACTTCGATGTTAAGGATCGAAAGGGTGACTCGGAGTTGGTGCAATTCATGAATGGTTTATACGGCAATATTTTACAGTCTCGTCTGTTTCATCTTGATCAAAACCCTAACAACATAGAGAACACTGATGAAGAAAATGGCACAAATGATGATGATGATGATGATGTGATGGTGGATCCCCAGCATATGTATTTCATGGATCATGTGAGGCCTCATGGAAAATCTTATGTACTTGATATCCCTGAGGATGGTGTCTATGTAGTGTATGAGCCTGATCAATCATCAATTCCTGAGAGTACAGCTACCATCACAACGGATTATTCAAATCATGTTTCAAATGAAGAGGTCAATGTGTGCTTAGACACAGAGATGCATGTAAATGTTGATGATAGCAATCGTGTTGTGAAGCGTAGGGGTAGGAAGCCAAAAGGTGCAAAACTCTCTGCTGCTACGAATGGTGATGTTAAGGGAAGTGGTGTGGCTTCAAAGCCACAGAAACATGTATATAACTTGACGGGTAGGCGCAGGAGTAAGAGGCTGAAACTGAAAGCCCCACCTGAGTCACCTGGCTCAAGAGCATTGGTGATTGAAGACAGTGATGAAGAAGCAGAAGATCTAACAAGGTCCATGCGAGGCCAGATTGTATGTATCTAAAAAAATTATGAGTTTTTTTGCTTTTTGCTTATTTTATGTTCAATACTGTTCATTTTTGTGTTGCTTCCCTTCCCTGATGAAGGTGGAACCTTGTTGGCAAGAATATAAATATAATGAAGCCAATGCAAGTACACTTTTCAGAGAAAAACTCATGGAACAACTTAAGGCACCTTACTGTGAGGAAGAGTACAAGAGGCTTTTACATGACATTACTGTTCAAAAGCCGATCCAACACCATAGAGACCTGCGTGGAGGTATCAAAATCTATGAGAAACCTGATCTTGGAAAGTCTTTTCTTGGTTATCATGTTGGTAAGTAGGATGTGGCCCTTCTCTTTCATCATTCCACTTGCTGTGTTTGTATGATGCTATTAGAAATCATCTTTTTTTTTTTTTTTTATCGGCATATGTTAATGGTTAGTTTTTTTGTCAGCAGGAGGGATAGAAGCCATGACCTTTTCCTCCTTTCCTTCTTTATTAACTATCCAACCAACCTAATACTCCGCCTATAGAAATCATCCTAAATGTGACTTTTAAAGTAATTATTGCAAAAATCAACAACTTTACCATACATGATAACCTATAAATTAGATAACATTATTAAAATCATGTACATTCTCAGTGCATTCTAATTAGTTTCTAAATGTTTTGTAGGAAGACTATGACTATGAGATGTGTGCTTGTCTTGCAGATCTTGCTAAGAAGATAGAAACAGCTCGTGATGATCATTCCAGAGTTCTGAATCTCATGCGTGGATTTTTCTATTGGTTGAAAGTAAGTATCTTATGGTATTTCAGTATCTCAATACACATGTTACTTAATTTCTACAGCCTTTCATGCACTGTTCAGTTGATAATTTCTGCCTCTATATATATTGACCTGAAAATATTTAACCTTTAAGGCATTTCAAGATTTTTGTGTTGAGAAATATAGTTATAGCTAGAGAGAATTGAGTGAAAGTACAGAGGGTAACTAATCACATTGGTATCTAACTAATCTCCAACTAACCACGCGAGTTAATTATTGAGTATGATTTGCAGTTGAATTTTGATTTTCTTCTGCTTCATAGGCCTCTGTTGCCTCATTAATTGTTACACTATGCCCTGCAGTTTACTTTGAAGGTCCACATTGAATAGAAAGTTTTCTAGGAAGTCTCTTACTCTGTGACTGAATATTTTCATTATGTAAAATAGTCATCATATATTTGAAGATATTTGTAATTGGTCGACATTACCCCATTTTGCAACACTGAGGGTCCATATCCTTCTGTATGTTATAACTCACCTAGATCTTGATCTTATCTTTTATTAGTCCAAAAAAGTGGCACCTCCATCTAAAATTATCGACTTTTTTTGTGTGATTGTATCATAGAATCAAAGTTAACTTTACAAAATTTACATCCCTGTATTAATTTAGAATGAAGACATAGGAAATTAGAGGCTCTAGTGTAGTACCTTCTTTCTGATTTATACATCTTGTGCTGGCAGAATTTATCACATGAGGGGGCATTCCCGCCATGGAGAGATCCATCGTGTTTGAATGTACTGCCACAACAATTGGAAGGATAGTTGTTTGCTTTTAATTTTCTATAATGGTGCAACTTTTTATTTTTGTTTTGAGTGATGCAATTGATTTAAACTTTACAGAACAGCGCTTAGGAGGAGTGCTGTCACATGTGATACCTCGTGGGATATAAACAAGTTTGTCTTTTTGATGTGTTTCTTTTCTTTCATTTTTTTTTACAGTTTTGATTTAACTCGCCTTAAACCAAACATGATAACTATGATTCCCATGGATTAGTTGGTTGAGCAAAGTGCGTAGGTTGTTGTAAATATTCGGTACCTGTCTTTGATTTTCACGGATAAAAAAAACAAACAAACATGTTTACTAACATGTTTATGGGTGTATCACAAGTTGTTCTCGTGGCATATTGTTGTTGCAACATCTATATTCTCTTTTTCATATATTTTTGCCAACCCATCTATGTTTCTGTGTTGCTGCATTATGAGTAAAATCAGAAGTTGTGAATGAACCTGACTTTCTTTATTTGAAGATAAGGGTATATTTGTAAGAAGAATCAAAGAATAACCTTTCTCTATATCCATAAGCTATTAGAAGTAGCTTCAAATCAGAGTTGTGTCAGTTCACCTAAATCACATTTTTGAGGAAAGTGCTAAACATATTTGGTTAATGGGAAAATTAAATTTTGCCATATTTTCAATGTAGAGTGGAAGAATAAAAACTCAATGTAGAATTCATCAATGATCCTAAAAAATGTCATTTACATACACAACTAGACTGACAACTAACTAACCCTTGTTATAACTTATAACTAACTGATCTCAACAGAATAAAAAAAAACTGTTAGTTGTAAGACACTCTCAACATCACATTACATGAATTTAGTAGTGAAACCAAACACATTCTAGATTTTTTACTTTTACCTGTATTTGCATTTGATGAAGATTATTAATTTATTATGATAGTCGCAAGGGTATAAACAAGTAATTTGCTTTCTATTTTTGTGTAATATATGCAAAATGATGTTGTGTATTTTTAGAAAATTATTTATCTTTTTTATAAGATTATTTTCTATATGTAGCGTGCACTTTTTTCTTCAAAAAATACGTTTAATCGATTAACAATTTTTTTAGTAGCTACAAAATACTTATAAATGCTGGAAATTAATGAGATAAATTCTTACTTAGTTGGAATTGGAAAAGATGAGTAGTCAGAAATTACATATCTTGTTATCTTCAAACATTAATTAATTAGGGAAGAAACAATTAAGTGAAAAAGGAGACAATTAGCTTTAAAACTATTAAGGTAATTTTAAAAGAACAGTATAATTTGTTGACAAATTTAATATCACTAATTAAATTAATCATTTAAATAAAATATAAATTAGTTTTAAAGGTCTTATACATGGACAAAGGAAGGAGTAACATATTTTCTTTCATGTGAATCTTTTAGGTTTGTATCTTTGTCTCACCGAAATTTGTAGTATTATTTTTATTATTTTTTGTTTAGCGTGATAATATGGTTTATGTTATTCACTTTAATTTCTAGCATGCAAATACCGAAGTTTTTTTTTGGTTTTGTTTTGGAAGAGGCAAATACCGAAGTTACAATTAGTGGTGCTGTTGAGAATACCGTGGCATGATTGGGCAAAAGTGTAGCTCTTGCTCAGAAATGACCAAAAACTATACGGTTTGTAGCAAGTTCTGATCATGAAAGCAACTGAACCTTGGTTCTTTGAAATTAATGGTGTTTGAACAAGTTCAAGTGAATTGGATATTTCATCAGAGCTTTATGACCTTACCGTGCACGCGCATGAAGAAAAATTGACAAAATTATCCGATTTGTGGAAAATATATGACAATGTTAAGGATCCAGTCCAATACATTGTATTAATGAAATGAATGTCCATAGAATAATGTTCCTCTACTTGTGCTTATTTATTTGTTCTTGTTCTATCTGGAATCTATTAACTTTATGGAGGTTCATGAAGATAGATTGTCATTCACGTGAAAATCAAACTATAAGTTAAGCTTCTTCTGTTTTGTCCAGAAAAACAAAAAAGATAAGATTTGTGGCTGCTGGGATTCGAGCCCAGGTCTCCACGGCCACAACGTGGAATTCTTACCACTAAACTACAGCCACACGTTTGACAAGTGATTTTCTATTTACCATTTTATATAATTCTTAATCGTGAGTTACCAAATATTATGCGTGTTTCTTGAAATGTCTCATGAAAGTTTCCCACCTTAGCATGCGAAACGAAGATGCCTGTATATTTCACATAAGATTTCAAATGAACTAGATTTATCAAGCATAAATCAATAACATGCAACTAAATAAGAGTAAAAAAGTTACATTTAATTTTTATATATTATCAATATAAGTTTACTTTGTTAATCAATCAAAAATAATTTCAATTATGACCTTTACAATGATTATTATGAAAGTATACAATTTACCATACATAGTATTATAGCAATCTGTGATCGGATAACATGGAAAATAATCTTTACACTATTAGTATGTTTTAATTTTAATTAAATCCATACACAGTAGCTTAAAATTGCAGTTAAACTATCCAACTAAAAAGCTTTTATCATAGCTTGTTGGAAACAGGCGCTACATGCCTCAACTACTAATTTTTAGTTAAAAATAAAAAATAATTAAAAAATGTAAATAACTTCACAGTGGAGAAATTATTTTTTCTTATTACTGTATTTGAGGGTGGTTTTTTTTATTTGGTTGACAAAAAAATGGTGTTTAAAATTAGTTAGAGGCTAAAAGGACTAAAAAAAAATTGTGCATCAAATAAAAATAATTGCCTTTATTAATAATTATTGAATAATGTCATGTCAATCAATTTAAGCCACAGTAACTTTGTTGGGGTTCAGAACCTTAATGGTCTCCAAGCAAAGATGAACCCAGTTATAGAAGTATAATATTATAGATATCCAATACATATACATATCCACATTCTTCTATTAAACTAAAGTTACATTGGTCAATATACATAGATTAGATTTCTCAAAGTTCAGAGATAAATCAAAGGAAGGGGGAAGAGGGATAGACCCCAAAAAATACAATTGGGGAAAGGAATACAAGAGGGGGGAAATAATGCAAAACTAGATGATGATGCAAACTCGAAGATACATCACCCCTGGCATTTTAGATGGTAGCAATCAAGCTTTCATTTCAAATGATACCAATGAACAAAACCCCCGAAAAAATAAAGCACTGTCTCGTCTCTGTCTGCACAATATGATGGGAACAGTGGTCATTGTGCCACTGTTGAAAAAAAAAAATACCCCAAATGCCACGCATACAGTGTTATTTCCCTAACTGCCACGTGACATAATTCGCTACCAAGGCCAGCGAACTAGGAGAGCTGACGTGGCGTCGTCCTATTGGCCATGTAATTCGCTGACATCATCATCACATAATTTGCTGGTCCCTATAGCGAATTACGTGACCAACAGGACGACCCCACGTCAGCTCCCCTAGTTCGCTGACCTTGGTAGCGAATTATGCCATGTGACAGTTAGGGAAATAGCACTATACGCGTGACATTTGGGGAAATTTTTTTTTCAACAGTGGCACAATGGCCACTGTTCCCAATATGATGATAGTCTTTTAAATCTTGCTAAATCAAATAGATTGGGTCAGAGCCAAACCGTATAACTGCCACATTTTTTTGCTTAATGTCCATAACCCTGCTACATCAAGCAACGGACAGATCTAACTTCTTTCTCCACCAGTCTAAGAATTCTGTATCACTGGAAATGGTCTTGCCGGATAACTGTAATTAAATTAAAGGGTGGTCCATCTTCTTCTTTCTGTTTCCAAGGTTCGCCATTGCCTTGGATATACCACGATACTTTAGGAGACAAGGGACTATACAAATCTGCACGTGTAGAATAATTAGGCAGTATTTCCCAATCTGTTCTGAAGGGAGGGGGAAAATAATAAAATATGCAGTGCTGAAAAGAGCATTAGCTTCTCAACTTAACATAGCTAGAAAATAGCAAATAAATTCCAATATCACAGTCAAAACATATCCAAATTATGTTATGAAATCCTAGTCTGTCAATGTTTACTATGTGCCCTCAACCCAAACATTTTCCAGTTTAACTTTCCTTGAATCTCCAGGTGTTTTTTTGCAGGGATTTAAAAAAAAATGTCTGTTTAAGTAAGTGAATAGAATTGTTTTCATTACACACACAATTTTGTATTTTAGGTAAGATCTTACAATCCCTGTTACAGTCTCACAATGTATGTGTTTCCCCTCTCTTACCAATCCAAAATAAGACCTCAATTTTGACAACCGTGCTTGTTACTCTAATAGCTTATATGAAAAAAAGAAATCTATTCTGTGGCAATGGCTACTCATGCATGTTAGATTGAACAAGAAGTCGACAAGAAAATATGAGGACCTTTGGTGTAAACAAACTAATTACAGGTCAAGCTACCCAATACTGATAAAGTCTTTGATTGCAGCTCAATACAAAGGCACATATAATGAGGACCTTACATCAACAAAGGGCTCCTCAACAAAGAGGATGATTCATTACCTGTATTGACCGGAGGATCTGGCTCTCTTGTACTGTGTAATACAGTTGTACCAGATAAAACAGTAATGAAACCACATAGCTCTGATGCAATACTGCTTATACTTTGACCAGAATAGTCCTAAATAATAAAAGCAAAGGAGGCAAGATTACAACAAATAGTTGAGCACTTGATCATTAAGATGTCTCTTTAGATGCATTTTTCATTTTGTTTCAGTAAAATACCAACCTTAAACATGATTGCACTAGCTAATATTGTAAAAGATGTGAACAAGGCATAGTAGATCGGAGAAACAACTGCTGTGTTAAAAGTATCCAATGCCTGCAGTCATGCAAGAGTTGGTCAGCTCAGAAGCCCAGTTTGAAGACCAACTAACAAGCAAATGATGACAACTGAAAGGCACAGAAGCAACAATCATGTAAATAGGAATCAGGACTTTAAGATTATCAATTCTGGTGGTCCATATCATGCATTACACGAATGTTATTTGAACTAGATGCTCATCTTGAACTTCTAGATCAGCTCAGAGCCTACAAAATATTTTATTGAAAACATCAAAACAGACATGTTGATAATAGGCAGGGCCACAAAGCCTTCAAAAGTATGATCCCCTTCTTCTGCAAACTAAAATGCTTCCTCACGCGAAAAACAAGCAGGATGACATACAAAGTAGAAAGCCAACACAGCATATGTATATCATTTCTTCTAAAGAAAAGATAAGCCCCGGCTCTAATTTTTTTTTTCAAATACAAAACATTATGTTCACATAGAAGTTAAGAGTGATACAGACCATATTAAGATAATTTAACTGTGTAATGATGCAGGAAATAGCAACCATTGTAAAAATCCATGTCTGAAACTGAACAAACTGATCGGCACCCTCAATTGTAAGTCTTATAGCAATGCCAATGGCTTTTATGCTCATGACCTGAGAAACAAGATATTCTATCAGAAGTGCAAAACAAAAGATGACCTCTGGTATTGAGTTTAGTCAACTATACGTACTCCAAAGATGAATTGGAAGAAAGAGGAGCCACTTACAGTCAAGGATCCAATTATGGAGCATATTCCAATATAAACTAAAATATTAGTGTGACCATAGCGAGGAGCGCAATACAATATCAAATAGAAAGCTACAGCAATCGCCGAGGCAGTGTACAACATGAATGCTGGATGCCAAAACAGGAATCAGAAACATCAGGCATACATAGCAGAACAAAATTCGCATTTTGATTGCAGATACAAACAATAGAACCTCAAGCAACAGCATACCCGGTTGAATTGCTAACTGCCAAATTTCTTCAACAGAACTAAGAGGTTTCTCTTGAGGCGCATGGAGCACAATCACAGTGGACCCCACAATGCACAGAAGACACCCCAGCATGCCCATTTTCTGCAGCTTCTCGTTCAACATGAAATGCGCCAACACAGCACTAGCCATTTCCAGATTCACAAAACAGTTAATTTAGTAGAAAAATAATATTAAAAAAAAAGAATAAAAAATTGGCAACCGTTTTTATTTTACCTAACGATAATACTCAAAGCACCAAGAGGCGTGACAAGCACCGCGGGGGCATAAACGTACGCCACAAAATTCGATATCTCTCCGACAATCACTGTAACAGAAGACGAGGCTCCAACTCAGAAGCAATAAGAAAGTGAAATAAATATAAATAAATAAATAAAAGACTTAATTATATTTTTAGTTCATCATGATTTTGATCCCCGTATTCTAATAACGAGTGTCAGGAAGTCGAATTCAGTTGATTGAATTGAGTGAGTTATTGTAAATACCTAACACTACTGTCTTTGAGTATCTTATGTTAGCGAATTTCGTTAGGTATTGAATGAAGCAAGGATGAGTGGACTGTAAATGTTAAAAAAATTGAGGAACTCAATTGCATAATTGAAGCTGAGGAAGTAAAATCGCACAATTACGAGAATTAAGGACTAAAAAGGCAGTTAAGTGTAAATAAAAGTAGTTAGGTACTGTACTAACTGGTAACCATTCCGAGCCACCAAAGAGGTTGCAGCAAGTAACCGTAGCCTCCGCCACCTGAAACGAAGAATTGTTAGGAAGAGGAGGAAAACGGGACGTGAGAATGAGGGAGAAGAGAGAGGTAACTGACACGTGAGCCGTTGAGACTGGCACGTTGGAGGCCTTTTTTCTTGATGATGAAGCTGGAGCCGATGAAGGCGCTGGAGACGACGGCCAGGATGAAACCGATCAAATTGCTGGAGTACATGGTTGCAACGGAGTCAACAGAGAATGATTGGAACCCTAGATTAGAAGAATTTTGATTGCATGAATGGATGAGTTCGAAAGTCAAGTTTTGTTTTTCTGGCGGGGCGCTTTGTGTTGTCACTTATGAGTTATTTTACTGTTTGGGTTCAAAATAATTTTTTTTAATTTGAATTATTATTTTTATTGTATAGGAATAAGTTGTTAAGACAATTTAGATAAGAAGAACTTTAATTATTGTTTGATAATTTTCATAATATTGTAATCAAATTATTCTAAGTTATCCATATGAGTTTTAACAGTTTGGTTTGGTCAATGAGTTGGAATTGACGGGTGGTTTTGCTTTTGGTCGCATTTGGAGTTGGAGGGAGAGTGACAGAGAGAAAGAAGAGACATTGGCCACTGTGTCAAAAAAAAAAAAAAATTACCGAAATGTCACGTGGTCCAAACTATATACCAGAATGCCACGTGGGTAATTCGCTGGTCAGTCCAGCGAATTACATGGTGGACACGTGGCAGCCAGGGGGTAATTCGCTAGGGGGTCCAGCGAATTAGGTGGACACGTGGCAGACAGGCAATAATTCGCTGGGGGGCCCAGCGAATTACGTGGCATGAGGCTCAAAACTTCGGAAGGCCATAACTTTTGACTGAGATATCCGATTGAGGCGTATGATATGTCAAAACGATCGTAATTCAGAGGAGATGCCGTTGG
>CM023946.1:15578394-15633336 GCA_013407115.1 Glycine latifolia | reverse complement strand
TAATTGCATCATATATCAATAATAGAGATTATTTTCGTTCTCTACCACATACTCAATCCTCATTTATTGCCCTTAATTTTATTAACCAATGCTTTCTTTACCCATAAGATGTGCCTTCATACTCTCCTAGATTGTTAATTCACTGTATAATGTCTTAAATTTGTTGGAAAGTTGCCTTAGTTGTGGTCACCCCTAAGCCGTAGTGTCTAGGAAAGGGCTACCTACAAAGGGGCTAACCAAAAAGGCCGAGTGAAGCGTCCAAATGTGGATCCATCAAGACATTGGCTCTTAGGGAGTTGAGATCCCACATTGACTACAGATAAGGTCTGAGTAGTACTCATAAAGCTTGATCAATTTTTACCTTACAAGCTGGTTTTGTGGGGTGAGTTAGGCCTTAAGCTCAAATTTTTAGATGATATCAGAGCTTAACCAAATCCATTGTTGGGCCACTTGAATTGCCACACTCTAGCCCTGGTTGTGAAGGGGTGTGTTCAATAGCCGCCTTAGTTGTAGTCACCCCTGAGCCACGGTGTCTCGGAAAAGGCTTCCTATGGATGGGATGACCAGAAAGGTTGAGTAAACCGCTATAGTGTGGAGCCACCAAGATGTTGGCTCTTAGGGAGTTGAGATCCAACATTGACTAGAGATAAGGTCTGAGTGATACTTATAAAGCTTGGACAATCCCCAACTTACAAGATGGTTTTGTGGGGTTGAGTTAGGTCCTAAGCCCAAATTCTAAGTGTTAAACATGAAATAGAGGCATAATAGGCTGAAACCGTATCTCAAAGAGACTGTACAGTACCGGTTTATACAGGCTGGATTTATTAATTACATATAATTAGAGGTGATTTAGTTTCCTCTAAATGCGATACGTTTCCCCTAAATCAAATCATAACAAATCAATTTACAATAAGTGTGTACTTTATTTCCTGATTCTCAACACTAAGAAATATATAGAATGCTGAGGAAAATGCTCAACAACTTTTTTAAGAATAATTTTTCTTCTGCTTTCAGCTCTCAACTTTCAACCAAAGAAGAAATCTCACTTTTTTTACTTTTTTTTTTTGCTCTTTCCTCGTGGTTGCTGGCTGAGTCTTGCAGCTAACTATAGCAGATATCACAGATGAGATGGAGAAAACATTACATTGGTTGTCCCCCATGGCCACTAACACATCCAAGTAAGATATCTGGCTTTTTGTCAACTAGATCCTTATTACCCTTGTGAAAAGCTTTCTTTTATCGTCAGTTTATTTATACCTTACATATAAGCTAACTCTAGTCTTTTTTGGCCTTTTTCTTTTGGTTTTAAAATTGGTTCAGAGCACATCATGGCTTTGGTTGGGTAGGGGAGTGGGCAAACACAGGGTAAGTTTTTGAATTAGAATTTATACATTTGTCCCTTTTGTATTTTCTGTGTTTTTATTGTGTTTTTAATCCTTTCCGATTTTAAATACTTGCTTGGTTCTTGAAGCTCTGAGGTAAGGAAGACCAGTGTAATGCGGATTGAGACATTCCACCATGCAGACAAAGACAAAGTGGAATATTATATTCTTGAACTTCTCTTATGGCTTCATCGCTTGGCCATCAGAAGTAAGGCTGTCAGTGATGCTGGCAAAGTAAGGCCTGGCATCAAGTCTCCTGTTGGCACTGCTTTGCAAAAGACAAATGAGCAAATATCATTGTTAACAATTGATGAGCAAAACATGCTGCAGGATGTAAATAAGAAAATACCAATTAGACGGATCAGTAAAAGCTTGGATTTTGACAGTTTGAATATCAGATTCAGGGAGAACTGCAGATTGACCAAGAGTAGAAGTCATTCATCAAGTAGAAGCAAGGAGATATCTTTTAATAGGATTTTGTCTAAACTTCCAGTCATTGATTTTGATATTGACAAAGAAAGAGCATTGAACGTGATTGACAGACTGGATGTGGTCAGATAAATTGCAAGTTTGCCCGATCGCCTTTGAAATGAATGGAAACGAGAAATAATACATGTAGACATAGTAGTGAGTTTCCTTTCTGTGCATATGCAACGTTCTTGCTGCAAGCGTTGAATGCCATATTTTTGCGGCACCTTTGGTACTTTGGATTCTCATTGGCTTCATTGGGGTGCTTTGTTTCGGTGAAGTTCCACTTCCAGGTGATGTAGATATCTTTATATGGCACCAAGGTAACTGTTGAGACGATAGGCATTTATGCTTGTGTCAATATGACTGCAAACTCCTCTTTAGTATAGGAGCGGAGTGGACCGGTTCATTCTCGAGTGTATATATATATATATATATATTATGAGGTAATGAGGATATAGTGCCCATCATTTTGCACAGCTTTTATTTTTGTGGGTTTGGCTACCCATGCTCACTGCTGAATCTAGAAATTTTTATTAACTATGACTTTTCCACATCTCAATTTTTACATATACTTTATGCTTTTTTTTAATCGCATTGTATATGTCAACTGTCAAGTGATCTTTATTCTTTCAGAAATATAGTTCTTAATATTGTGATAATTGTAGGGCCTGTTTTGTAGTAGAGATAAACACGATCAGAGTTGGATAGAAGCCAGAAGGGATATGAACAATGAATAAACTCTTCTATCGGCGCTTGATGCTAATAACTTTGTCAATATTAATAGAAATTGTACGTAAATAGCAATTGCCCTTATGAAAGGTAATGGTAGTGGTTGTGATGGTGGGAACAGTGATTGTAAATTGTAATATTGATGGTGGCTACTTCAAATGTAATAGTAGTAGTGGTAGTCGGTGCAGCAACATGAATAGTGGCAATGGTGACTGCCATTGGTGGTGGTGGGGTGGGGATAGGGGCAATTGTAGTGGCACGAGCAGTGGTGGGTGGTAATAATAGAAAGTTAGTAGAACAATTGTGCAGCGTATAGAATAAAGGGGGGAAAATGACTTATTCTACCTTTTATCTACCATTATCTTCTTAAGATAACTGAATAATTGGGTAGGATAATATAAAGGACAATTTAATGTAGATATTTATGCTACTACTTTTAATCAGAAAGAATTTGTTTGAACTTTTCAAAAAATAAATAGAATTGATGTTTGAACTTGAAAACTTAAAATTTAATGCATACATTTATTAGGCAGATTATAGAAGTGAAATTTCAATGCTTAGAGGATAACACTAATAATTCCTGACACTGCATCTATGTTTTTTTTAATAATGTAAAGTAATAGGATAAATTTGTTCTATCTTTTTGGCTTGTAAAATAATAGATTAACATAAAACTTGTTTATTTTATTCTAAAATCTTTTTTTAATCAAAAACTATTAAATTAGAGGTGAATACGGGTCTGATCGATCTTATGATCTAATCAACTTGAAGAAAAAAGTGAGTTATTTCAGATTCTTAGTTTGATTTGAATTTTAAAATTACAAATTCGATAATATCGATTAGATATTAGATTTGAGCATGTATAACTTGAGCCAATCTGATCTTGTTATTTTAGAAAATGTTAATTTTTTTTGTGTTGTGTAATTTTATGTAATTCAATAATTCTATAATTTTTCATGTTGTGTAATTCTATTTGTGACTTTTGATATTATTCATTAATTTTCTTTCATTTTATTACTATTTTGTGTTATTCATTCAACTTTCAATTGCAAGATGTAAATTGGAACCCAATGATAGAGCATCAACCATATGACGATGATGTGGCTTTGACACCTCTAAATTTTGTGAAAAACATGGTGGCTAACATTGGATTAGAGTTGAAGCTATGATATCATGTGATTTTTTTATGAGAAGAAAATGATCTTATTACTGATTGATCAAATAATATAAGAGTAATTTTGGTAGAGATATGAAGAAAATAAAATAAAATATGAATAACCTAATATTGATCTTAACCCCCTAAAATTTATAGAATGAAGGAAAACAGTCATACTGATCTGATTGATCTTAACTTCTCAAATCTTCTAGAATCCTTATTTGAAATTTTAATTTAAAACAAAAACATATACATCTGTCGGCAATGACCATATAAATTTGATGCCATACATGCTTATTTGCCATTATGTTATTCTATCAATTTAACAAATTTTTTTAAATGAATTATCTCAAGAATTATATTACTTTTAAGTAACAAGAAAAATATATGTAGATAGAACTAACTCGAATACAAATTAGGTTCTTATAGTTATTAATATTTATTGTTAATTACTATGAGCACACACAATTGGATTTTCCTCTTCGGACATGATATATAAACAATGCATATGCCCTTTTCTCTTGGTCATATTCCCTTAATTGACGTGCCAAAAGAACAAAATCAGACGCTACGAGAATATGCCAACGAAATTAAGCAGAGTGCCTCCACCATTGTGGGGCCATAATAACATTTAACATTGGTGACCGAAAAGAGTGGCAGACGCAAGGATATTTCCCTCATATAGTAGTCTCTAAATCATCTTCCTTAATCCTTAATCCTTAATCTTTGGCTCTGTTGTGGAAATGTCAAAGTTGGCTTTTTATCTTTCCTCACCATTTGTCGGTGAAACCTCCTTGACCTATCTTCATGGTAGTGGGTTGCAGCTTGTTATTCCTAAAAAAATGAAAAGTAAAAAGTAAAAACTGAACTATTGATCTAATTCAATTTGTAAAAGATTGTATTATTAAATTAAATTAATTTGATACTACATTTAAATTTATTCAAATCAAATTATAATTCATTTTTATTTTTATCATAAATCAAATTATATTTATTTACCTAAAAATCATTCCAAATATATTGACATCCCTTTTTCATAATTTTCTAAGTTTTTTTGTTTAGATCCGGATATTCTTTAATGAAGATAATCCTATTTGAGTTATAATAAAGTTCTCTTTAAAATAGTTGCATAATTTTGTTATCAAGACTCAGAATTCGATATCTCTGCTTCATAATTTTGTTAGTATAATATATAAAACATTTCTATATAGACATTCAATAGGAATTTATTAGAGTTTTAATTGTTATGTCGTAGACTTTTCGATGCTCAAATTCATTAAACCGCGGGGGAAATGACCAAAAAACCAAATTCTTTAATACATAAAAAAAAGAAGCGGTTGAGCTACTATCTTGTTTCCTTCTTCCATTTATTGTGTTCCAACACTTTCCAACTCTTATGGTCAATTCAAAGTCAACTTAGTCCTTGAATAAAAAATCTTCAGTCACAAAATAATTCGTAAATAGTTCTTCACATATGGATTAAAACATAAGTTCTTCACAAGAATTGTAGAGAAGAGTTTTATAATCAAACATGTTATCGAGCAGCTCACTAAAATGAATGAGGTGGTGTTGAGGTAATACTCTCTTAGAGTCTTAGGTGTAGCAGATGGCAGGGGATTCAAATTCAAAGAGGAATGTCAGCAGAAGCACTGATTCCACAAACCTAATTGAAGGGAATAACCCACAAGCGCAGGTGCAAGAACGTGCTACAGTTTTTTACCAACATTTCTACGATGGAATCCCTTTCTTTGCTGATGTATGCTATCTCCACAAGTCTTGGTGAATCCGAAAGGTTGGTTGCTTTTTAATTTTGATCTCAGTTCATTTCACTAACCCAATCTCTAAATATGTAGAATGAGCCTTCTAGAACCAACGGGAATGCTTCTACCACTGCGGGCGAAGAGTTCTACGACGGAATCCCGCACATCCCCGAGGACTCCTTGCCGAACAAGCCTAGGTCAAAGGTTAAACCGTTTCTCTGTTGAAAATAAATACAAATATATATACTTAACTGGAAGATGATGATGTATGAGTATACTTTAACTGTTGTTGATTGTTTTGTCTGCGATTCTTTCTCGCATGTAGGGCTGTTGTTTAGTTTGTAGAGGCGAGGCTAGAAATTCGTGAGCTGCAACTCGTTTGAATTAAAGATTACTTGGAAATAAGGCTTGCAATTAGGATTTAGGGTTTGTTTGTTTTGTGATTAGGAGTTTTAGAATTATGTTCTTTATCTTGTTATGGTTGTATTTATGTACTTTAGGCTTGAGATTAGGTCGTTTGTGGCTTTGTGCTAGGAAAGGAAATTATCCAAGGGCTTTGGATGCTAATAGGCATTGTTTCAGATACTCCCTCCGTCCCTATTTATAATATCCAATTTGAAATGATGCTGTTTCCTTTTTATAAGACTCAATCTATAATGTTTCTTGCATTAATTATTTTTAGACTAGAAATGTCCCTCATTAAAAGAAGAAAAAGAATGTCAATACAAACCATTAGAAGAGAGAGAAATATTAATGATAAGGATAGTTTTGGAAAAAGTTATAAATTTAAGACAAATTTATTTCTTTAAACTAAATTAACCACTTTCCTTAATTTTGATGAATTAGGTAATTGGGTCTTATATATAGGAATGGAGGGAGTATGAGACTAGTCATAGGATACCAAGATTCTAACTAATAGTTTAAGCTTTTAAGGGACCTTGACGTGGTATCAAAGCTTCCATGATCAAGTGGTTAGGTCCATTCTACTTGATTGAGATGAATTGTAGCATAGGGTAGACGGACTTGTGCCATGCATTAAGGCCAAAGAGCTTTTGGGTGAGGGGGCATGTATGGAACCATTCATTTGCTTCTGCGTAAAAAATAGAATAATGCTGGAGAAAAATGAAAATATCAGTTGAGCTCTTTTTGTTTCAGGTCTCAGAGGTGAGTTTACGCTTGGTCAAAGTTGTTACTACTGGAATTGCTATTGGATTAGAGAAAGCAGTAGAGGTTTTGGACACTCTTGGGAGCAGCATGACAAATTTAAATGTGAGCAGTGAGTTTGTTTCTGGAGCTGCAATAAAGGGGAACAGAATTTCTATCTTAGCATTTGAGGTTGCAAACACAATTGTCAAAGGTTTTAATCTTCTGCAATCTCTTTCCACACAAAGTATTAGGCATTTAAAAGAAGAGGTGCTTCTTTCACATGCCGTGCAAGATTTAGTATCAAAGGATATGGATGAACTTCTTAGAATTGTTGCAGCAGATAAGAGGTAGATATTAGATTAAATCAAATTACTAAGCATGGCTTCTGTACCATCAATAAACTAACTATTTTATTATTTTGCATTACCATGACTCTAGAAAATTTAAATGTCAACTGTATGTGATTTTGGATTATGTTGTCAGGCAAGAGTTGGAAGTTTTTTCTAATGAGGTGATTCGTTTTGGAAATTTTTCGGTGGATTGTCAGTGGCACAACTTAGACCGTTACTTTGAGACGTAATATAAATTATACTCACTTAATTCATCTAGCCTTTCATTCATCTTCAAAAGAATATTTCGCCTCTCATTTATTCTGAGTTGTATTTTCATTGTAAATTTTAGGATTAGCAGAGAATTAAATGCTCAAAGACTGTCAAGAGATGAGGCAGAATCAACAATGCAACAGTTGATGACTTTGGTTCAGTTTACAGTTGTGAGTGTATTCCTTGTGTCATGAAACAATATGCTTAGTGTTGCTCAAGAACTGACTAAATTTTGAAGCTGAAAATTAACTCAAGTGGTTAATTGAGTTTGTAAATGATTACTCATTAAACCACTCTTTCAATATTGTTAACCAGTTGAATGAGTGATTGTCCCCTAACAGGAAATACTTTATCCAAGAATTCCTCTTTGTGATTTTCCCAGGAATGCATTATAGGGGAAATTTATTGAAGGATTTTAAGCTACTTGTGTTAAGTTACATATCAATTGCATAGGGTTTTGTTTCTTTCCGTCGCTTTCTCTGTGTCCTAGTCAGTACCTTTTATATGTATCATTATTTATCTACTTTAGCTCTGTAGTAACCTATAGGTACATTTAAGTGATTTAACTGTTCATTTTGGCTCTGACTTCTATTATCACCCTAGAATGCAACTTTTAGTCTTGTAAATTTGGAAATGAAAATGTAACAAAATTTCATAATGACGTGTTTTAGAAATGAAACCAACAGGATGGTTAGGTATACCTTCTTGGTAAGATTTAATCTTTACTCATTTGTATGCACAAATTGCTGGTTATTGAAGGAATAAGCTATTATAAGTAATAGTAGAAATGTTGTAGTTTTATCAAATTACCTGAAGTATATGGTTTCTTATTTATTGCGCCCTTTGTCGCCTCTGCTCATTTGCTCCCATTTTGCAGTTACTTTATCTTCAAGATGTTCTATTATCTTTCCTTTACTGCAACCAAGTGCTCCATGCATTTGCTTTTATTCAATGTAGTAGTTTTTTTATGTGGGGGTTTATTTCTGAAAGAAATTGGAAAATCAATTGTATGTGGCTGCAGGAATTGTACCATGAATTTGATGCTTGGGATAAACTTCAACAAGATTTTCAGCGTAAGTGTGAGGAGGAGGATCAAAGAGGTAACTGTAAAGTATCACCCATGGGCCATGGCATAATATGCATCTTTTGTTTGTAACTAGCAATTTTTAACCTTAAATCTGAAGCTCTTAATGAATTTTAATTTAAAGTGAAGATTAATTTGGCATTATTATTGTATTTATTATTATTATTATTATTTACAAATCGAACCATCATATAGTTTAGTTAGTGATAAATGTGTGGAACCTTAGGACAAGGTTCACATTGATCATGTAATTGGTTTTGAGATATTGAAAAAATATATGCTAGCATCAACAACTCTTTGACCAGGGACTCTGAAATGAATATAGAAACTAGAATACTGGATATCTGTATTCTGCTTTAGCATATATAGATATTTATGATATAAAAATATATATTTATGATTTATGATTCTGCTTGCACCAAGTATCTTGTTTTTTTGTTATGTTGTTCTGAGTCCCTATTAAATTGCAAACACTTTACAGTCAGATAACAATTGCCAAAGCATCTGCTTTGGGTTTTGTTAGTATTTGCTTGTGTAGTCTCCTGTAGATATACTTTTGACATTCAATATCTCTTGTCATCATATAGGTGATAGCCTTGCATTGTTGAGGGCAGAGATTAAAAGTCAAAGGAAGCAAATTAGACATTTAAAGAAGAAATCACTTTGGTCCAGAAGTTTTGAGGAGGTAGTTAACTTCAGACTGCTTCTCTGCACGATGTGTTTATCTTTCCCCTCAATATCCTCCTCCTTGCTTGTTTGTTTTATCCTCATTTAGACTGTCATTGTATCTGATCCGTGTCCATATATGATGCCAAAGATAGTGTAGAGAAACAACATTTATCTAAAGATGTGGGTTCATTTTGTGCATATCACAATGAATTGAGAAAAAAGTTGGGTACGAGAGAAAAATATGAGGATATTGGAGAAAATAAGTGTGTTAAAATTACATACTGGGAGATATTATATATAGAGAGTCATAATAACAAGGATTTATAGATACCCCTAATTACAGTAATTACATAAAGATAATACCTAAGTATCCTTTTGACATATCACTACTCAAATTAGAGCACATATATCATATACATCAAGCTTGTTACATATATAATCAATACAAGGACCTCTCATTGACTAAGTAAAGACATTTGCTAATTGATCATTTGAATTTACAAAGGAAGTTGTAATGTCTTCCGATAATATCTTCTCCCAAATGAAATGTCAATTTATCTCAATGTGTTTTGTCTAAATAATAGGTTCAGGACAATAGACAGAGTTACTTGATTATCACATACAAGGGTCATATGTGAAATATCTCCAAACGTCCTTTTTTAAGCAACTGGTTATGTCAAATAAGTTCACAAGTGGTGGGGGCCATGACTCTATATTCTTCTTCTGCACTTGATCCTGCCACAACATTTTGTTTCTTGTTCTTCTATGAGATCAATTTGTCACCAATAAAAACACAAATACTAAGAAGTAGATCTCTTGATAGTGCGAGAGCCCATCCAATGTGCATCAGAATATCCCACATGACAAGTCTAACCTTTGTCTTTGTAAAAGAGACCTTTCCCTTGGTGTCCCTAAATATACTTTAGAAGGTAAAATAATTGCATCCGATGGCTATCAATTGGAGATTTCAGTAATTGACTTATTGCACTAGTCTGATCACACTAGTCTTATCTGGGTGACTGATAGTGTGATAATTCAATTTTCCTACTAGTCGTGTTGTACCTCTCTGGGTCTGTGGTAAAGACCCTCCTAAAATAAGGGTCTACAGTAGGAAGGTCCGTAGAGGAACATTTAGTAGTATTCTGTTATATGGGAATGATGATTTGGCTGACTCAGCAGAGGGAATCGTGCGTGCGGTTAGAAGAGAGAGAGTGAGACATGAGAGGATGGATGTTTAAAGGCAAGAAAGAAAGGAGGAAAAGCATTTTTTGGACAAACGAACTCTGGGCACCATTTTGGTGAATTTGGGAGAGACCAGGAGCTCTATAATTCCCCTGGGTCATCTTTATCTTTTTACATTTTCTCTGTTATTGTGTTTTCCAGCTTTAGACCTAAAAAGGTGTACATGTCCCTACTTGGACACCCACATTAATATAAATTCTGCAGTAAATTCAGTGAGCTTTGATTTCTTTATCTGTTTGTTATATTGTTGGACTGGTTGTAACAGTCTGCAAATGGCTAACCGTAACCCAGTATAAAGTTTGGTATTAGGATTTAGGATCCATAGGAGTGTCCACATGCTTAATATTAATCAATTTTGTTTCTTCTGAAATGTCCATTGTATAATTTATTTGAAAAATCACAATATCAGTATTGGATTATGCCACCTCTATCCCCAAAAAGTAATGAAGTTTGCCAAGATCTTTTGTTTGAAAATGATGGCAAGGGTTATGCTTTACCTCTGATTCCATATTGATCACTTCTTGTGATGACAATGTCATATATATGTATAGGAAGTCACTCATATATACTAGGATTTACATATATCCCTTATTACCATAATTGCATAAAGACAATCCTCTTTACAATAACTCAAACAATTCATAATCTAATGGATTGCAGGTTGTGAGGAAGCTTGTAGCCATTGTCCTTTTTTTGCGTTTGGAGATAAGCAATGCCTTAGGCAATGCAGGTTTGTACCTACTAAAGGCCGTTAGATCATACTTGATTTGTGATACTGTTTTAGTGTCACTTAATGTAATAACAATCGATTCTTAGCAATGTGATGACTTAGTTAACACAGGTGATGCCGTGTTAGCCACTCCAAATCACTGCTATGTTAACCTTATTTGGTATTAATTCTTATTTTAATTTTAGGGGGAGCAAAATTATTTATTTATTTGGGGAGGGAGAAGGGGGGGGAAGCACTGTGTGTATTTCTCATCAAATTACTGTTGAAATCAGTGCAAAATGAAATCTATGTTCTACATACTTGTAATGTTGTTTATCCATGGGTACCTGCAGATGACCATGGACCATTAATTGGACACATGAGCAATTGCCAAAGATTGGGCCCTGCAGGCCTTGCTTTGCATCATGCAAATATAGTGCTTCAAATTGATACTCTTGTGAGTTAATCTTTGTATTTACTACATTCTATCTCTGTTCTTTTTTTGTGTCTTACCTTGAACCTGGTGAAAATTGAGTTTCTAGAGTTGCTTCTCTTGTTGCGTTTAAGTAGAGTTTGTACTATACTACTTCCTTCCTATTATTTTCAGATTGATGTAATTGGATATTTGGAATAGACTGTAAATTTAATTTTTTTTTATCATTAATATTAAGATGGAAACTCAACCATGAATCAGCAGTAAAGCCAAGCATTTGACTTTTACAAATTTTGGCTGCCATTGACATTAGATGGTGCAATTTCGGTAGAAAATTCCATGTGCTTCCAAGTTTCTAATACTAATTACCTATTGGGTATTTGGGTTGCTACTCCATCTATGACCTGGACTTCAAAGTGGATGATTGTCCTTTTTCATAGTGAAAATAGGATGATCCTCAAAAGTTAAAGATGTATAACATTTTCTAAGGGAATAATACTCTCTAATCTATAGGCTGTGACAATGCACTCAGGTGTCAATAGTTAATCATGTTTGTAGTGTAAATAGGACTAGGGGGGAAATTGATGATGTTTTTGAACCTGCTCTTGTAGACCTTTGTGAAGGTTCTTATGGCTTGAGTGATTTTGAAAGACACGTTCTCTAGAACTGTTGGTGCAATCTGGAATATTTGTCATGCACTAGCATACTGCCATTAAAGGAGAGAAAAATCGGGTATTTTCTTGTTTAATTTATTATCAACTTGCCTTGCTGCCTTCTACAGGTACTTTAAGAATGGAAAACCAATTTATTGTGCCTTTTCTGCATGCTTCTTTACATCCAAACACCCAAGTCATAACTTAGCTTATGCCAGAAAAATATCAATGTTTTATTTGATTTTTTGGGTTTCAACCATTTCTTGGTTGTAGTTGAATCTTCTCATCATCATCATCATCAACAACACCTTTAACCCAAGTTAATTGGGGTCAGTGGTAGATGAACCCAATGATAGATCGGAAATAAGATAAAAAGAGAAAGGGATAGAAATATTATATAGGCATCAGAAAAGAAAAGAAATAACTGCTCAGTGCATTCATGATCTCATTCATCATCCACCAAGTGTGGTCTGTACTTACACTTTCATGACCGACTTTGGTGCAGTCAGTATGCTCACAACAACTAACACTTTAGGGAGTTGGGCATCTTTATATTTAGTTCATGACTCTTACGCTTTGATCAGGTTGTACATTCATGCTTAATTATATGATAATTGGGATATGGTTTGTTCACTACCACTGAATAAGGTGTAGTTATGTATACTAATTCATAGTTGTTCAAATTTATGTTATACCAAGCTAATGCATTGAGTAACATTGTACTGAGTCTAGTGTTGACACTCAGGTAGACAAATCCACTATGCCTGCAAATACAAAGGATGCATTATATCAAAGCTTGCCTCCTAATATAAAATTAGCTCTACGTTCCAAATTACCATCCCTTCGTGCTGTAGAAGAGGTATGATCACCAGCTGATACTTTCTATTATTACAGCTTTGTTAAAAAAACACTGAAAAATAACAGGAAAATTTAGAAGAGAGGAAAAAAAAAATACCAAGCTGTTAATCAATAACTCCAATCAACCTCCTCATTGATATCAAGTAGTCACTCATCTTACTCAATCCTCATTTAATATCCTCCATTTTATTGACCAATGATTCCTTCACCCTAGGACATGCCTTCATACTTTCCTAGATTGTTGACTCACTGCATAACATCATAAATATTCTGAATGCTGATGAAAATGCCTAACATCATAATTATTTTTTTGCTCTTTCCTCATGGTTGCTATCTGAGTCTTGCAGACAAGTGTAGCCTCTATCACATATGAGATGCATAAAACATTACATTGGTTGGTCCCCATGGCCATTAACACATCCAAGTAAGATCTCTGCTGCCTTTTTGTCAACTATCTCCTTATTACCCATGTGAATAGCTTTCTTTCATCATCAGTTTATTTACCTTATATAAGCTAACTGACTGTAATCCTTTTTGGCCTTTTCTTTTGGTTGTTTTAAAATTGGTCCAGAGCACATAAGAGATTTGGTTGGCTAGGGGAGTGGGCATACTCAGGGTAAGTAGCAAGTTTCTACTGTTCTATTTTGAATTAGAAATTTGACACTTTTCCCTTTTGTATATTCTGCGCTTTTAATCCTTTTTAATTTTAATTGCTTGATTCTTGAAGGTATGAGGTAAAAAAGAAGACTGGTGTAATGTGGATTGAGACATTCTACCATGCAGATAAAGAGAAAGTGGAACATTGTATTCTTGAACTTCTCTTATGGCTTCATCGCTTGGCCATCAGAAGTAAGGCTCACAGTGATGCTATTGCTGGCTAAGTAAGGTCTGCCACTGCACTACCTTGTAAAAGGCAAATAAGAAGTCTACAAATGCAGTATTACCACTTGCGAAGAAAGTGGAATGATAAAACTGAATTTGGTCTCTCTTGATTCAATCTTAATAAAGGAAACAATTGCTTAATTAGCTCTCTAAATAAATCTCTTGATTTAAGGGATTGTCAGTAAATTTTCCTATTAATTATATTTGCAACATATATTTACATATTTATAGCTCAACACTCCCCCTGAAACTAAAGAATAAATGTATTTCATTACTAGTTTGGACATAAGATTGTGAAACTTAGTTGTTTAGTCCATCTGTGTGGACATCATTAATTGTTTTTATGGTACAAAGGACGTACACACTAGACATTCCTCTTACTTTTCTTTAATGAAAATGTCTGTCAATTGCGATATGATTTGTTCTGTTCTACAAGGTTATAAGGCAACATCTGTTGTTGATTTGTCATAGCAGAGCTCCGTTGGTCCCTTCAATCAATTTTTAAAACCTTTAGAATGATTTTCTGCCATAGTAGTTCGCGCAGTCCTTGGACAATTGCTTAAAAAAAAAAAATTGTTTTGACAGGAGAATTGCTTTAAATTTATATTGTCAATGATCTTTGCTACCACATTAAGAGTCATGCTTTAAAAGTGAAGATTAACTTTACTATTAATTATTTTAATAGAAAGATACGTGGAACTTGAGCTTGAGGACAATGCGTACATCAATCATATAATTGGTGCTGAAATGTCGAAATAAAAATAAAAATAAAAATAAAAAATGTACCCTTTGTTACCATTTTGCCAATACTCTTAAATGGATATAGGAACTGGATATGCATATTTTTGTTTCACTTTTTTCTCTGGGTGAATGATATTTTGTTTCAGCTGTATCATACATTGTACTTGGATATAGGTTTCTTCATAAGTCCAACTTTAGGAGTGTGACTCTTCAAAAATCAAGCGTCTTTATTACAAGTTATTATTTCCACATATTCGTGTCTAATATAGGGCCGAGGTGGCGTGCGAATCCTTCAAAAACGAGGCATGGTGCGAGAGCGTATTTTGGCAGGGATTGCACCGTGCGAAACTAATATTTCTACCGTTAGATTAATTTATTTAGAATCTAATGGTTGATAATTTTTTTCTTTTTCTTTTGTTCTTTCCCAGTTTGTCCCTCTCTCTCAACTTGTGTTCGTCGTGGTCAACACTGGCCAACTAGATGTCGTACCTTCCTGTACCTCCACCACCTTTGCTAGCCAAGGAGGAGAGAAGGGAACGGAGGTAGAAGAAGAGGGTAGATAAGGAAAGAGAGAAAGAAAAAGCAAAAAAGAAAAAGAAAAAAATGAAAAAATCTCAGCCATTAAATCAAATTTTAAAATATCTAATGGTCTCAATTAGTTTCACACGGAGCAACCCCTCCCAGAACACACTCTCGCACCGTACCTCTATTTTGAAGGGTCCGCACGCCAGCCTCGACCCCAAGCGTATAATGAGCAACTAACCATGTCGATTGAGAAATAATTTAAACATATTTTTGATATTTATAATATATTTGTTTTATGCTTTTAGCCCATGTAAATATTTTTTATAGTTTGGTTCTTATAGTATACATGTTTTATACTTTTAGTTCCTATAAAAAAAATCAGACCTTATAAAATTGTAAACTTTTGATATTATTCTCTATAAAATTACATTTTTTTTTATATTGGTCCCTCTTATATTTGTTTTTAGTTCATATTACTATTTAAGAATTATAGAAACTAGAGACATATTTAAGTATTTTTGTGTGTGTGAATATAATCCAAATAAAAACTAATTGCATGTAAGGGTATCCAACTAACTAATTACAGTGTTTCCTTTCAATTATGAAACGTGGACCAATTTTAAACGGGTTAAATGTAGTGAAGTTGAAAAGTAAAATAATCGAATAAAAAGAGGACAATAAATGCGCAAGTGCTAATAGAAAAAAGATCATTTTAATCGCAAGGTGTTACACTGTTACCACACGCTTTAAATCAATATATTACAGAGTAAAATACTTTGTTCTTTGAAAAAACACAGTTGACGATTATTTTTCTAAAGTTTTTTACGTAGAACACCGGCAGTTGATTAGTAATAGCTTTGTACTTCTGTTCTGGATAAAATTTATTGGAAAACTTAACAAGCGTTTATTGCGATCTTGCTCTAAAACTGAATTGACCAACTTGCATATAATTTGATGATGTTGAAACAGACAGACCTCTAATTGAAGATCCCGAATTCTGCCAATACAGAAGTCGAAGTCTTGACCATTAGGGCATTAACTAGAATTTCAATTTTTAATGGAAAAGAAATCCTATCAATGATCCAAAATCTTGTATGCAACTAAGAATCATACAAATAACAACATTTGAATAATTATACCAAACAAAAAGAGATCAAGGTTCTAATATTTTCTTAATATATTTACAAATTCATATCATGTTGACTTACACGTAAACACAATCATATTACCTCCTTTTCAAGTTTCAAAACTGCCATGAAAGCTTCTTGGGGCACATCAACTTTACCAATAGACTTCATCCTTTTCTTTCCTTCAGCCTGGTTGGAGACAGACAATAATACTATTATTAGCAATCTAAGGTATGGGTCAGAATTAAAACAATTGCATATAAGTAATTTCACATTTCCACGATGCAAATAATGAAATAATATTTTTTCTTTGTTATTGAAGCTGAACTGAGAACACATATCTACATATATATTTACTTCACTGAATTCTATGGCTAGACATCCATTTTGATAACCTTAAAAAAAATGATGTAGTGAATTTATACTCAATCATACCTGTTTCTTAAGCAATTTCTTTTTTCTTGAAATATCCCCACCTAGAAGATCAAAGAGAAAAATTGCAAAAAAGCAATACAGGCAATCAGAACAGGGCAAGGAAAAATAAAGTGAAAGAAAGATGGATGCTATACAACATAAAATACCGTTCATAGTTTCTATTTTCTAAATATCTGAATGAGAAGAAGGAAATTTCATTTTTAATATGGAGAGCCACATGGACAGGAAATCTTCTTCAAATATGGGTGGAAACCCGAACAAGTTAAAAGATTTAAGACAGAATAGCAACCCAAAGACTATTGAAGCATCCCGATTGCAATAATGGTTTAAATATTTAAACAAGTTTATGCAAGATCCCCCCCCCCCCCCCCCCCCCCAAGGTTTGCCATTTGTCTCACCGTAGCATTTGGCTAGTACATCCTTCCTTATTGCAGATATCGCTTCACTAGCAATCACTTTTGATCCTATGCACGCCTAGAATAAAGAGACCCAGCATATGTTAACGTGGTTAGTTTAATGACTTTTAACAAAATTAAAACAATTCTTCATAATTGTGAGAGGAGGAGAAAGAGAAAATAAACATCATTAGGCCATCTAAAGCAGAAAAACTAGGGAGAAAGTGACTGCTGATTTTTTTGACCAAATAACATTAAAAGAGTACACAATCCTTACTTGAATTGGTACTTTAAACATTTGTCGTGGTATTAGCTCCTTCAACTTTAGAGTCAAAGCCCTTCCCACCGAATATGCCTGAAAATACAAGCCTCTGTTGATTCTACAATACGTGAAGTATAGCTTATGCAGACAAGAGTATCTGTGAAACATAATTTCCTTAGAAATAAATGGCAGCTAGTGCGGATAACCATGCTTCTAGTCTTCAAAAATTTGAGCAATATTAAACCAAGTGAGCAGAAGACACAATTTTATAAATATTGAAAATAGTATATTGTAATATTTCTTTACTTCAAGTTCTGCCATACCTGGCAAAAGCACTTGACGTGAATGAAAGGGAAAAAACAGTAGGATGGTAGCGTGGTAAGATAGGATTTAGCAGTGAGATGGGGAAGATTAAGTGGAGGGCAAGGATTTATTTTCCATATATATATCATTGATAACACAGAATTAGGTTCATTAAAATGTTTCTATGACTAAAACAATTTTTTTTTTCAGTTATACCATACCAACTCTTCTAATATTCTCATTGAACAAAATAAGAATTACAGGTCCGACCAACTATTCTGATTACTGAATTATGGATTATTCATCTTCAGTTCAAATGCCTGCAAAAGTATAATTGAATAGTGAAAATTACTTTACATATTTTTTTTTTTTCAATGTCTGAGCACTTGCATTTAGACAATTACAATCAAAGTTAAAGAATGCTTTACCAGACTTTTTTTCTTCAGAAAAATAAAAGCAGATAAAATGAATACATTCAATTATGGTTTCCCCAAACCAGTATGATTCCATAATATATCTCAGGAATCCACAATCAAGTTCTATTTACAGGAATTTAAATATAGCAACATATATATTTATTTCCCAACCATGTATAGACCAAAAAAACAGAGAATTAATAAGTTACCTTATCATTGTGCACAATTGTAGCCAATGGCTCCACACAGTCACCATTTATCCGTATGTCAAGTTTAATTAAATTACTTTCAGTGTACCTGAAAATTAATTATCAGAAAGCATGGGAACATTAAATCTTAGGAAAGACAACCTTTTCAGTCCATACTTAATACTATGATTGTATTTAATAAAAGGAAATGATAAATTTAATTAACATTTAAGTATTGTGTGCTTCAAATATTAAAAAAAAAAAGTCATCCTCTTCTGCCACAGAGTTCAAGGTTTATGAAATAATATATTTCTACAATTATGTGACATACTATGGCTGCATTTACAAGATGATAAATCGCCAATTTGGGTAAATTTTTCAATAAACACTTAGAGGAAAATAAAATAAAATGAATTACAATTCTCGTATAAAAGATTGTTAGGATAGGATTATTTTTGGAGATTATAATCTTTTTCCATAAAAAAAAAAAAAACTGTTTATAATTGTTCTTTCTCATCTAACTTCTCCATAGGTAGCTATTAACTTAAGAGGGCCTATCATTCTTTCCTTAGAGAAGTCTTGACTTTTTTTTTTGGTGAATGAAAATACATGAAAAAGTTCCCGTGACTAGAAGCTAATACAAAATGCGGCAATGTCTGCATTAATTTACAATCCCTAAACATTATATATGTCTTATTTATTTATGAAAACTACCCTGATTACACTACATAATATGGGACATTTACAATAATCAACAGAATCTTGTAAGCCAACAGAATCTTATGTGAATATTATCAATAAACTATGCTCTCGGAGACATTTACCCGACAAAGGTATACTCCATACTAGCATAACCCTTACTTCTCGACTTCAACTGGTCAAAGAAATCACCAACCATCTACAAAATTGACATTCAAAAAGATTCAGATACTTGAGAGCCAAAACTAGTCAAACAGAAGCACGAGTTTTTAGGGTCAATTGACAGGAACTAATGCAAGAGATTACCTCTGCTAATGGTAATTCATACGTGATTGATGCCCTATTTTCAGCAATGAATTTCATTTCTTTGAACTGCCCTCTTCTTTCTTGTGCCAGTTCCATAAGAGGACCAATGTAGTCCTTTGGTGTAAGCATCTCAATCTGTTCACAACTACATTAATTCCAAATAAAGACAATACACGCACACAGATAGCAAGAGAGAGAATTTGTGAGTTAAATTTTTTAGCCCGAACCGCTTCAACTATTGAACAAGGTGAACAATAAACAGAACAAAGTGCAAGAAATAACCTTAACAAATGGCTCCTCAATTGATTTCCTTTTTCCAGGCTCAGGAAGTAAAGATGGATTTGAGCATTCAACCTTCAAGGATTTTGTGATTCAGACAAAAAATGATTGTGTTCAAGTTTATATATATTTAAAAAATAGAGGCAATTCAGTTTTAATGAATAGTTCACCAAAATAAAGTATTAAATAGAAGGGAGCTTAGGAATGAGAAGAAATTACAGTATCACCATTTACACAGTGTACTCTGTACACAACACTTGGAGCAGTTGTTATGAGGCTCAAATTGTATTCTCTCTCAAGTCTCTCCTATAATGTAAAGAATTTGTAAGATAAGACCAAGTTTCCAAAGTTAATCAGAATGTCAATTATGCTATATATAAGAACACTCAAGCATTTCCTATTAAAGCCAAAGAGTATATGCTCCAACAAATTCGAACCTGAACAATTTCCATATGAAGAAGGCCCAGAAACCCACATCTAAAGCCAAATCCCATGGCACTCGATGTCTCAGGTTCAAACTGTAAACCAGAAAAGTTTAAATAAACTTTATGACTGGCATATTCTTGAATAAAACTAATTCAAAAGTACAACTGAATAATTTAATAAACATAAAAAAGTTACAAGAGAAATTGAATTCATAAAAAACCTATTATAACTAAATCAAGAAAAGCTATAATTGAATGGCAAATTACAGCTAACAGCTGATAGCATATATAGAAAAAAGCAAATTACGGTCCCTTGGCAAAAGTCTAGAAACAAAAGATGTACTATTTTCCAACATATCAGTATAACCTTAAGTGCAGCATCATTGAGTTGTAGCTTTTCAAGTGCATCACGCAGATCAGGGAATCTGACAACAAATGATAGTAAGGATATGATTAGTTCCAGATACATTCAAGAGTAACAATACAACTCTTTTGCTCAAGAAAGAAAGAAGAGGGTCAACAAGAGATAAATACTGGTCAGCATCAACAGGAAACAAGCCACAGAACACCATAGGAGTGGCTTCCTCATATCCAGGGAGTAAATTGTCAGCCTTTCTGCCATAGTGAGTAATAGTATCACCCACTCTAGCATCAGCTACTGTTCTTATTGATGCAGATAGATAGCCCACCTATTAAAGCACAACACAAGATATTAATGTTAAGAATGAATAAAAAATGTTTATTCTGTCTTTCTTTAGAGAATAGAAATGACAATAATGAGTTTAACATCGAACTGAATTGTCTTGCCACAAAAAATATGCACAGACAGACACAAAATTACTCAGGAGAAACAATAAACAAGTGCCATGCATTGTATCTTGTATGTCATTTTTTTAATTCCTTTATCTCATAGTGAGTGTACAAAAGATAAGTGATGAAAAGGAGGAAGAAAGAGGCAAAACAAAAATCTCATAAGCAATATGAAATGCATCACCCTGCTAATTAAACCATTCAGAAGTATTACTTTACCTCACCAGCATACAATTCTTCAACTTGTAGTTGACTGGGAGATAAAACTCCAATTTCATCAGCAAAATAATCCTGTAATTTAGTATTCGGATTAGTTCGGAGAATTTTAGTAGTCGGTAGTCACCAAAATGACCAAAGTTTTACCAATGATAGACTAGAGCTTGTTCAAATTTATTTGCAGTCATATTTAAGATTTATACTGATAGTTTGTCACCACCAAACTAAATCTTTATATTGGCAAAAGGATCAAAAAATAGGAAAGATATTGTACCTTCCCACTAGCCATAAAATAAACTCTGTCACCTTTCTTTATAGTCCCATCTACAACTCGAAAGTATACAATAACACCTCTATATGGATCATAGTAGCTGCATTAAAAAAAATACTAAATATGAGTGCCTGAAGGATAAATATCACATGTAAAAGAACGTTAGTTGACACAACATACTAGGGGGTTTAATCTGCCATACATACTAAACGAATTCTATCCATGTAAATACCAAGGTTATCAAAGGTGGACCGCAGAATATGATGAAAGGCCAAAATTCTGCCATATAAACACACCATTGCAGCCTATGGCACTGCCATAGATAGCCTCCCTTCACAAATTGCCTATGGCAGAGGGGTCAAAAAATGCCACGTTATAGTGTTATGGCGGGGCTATAAGGGCTATTTAATAACATTGGAAATTATTGCATCTAAGGATGCCTATGTAGAGAGAGTAATCGTATATCAACTGGATACATAAAGTAAAGGTCTCTTAACTTGCATTAAACTAAGTACACAACAACAAACTACATGGAAAAAGAATTAGCTAAAGTATAGGATGAACCCTACACAGAGAAATTAGATCCTTGGATTTTACAATAAGTCTACCTAGTCTCAGTTGAAGTGTCCATGTTATCATTTTTAGATTGTAGGGACCTTAACAAAATTATTTTGTGGTATCAAGACAATTAATGGAAAGGTATCGAGAAAAGAAGAAATACTTATATATGGTGTTTATAGATCTTGAGAAAGCATACGATACGGTTCCAAGAAAAGTTTTATGATGGATTCTTGAGAAGAAAAAAGCACCATTAAAGTATGTTAATGCAATCAAGGATATGTATGATGGGACTACCACAGGTGTTAAAGCTTGTAATGGAACATCAAGGTATTTTCCTATTACGGTAGGTGTACACCAAGGTTCGGCTCTTAGTCTTTATCTCTTTGCCTTAGTGATGGATGAACTAACAAAAGATATTCGAAAGTGTCGTGGTCTATGTTTTTTGCAAATGATATTATGTTTATTAATGAGAGCAAAAACGGTGTTAATAGGAAACTTGAATTGTGGAGAAACACTTTGGAATCTAAAGGATTCACGATAAGCCAGAGCAAGACTCAATATATGAAGTGTGAGTATTCACTGGTAAGAAATGATGATCAAGACCCCATGCATCTACTTGGTCAAGAGGTACCTAAGAAAGATGTTTTTAGATACTTAGGATCAATTTTGAAAAAGGTGGAGAGATTGAGGAGGATGTAAATCATAGAAACAGAGCAAGATGGATGAAATGGCGGAGTGCATTTGGATTTTTGTGTGACCGCAAAATTCCCTTTACGCTAAAAGGAAAATTCTATAGAACAGTTGTAAGATTTGCAATGTTATATGGAGCTGAATGTTGGACAACACATAGGCAACATGAACATAAAAAAGGATAACAAAAATAAGGATGTTAAGGTGGATGTGTGGTTATACGAAGATGGATAAGATAAAAAACAAAGATATTTGACAAAAGATAGCAGTAGTACCGATGAGCGAAAAGATGATGGAGCATAGATTGAGGTGGTTTGGGTATGTAATGAGGCGGTCCCTGTATGCTCCCGTAAGAACAAGAGTTTGCTACCAAGAGCTCGACACAAAGAGAGATAGAGGTAGACCGAAACTTACCTGAGGAAAGGTAATTAAACAAGACTTAATGGAGTGAGATATAGATTGGCGGACGGTGTGTCTTAGGACGGAGTGGAAAAAAGTTATAAGTTTGGTGGAGGGTTAGACTCGTTATTATCTCTATGTACCAGACAGTCCCTTTTTAGTTCTTATCCTCTTCATTTCCCCCTCCTTCTTTCACCCTTCTTTTATTTTGTCTTATTTTCTTTTGTTTTGTCTTATTTCCCCTTTTTCTTCCCGCTCACCTTCCTCTTTTTTCTTTTTTTCTTCAACTTTCTCGTATCTATCATTTGATTTATCTACCACGACCCCAATTAACTTGGGTTAAAGGTGCTGTTGATGTTGATGTTCAATGTGATCCAAATCTTAAATGATAATCCAAGTGAATCCATAGAGTATTGCCAACATATATGATCAAATGGATTAATACATTTGAAAAAAAATGAAGAGTACCTGTCAAATATTAAAGCTCTCAATGGTCTTTTAGATGTATCTTCAGGTGGGGGAATTCTTGCAACAATTGCATTGAGAATTTCTATTATACCTATTCCTTCCTATAGCAAAAAGTAACTTCATTACGTATCTATATGTATATGTATATATTATGTACTATTATAATATAATGTAAAATCCTAAACCAAACAAAACAAAAGGAAATGAAAGAACAATAACAAACCTTTGCAGAGCAGAGTATCGCATTGCTACAATCTAGACCTACAATCTATACAAGAAATCAATTCAACTTGTAAATTATTTTATGAATATCATAAGAATGATTCAAGAATTAATAAATAAAGAAACCAGCAATGCTCATGAAAGGAAGCCCTACTTAACACATTCTCAAGTTTTGTACCTCCTGATGTGTAAACTATAACCATTCTAATTACTAGTAATTAAACTAGGAATAGTAAGACTTTAGAGTGTTAGGTTAATGATCGAAACAGGTATTCTCCAATCAAATAACACTTTTCTTATTTTATGTTTGCTTTTTATTTTGGTTGTGTCATCTTTATTCCTTGAGGATTTCTTATCCTGTTTCTTTATCTTCCTTTTCTATCTTAATAAATTCCTTATCAAAAAATAAAATTATAGTGTCATAAGAGAACAAACTAAAATGAGAAGCAATCCTAGACTATCTCCCCTAGAAGCTGAAAAATTAAGACAAATAGTATGATGACATCAAGGGTCTAAGTTGATAAACAAACCTCTTCAATCTCCTTGATAACTCGATCTGGTTCTGCACCTGGGAGATCTATTTTGTTCAAAACCTGTTACAGAATATCTAGTGTTTCTAAACATGGACACACGCAACACATGGACATATTATCTTATAAATTTATAACTTGAGAAAAGTGATGGAAAAACACAGATAAGACAACAATCCATCCACAATTTGAAAAGGGATAATCCCATGCCGCAACTTTGTGGCAACAAAATTACACAACTGTTTAGTGAGTGTGAAGCTATGGCATTGTTCCCAAAAAAATATATATTTGAGTTTATTAATTGAAAAATAGCATCAATAAAGGATAACGAGTATCTCAGTAAATTAATATAAAAATTAAATATAAGTTAAAAGTAGAATACTAAAAATGGCATACTTACAGGGATGATTTCTAGGTTGTTCTCCAAAGCCAAATAAACATTAGCCAGTGTTTGTGCTTCAACGCCCTGTGATTTGAAAACATTTTTTTGCAAAAGCAGATACCAGAATTACTAAAAGATCACCCTCACGTGATAAAGGCCATAAAACCAGAATGGAAAGAAGGGTAGAAAAGCATAGAGATTCACCTGAGAAGCGTCTACTACTAGAAGAGCACCCTCACATGCAGCGAGTGACCGAGAAACCTGGCCACAGATGAATAGTCACAATTATATTATTAAATTGATGTTCTGAGGAGGGTTTAACTGCCCCTAAAAAGAAAGAAAAAATATAATGTTCTTGGTTGGGGGTGAATTTAAGATAATAAACCACGTGTAACACCTGAACTCGATTGAGAGGGAAATATCATTCAGAAAGACCAAATGACAATTCTGAATTCTGAATGTTACGGATTTAATGCATTATGTTTTATATTGTAAAGCAGTTTTTGTTCGCATAATTAGCCACAAAAAACCCAAAGATAATGACTTTTCCAAAATGGCTTCTCAAAAGGTGATGGAGACTAAATAAAAGAAGGCGGGAATCAAATAGAATGCCACCGAAATTTGTTGCCTGTACTCTGTCTTCAGTTTCTTGTATTAAAAAAAACAATTAATTTTCCAAAACACACTATTTATGCCTATAAATTCTTAAAATTATTACACAATAACATAGACAAGAGGCTAATAGTTTCACCATTTCAAGTCCAAATAGGTGTTACATCTGATTGTAGCTCCTAAGTTTGAAACAGGAAGAAAAGAAACGACAAAAAATGCTGCAAAATAATAGGAGATAAAGAGGCATATAAGTATATAACAGTAAGCATATATGTATAACTAAATTACATACCTCATACGAGAAGTCAACATGCCCCGGAGTGTCTATTAGATTCAAGCAATAAGGTTCATTTTCAAACACATAACGCATTCTAGCTGCCTGCCATGATTAAAATCAGTCAAATACTTTCATAAATACTCCTCGAAACTCATATATAAGCAAAAAAAATTGTTTTGTATATTGAACTCAAATATAGGTAAATCTAACTAATTTCACCATTATTTAATGATATTATTTCTAAAATGTCCTTTATTTAATTGTAACTATTTAATTGTAACTATATTATATCATGATAAAGATATTTTAGAAATAATTTTATTTTTTACTTAAGATTAATAAAATTAAATGATTTCAACTAACTTTAATTTTACTAATTCGACTTTCATAATCGGTGTGAAAATAGTTCTTTTTGTTTATACATGAATCTAGAGAGTATCTTAATTTAGAAAAAAGGATTTTCAAAATCATATTTCCCAATCTCTCACGTAATTAGGAAAAGGTCGGAACCTGGAGCTTAATAGTGATGCCTCTTTCTCTCTCCAAATCCATGTTATCAAGAAACTGATCCTTCATTTCTCGCTGCTGCACCGTGCCGGTAACCTGAAGCAACTTATCCGCCAACGTGGATTTCCCGTGGTCAATATGCGCAATGATGGAGAAGTTCCTTATATTACGCACCGGCACCTAAAACACAAACCAAACTAGCTTTTAGCTACGATTCTACGAACGAGGGGCAATTTGGGAAAAAACTCGAGAAAGAGTGACTAGTAGCGATGATACCTTAGAGAGACGATCCTCGCCGGCTTTGGCGGCAGATTCGAAGTCGGTGCTGGCGACCCGGCACACTACGCCGCGGCGAAACGCGGACGCATTTGGAAAGACGGAAGAACTAAAGCAGCATTTGGATGAGTGGAATCTGGTAGTGCTTCTTCGCGTTCTGCTACGTTGAGCATGGAAGAACACATTTTGCTGGTTTCGCTGTTGCAGTTGCAGTTGCAGTTGAGTTTTAACGGATAAGAAAGACCCGCCACAAATTTCTGCGGCCATTGGAATTTGTGACTCTCTATTGCACCGTTGCCAACTAGCCTTCAACTTAACTTATTTTTGTAATTGTGCCCGCGGTGGGACCCGCTTTTTTCATATTGGGTTGGGTTGAGCTGAGACCCTCTTGAACAGACGCGTTGTTATTGGCTCCTACAAGTATTTTAAAATATTTTTTTCAAAATACTATGGAAATACAATATTTTTAGTTACAAATTATATGACAGAATCATGTTTTTTATTGTTTATGGAGGCGGTGCAAAAAAAATAAATAACACCCCACACCAATAGATATACAAGTCACATCACCATTGTGTTGTTGTGCAAACACCATTCCACCGTGCAACAGGGAAGATACATGTGCAACGCAAATAAAGGTTGAGGTTGCATGTGTAGGGAGCCACCGATGTTGTGGCCTGACATTGGTTCAGATCTGGGGATGGTGTGGTAGTGATGGGTTGGGGGTGTGGGCAAGGGGAAGAGGGAGGGAGAGCTGAGAGGGGTAAGAGAGTCTTTTCAATGTTGTGTAGGGACCAATAACAAATGGGATAGGGACCAATAGCAAATTCCCTTTGAACAAGCTATTTAATTTAGGCTCGATCCAAAATGTATGACTACCTCTATCCTATCTTGGAAATTGCTTCTTGCACCTCCAGATCTTCCTCATGCACCCTACTCCAGAATGTAAAAATTTGCATTATGGATTATATTCTGGATTAACCCTTTTTAGAATGTTAAAAAGGTGTAGAAAATAAATTATGGGTTGCAGAAAACAATTCCCCCTATTTAACCCTACCAAACTGGGTTATTTCTTTTCGTCATATCAATTTTTGTACATGTCACGTGTGATTGTTTTTGGTTAGCCTAAGTTCAAGTACTCAGTGCATGTTTAGAGGGAAAAATTATTGTACCTTCACGAAGGATACAAATCATTACACATGTGTGGCCTTTATTACGTGTGAGCTCTTGCATTTTTTAAGGAGATTTTCTTTTCTAGGAGATTTTTCTTCTTAGGGAAAATAAAAAATATTTGTACGTATAGCTTATACAAATTGAACATTTGTATTTTGAATTTGTGATCTTTGTGTTATTAGTAAAACGCTTTAATCAACGAGTTAATAGATCAATTATATTAAAAATTAATTAATGTTACTATATATAATATTGAAAATTTTAATGTATTTTTTTTAATACACATATAAGTTTATATAATAAATTTTGTATCAATTAATTTTGAATAAAAATTATAGGTTTAATTAAAATTTATATATGTAAAAAAAGTACATTATTAGGTCAAAATTTATTATGTAAACATATATATGTATTAAATATACATTAGAAATTTTAGTATTGTATATAATGACATTAATTATTTTTAACATAATTGGTTTATTAACTTATTTGTTAAAGCATTATATTAATAATATAAAGGTTGCATGCTCAAGCACCATTATATTTAAATTATTTCATAAAACATAATATATTGATAATACAAATTAATAATTAGTAATCCGTATGAATCTTATCAACTACACAAATGTATTGACAATTTATATAAATTTTACATATTATCAATCAATCTGTATCGATTATATATAAGGATATTTTTTATTTTTTCTCACTATTAGATGTATAAAAAAATATGTTGGATACAAAAAGAAAATCCCTTCTCTAACGTGGATATGCTCTCAAGAGGGGAAAATGAATTTCCTCCACGAGCATGTCACACTTGTTTGCAGCAATTTATTTTTGTTTTTCATCTGACGTGATGAAGTGATAGGCAGCTTATAACTTGTGAGAAATCACCTTATTTTTTACCCGATATTTGTTTTAAAAAACAGTTAAAAATTGGTTAAATTGTAACTCTAATCCCCTTATTTTTGAATCAAAATATTTTATCGTTTATTGGAAAAAAATTAAATAAAATGAAAAATAAAAATATCTTAATAAAAATTAAATTCATGAACATTTATTCAAAAACAAGATAATAAATCATTAATACATTTGTTTTGATTAATTAATTATATTAATATTATATTTTATATATCATTAATCAAGAATTATTAAAAAAATTCAAATTATCAGAATTTATACATTAATAAATATTAGTTATATAAATTTTTTAATTTTATTTTGTATTTTTATATATGTTTTTGTTTTGAATAATTTATGTATTTTTATTTTTATAAAAAAAATTATAATTAAATTTCATAAATTAATATATAAATTATTTACATAAAAAAATTAAAATTAATTTTACTATACACATTATTTTTATATGTAAATTTTAAAATATTGATATATTAAATATTTTTAATTTATAAATGATAGTTTAAAAAAAGTAATAACTCTTAACTAATGATATATAGAAAATAATGATAAAATATAATTAGTTAAACAAAATAAGTATTTTATTATCTTGTCTATGAATAATTATACATAAATAATCAAAGTAAAAATAATTCATATATTAAAATCAATTAAAAAAATTATGTAAATAATTTATAGGTTAATTTATGAAATTTAATTATAAATTGGTAAAATAAAAAACATATAAAATTATATAAAATAAAATTTAAAATATTTATATATTAAATATTTTTTAATTTATAAATTTGATAATTTCAAAAAATTAATAACTCTTAACTAATGATACATAGGAAATAATTTAATTATAATTAACTTAACAAAATAAGTATCTTAATGATTTATTACTTTGTTTATGAATAAAAGTTATGAGTTTAATTTCTATTAATATATTTTTTATTTTTTACTTCATTTAATATTTTTTTCACATAAATATCATGTCAATAGTTTACATAAGCTTCACGTTAACATCAATATGTCGTATCAAAGTTAACGTTTGGTTTTGGATGATTAATTCACGAAAAGATCAAAATTGTTTATTTTGAAAAATATAGACACTAAAAGTCTTAATTTAGAAATATAGAACCAAAATTACAGATTTAAAATTATGGATGACCAAAATTGTAATTTAGAAAAAAAAAATCAATGGAATAATGCTTCTGACGTTGAGAATTGAAACTTTCAAATGCATCCAAAAATGTTTAACTTAAATTATAAAAAAAAGGTAACATTCTACATACAACAATTGGCATGGATAGGGCAGAGAAAAAGAGTTGCTGTTCAGGTTACAAAAAGGTAACATTCTTTAAAGGCGGTTATTGTTCATTTTTAGGCTACTCTTTTGTAATTTTGAAGTAGGTTTGGAAAGAAGAGAAGGAGGCCCAAGCCCAAATGCCCAACTATGGTTAAATAGGGATAAAAATAAGATATATTGAATAAGACTTGCTTAAACAAATCAATTGAAAGGAAGTTTTTTAACTTAATCAATAATGTTTTGAGTTAGAATCATGAATATATAACTATATTAAATATTTAAACAAAGAGTTTTATTGTTCTAATGATGGTCTTCCAGTAAAATATATCTATAGTCCACAAAAATAGACAATGGGATAACCATGAGATTGAATTACACATTGAAATTTGACATAAGTCATTAGTAACGGTTCATTTTTTAGTTTTTGAAATGGGTTAGAATTTAAAAATTTGTCAAGGATGTATAACTTAGTTGATTAAATAGAGTGTGAATTATTATAAACTCATTATACTATTTTTTATTCCTACATAGAAAAAAAACTTGAAAATGTAACCTATCATATTTTATATCTTAAGAAAAACTATCATATTTTATGGTGGGTAGACATGAAATAATGAAAAAAAAATAACAAGAAAAATATCTTGTTAAAAAAAGTAAATGTAATGAGAGGTGAGTATGTGAAGAAACAAAAGAAATTAAATTCATATTAATACTTTTGAAAACTTAGAATTAAAAAATATAATTTTAAAAAAAATTGAACCGACATCCACCTACTTTCCCCTACTACAACTCACAAATGCAGGACAGAGTATATCGAGGGTTAGCATCAGAGCATGTGCAAAGTGCTATCCAACTTGTAAAAATGATAAGCTAAGTATGTTGTCTCGCCAGTTAAATCTATTTTACATACCTTTCATTTTTTCTGTCTCTTCTATATTTAAGGACAGATTTGGATTAAGTTAGTTCGGGTTCAGGAAAAACATATGCCTTTAACTTTGCTTGATTTAAATGTTTTTAGGTAATTAATCAAACCAACTAACATTAATTAACTTGGGATGAATTTTTTTTAATAAGACTCAGGTGAATTATAGAGTCTAACAAGAAACATTCTTGAAGGTTCACTAAGTATTTATAAAATTCTCACAATGGCAATGAAATTAAAACACGCATTCTTGTGGAATACGAGTTCAATCCTTATCAACTAAATCAATTGTTTGTTAACTTGGGATGGTTTAAATTGAGTATTAGGGTCCATATATTTATAACTTTCAGAAAATAAAAACAGAAAATATCTGAATGTCACGTAACGTTAGAAAGATATACACTCTCCATCTTGCTGTGGCTTCACGCTTCAATTGTGTGTATATATATGTGCATACCAAGTCCCAACTTATTCCTTCGTGTTGTCAATTGCTTGTTGTTACTGTTGCTGCTGTGCCTCTTCCTGTGCTCCTGTACAGTTCTGTTCCCACCCTACGTCCACTATTTCCTTCCACTATTTATCCTTTTGTTTCTTCGTTTTTCACCATATTACAGCTAGCGAGGGAATTTGCCTATTTACGTATTTCATATTTCAATGATGTACAATAAAAATAGTACTAGCTTTTATTTCATTTTTAATTTCTCATTCATTTTACATCTTTCAAAATGAATCACATCCACTGACTGCCTGGTAGTGATTGTATCTCTAGCACTAATCACTAGTGCGTGTGTTCATGATTATTCTGCAATTGAAAAAAAACTTATAAAAATGTTTATGATGATGAAAAATAGTTTGAAAATCATTGTGCTCGAAATCGTAAAATAAGTTGACGACATTAAAATGCTCAAAAGTCAATATTAGTTGTAATGTGAATCTATTTTTTTTTTACGGTATCAATCAATAGAATTGATGTTATATAAATTTTAAAGTAATTATTATAAAAGTTAATATATTTATCATGCATAACAATACGTCTCTGAGATGAAATGTTGAAACCAATAAACTTTGAAAGGCATTAAGTAAAATAAGCTTTTGAGTAGACAAAATTCATTATTTTTCTATGATTGTGAGCTCTCAGGCATAGTACGTTGAGACATTGTGAAAATAGATGGGTAGCTCCAAAAGGTACCTATGACATTCAAGTTAGAAGAAATTTCACTAAAGTGTGACAATATGTAATAAGTGTTTAACGTCAGTTATATTTATAGGAGTATGAGATTGGTTTGACTCACCACATAGTGTCCAAGGCCTTTCATAAATAATAATGCTCTATTTTATTGTAATAACAAAGTAACTGTGCTCTTGAACCAAGTGTGATTTATTATTTTTCACTTTGGTCACACTTACAAGTTGGATTGATCTATTGTTTGGTCAAAGTGAATCTCTTATGTGGATTGAACTCAAGTTCAATTTGAAACAAATGTAAAAAACTTTTATATTATAAATATATTCAAATTAAATTTTATTATTTAATACATCATAAATGAAACCCAGTTCATATGGGGGAAAAGATCTTGGTAATGTCTTAATTAAGGAAGGACATTGAATACCATCTATTTGAAATTTAGTGAAAGAGGAAAAAATGTCCATGTATAATAGAGATAATAGGATATAATAGTAAAATAAAATTAGAGAAAAATAATAATTATTGATGAAATGCTTAATATAAAATGTTCATGTATTCATGAAATGTCTTACAGGTGGAGAAAAAGTTTAGTTTATGGGTAAATTTATGGTCCCCGCCATGGAAAATTATAGTTGAATTTACGGAAGAAATGAAAGTTTATTATATTCCATGCAAGAGAAGAGACAGCATCACTCCTCCATCCAACTACAAAACAAGCCCTGCGAGATTCAGGATCAAAGCAGCGCAGGATCGCTCTACAGTCCATTACTTAAATAGCCAACACTATTTTGTCCTCTGGGAGAAATTAGATTCGAGACGCTTCTCTTCTCGATTTTATAGTTTCATCTTCCGACATTTAAAAATTTAATTTTTACCACCCTAATTTTACGTCAATATTCAATATATGTTTAGTCACGTCATCAAAAATTAATATTAGATTAAATTAACTTTAAATAACTTGTGTTAGATAAAAAAAATCAAATTTTACTAGTAATTTTTTTTAATAAAAACATCCAATCATAAATAACTTTACTTTAAAACTAATTTTAATAAAAGGTAATATTATTCGAAGTCAATTATGCAGCCTGCATACAGGGTCAAGTTTCGTTAATTTTCTCTTATTATTAAAAGAAATACCGGGGCACAACATGCATGGATAGCTATTACTCTCAAATACGAAACAGGTTCACATTTCGTGCCCAAATTTATTGCTTTGTCGAGTTGTTGGCTTCTTGGTATTGTTCAAAAGAAGCAAAAAGGACACACCCTTGTATTATTGTTATTCTGCTTTTTCAAACTTCGTTTATAGAGTGACAAAGAAAGAACATGAACCAAGGAAACACCCAACTCTTTCTTTCTTGTGCTTTTTCTCTTCTTTTTATGCTTATTCACTGCAAAAGTGAAAAACACCCATTTGAATGCAAACAGTAGAGACAGACAGAGAGACTGATACAGAGGGGTCCTCTGTGGGAACTTTTCTTTCTTGCTCAACAGGCAAACCATCTCTTTTTTATCTCGCCAACCAAAAATGTATGTTCATTCAATTCAATTCCATTATCCATCTTTGACTGTCTGTACAGTTATTTCACCCCCAACCCTGGTCAAATATGAATCCCTCCATATTATCCATACTCCATGCCCATTTTTCTATTCCCTTCCCTACCCTTCTTTCCACAACCACAACCAAAACAAAAGTCATCAAAAAAGAATATCTCATCACATGCCCTATGATGCATTACATGTACAACTATGATCACAATCTCTCTCCCCTCAATAAATAAAATAAAATAAAAAGCAAATCCCCTCTGCCGTGTCCATCTACCAGCACCCCCCACCAGTTTTCACCGTTCAATCCATTTTCAATGGCTATGAGAAAAATTTAGCCATCAACTACCAAGGCCTCCTTTCCAAGACTTGTATTTAATTTTAAGACCAACATCTCTGTTGAAATTTTAAAACGCCAACGTTTGCAGCATTCACTGACATATCCCTGATGATGCTAAGGTGTCACCAAGCCAAAGTTGGTCCCGTTTCAATTCCAATTGTCTCTCTCCAAGAATATCTATCAGTTGTCCTCCACAAAGATTCTGTGTATGAAATCCCTAAACCTTTTGGAGTATAGCTTGGGATCAACGGCTGAGATGGAGGAGGGATCCACTTGCAGTGACTTGTATGCATGCTCTAGCTTTTTGCTTATATCATAATCTTGGAGAATGTCAATTATACCAAAGTAAAGGATTACATCAGAGACCTCACCACCACTCTCTGAAGGGGTAGAATTGCTACTTCCAGTACCAGTGTGCTGATCCAATCCAGCTTTACACGCTCTCTCTGCTCTGGCAGGCATGTTTGTTCCCAGCCGAATTAGAGGTCCCCTGGAATATCAAGAATCACCTTAATTTATGTATAAATTAACTTCAAATCAAATATCTGAATGATTAGGATATAGACCAACCATCAAGAAGAGGGCCCAAGATATACCAGTTTACAAAATTTTGAACATTGCTTTAGTTAATAAGGAATTTTGTTGTTCAGTTGACTAGACTAGATCTTAAAAGTGGAAACCCAACCGGTAACTATAGTTTAGAAACTAAAAAAACAACTCGTGTATATTGACTAACTAACAAAAAATGACAACATTTACATGTTACTGTCATGCAAATATATCTCCTATTCCTAAGCTTCAACTCCTAGCAACCACCACTGCCTTATCAATATCACAGTCATGAGTCAACTAACAATTAGATTTACAAAGAAGGTTTTGCCCATCTCAGAAAAATCAAATGACCCCCACCAGCATTTGTTGTCAATAAATTTGCCTCCAATTTTGCCAGGAAACTCAAGTCATTTGCGGTCCATCTCCACCAACAGAATCATATTCCAAAAAGGAGATAACTAGTGAGTCACCTACTCCTAAATCACAAATGGAGAGGACTGGAGAGTCACAAATATAATGCTCATTTATTTGCCATTGCTTTGTTTCTACATGACTTGTGGTCACATGGTCTTAGCTATTTGCATGCGTATGGGCCACATTGACAGTTTAAAACAGAAGCATTTTTCTTCTGTTTGTTTTATGACTGGGTCCAGACAGGCTAAGGCTCAAGAACATGGCACATGCAAATAAATCATAGAAGTGAAAGCTATGGCTACCAATGGGTGTAAGTGTCAAGAGACCAATAAAGGTATATCCCCACTAAACCATCAGGTCATAAATATAGCAACTTAGAATGGTCCATCTTTAACCGAATCCAAATTCCCTTAACTGACTTGAAATGGTCCATCTTCAAGAAATGAAGGTTTGGAATTCACATAACAGCTCGCTCAAGCTGATAATAGAACAGCACAAAGATCTTTTAAATCCCCAAACATTGTCCTTTTTTGGAAATATAAATGAAAGAACTCAAGGAGGCCAATTATTTCTGCTCATTTCCAAAACTACGTAGCAATTTATTCATCATGATAAAACAACAAAAACAGTCAGATACTGTGGACAAAAAGTAAAGGGCATACCGGTCTATGGGTATCCATTTCATATCCTGTATGTCATCATTTTGCATGTCTCTCTTGCCTGCCAAACCCATAAATCCCACAGATTATTTTTATCTCTCGTGGATCCAATTAATTCAAATGAAATGAAACACAGGAGGAAGTAAGAAGACATATATATACCTGAACACAACTCGCCCGGTAAACTCTTTATTTCATCAACTGAGCTATCATCACGAAAATGAAGGCCGATCAAAAAACTGTAATCCATTATTCCCTCTGCTTCCAGGAATTCACAGTCTCTATCAAGTTGCCTGAGCATAAGTCATCACAAAAGACCAACCAACTCTTAGACCATCACAAAAAAAATGTTAAAAGTAAAACAATTTGTAACCTGGCAGCAGATTCTGTACCAGTTAAGCTCTTGAAACCAAGACTGTTCAAGGCGGAAGACAAAACAAAGATCAAGGTCTTTAAGAGTGGTAGTCTCATCAATTTCCTCCCGGGGTTTATCGGTTGTACGGCCATGAGAAGAACCTTTGAGGTCAAACCGCTTATGGATCCGATACTCCGAACAAAATACATTGCCCATCACAATAAACCGAGTCTGTTTTTTCATAGCATTATTTATTATTTATAAGTGTTCATCTCATTGTAATTTGTAACAAGCATTCATAATCAGTATACCCAGTTGAAAGCAAAATTTATATAAAAAATCCAAACATACCTTCTGACCTCCAATAGGTTTGACACAATGAACCCCCAGGAATTTTGTTACCAGCGAATTCTTGTACTGACACACATGTCGATAGTAACTTGGAAGCATCCTGATGAGCACCTGAGATGGCCACCAACTAATTATTGAATACCCACAGAAAAAAAGGACGGTGGGCAAGAGCGGAAAGTGAGACCTCACCTTACTAAATATAGGTTCACAGTTCTCTCCATCAAATTAAATGCATCTTAAAGTCTAGTAAAGGCTATCAACTAACCTTGACTTCCGACTTCTTCAAGGTTTTGATAATGAACCGGTCGTCTTGAGTGAGGTAAAAGAAGCTTCCACTTTTGCCAGGAGAAGACATCTCCCTAAGTGTGTCATTGCCGCAAATAGCAAGCATGTAATCCGCAGGATCTATCCCAAATAATTCCCTAAGATGCCTAAATCCCCACCAAGACATAGCCATAATTAGTACACACAGCACCAATCAAATAAACTTATATAGTATAGAAATTAAAAATGTGCATACCGGAACACCACAGGACAGTAATCTTTCCACCTGAAATCCACAGACTGATGTGGAGGTGTAAACTTAGACCCTTCTGGAGGAAACCTCGTCCAGAACTTCTCCTTGGGATCAAAATCGCCCGGGCTAAGCTCTCGCAATACCGAAGCATGCTTCCCAACAGAGTATCTAAACAAACACACAATTAAGTCATCAAAGGGGTGTATTTATGATGTAGTAATAACTAATATCTAATTCTAACCAAACCATAACTGAAAAGCTAATTAAAGTAGCAATGTAGCTGAGATACCTAATACCCAGTTGAAGATTAAGCATCAAATCATAATTCTTATGCCCTTTAGAAACCGTATGACCCGGTTTCTTAACATCCCCATCAACAGAACCACAAGGGCTCTTCTGCAACTGTACATCACTTTCACACACTCCTCCTCCACCATAAATCATAGAAGTCTCCACAATATCACAAGTGATATCCCCAGCTTCACCATCAAGCTCCCAAATACAAATTCTGGGAAAACTCACACTCTTATTATTACTATTACTGTTATTATTATTATTATTACTATACTCATCCACCGACACACGTTTCTCGTTCACAAACTCTTTCCCCCAATTCCCAGAAGAAGTGCTTCCATCGCGCCACGTAAACACCCCCCTCCCCTTCGGAACACCGTTCTCCCAACACCCTTCGTAACGGTTCCCGTTCTTCCACACCAGCACGCCTTTACCGGAGATGGCGCCGTTCTTCCACTCTCCGACGTACTCGTTCCCGTTGCGCCACGTGTACCTCCCTTCCCCTTCTTGCAGGTTGCACCTCCAGAACCCTTCGTAGACGTCGCCGTTGGCGTAGCGCTTTTCGCCGAAGCCGTGCTTGCGGTCGGAGAGCCACGCGCCGCGGTAGGTGTCGCCATCGACGCCGACGAAGGTGCCGTGGCCCTGCATTCTCCCGGCGGCGAACTCGCCCTCGTAGGTGGCGCCGGTGGGCCACGAGAAGCGGCCCTTGCCGGACGCCTTGCCTTTCTTCCACTCGCCTTCGTACATGCACCCGTCCGACCAGAGGTATTTTCCGGTGCCGTGAGGAACGTTGCCGGAGAGGCTTCCGCTGTAGATGTCGCCGCATGGGAGGGCTTTTTCCACTGCGCCGGGAGACACGCGCCGCGCAGTCCGCTGCGGGCGGCGGCACGGCGGCGGAACCGCAAGCAGCTCGATGTCTTTGTTGCTGTCGTCTTGGGGGCGGTGTTCGGAGAGAGTGAGGAGCGTCTCTTGCATTTTTTTTAACGAAGAGAAACTTTTTGAGGACAGTGTCACATTATTTCAGAAGCCGTTGGAAAAATGTTTTAACGGTAATAATGGTGGTGGTGGAGGAATGGAAGAGATTATAGAAAGAAAGAGAGAAGTTGGGTAACAGTGCTTTGGGAAAAGAGAAATAATAATCTTCGGAGAAGAGAAGGGAGAGAAAGAGAGAGAAAATGGTTAGCGCCTAGGGAACATTGCCATGTCAGACGCCAAACGGAACGACCACTACCTTCCGCTTCTTCACTTTTATTTCTCTACCAAACATCTCTTTTGATTTTCTCATTTTCTTGCATAATGTATCAAGTCCAAATAAAATAAAATGCCACTGCTAATTTTTTTTATTTCACATTTTAGGACGTATTTTATTTACAAGATAATAATAGAATATAAATTTTAAATTAAAATATAATATAAAAAGTGTGAGTTTCAAAAAAATATAATTTTTTCTAATAATAATATTATTTTTCTTCTTTATTTTAAACATAACCTTAAATTTGTCCAATTTCATGTTTAATAATCTATTACTTATATATTTTCATGTGAAAAATAAAAGCTACAAAAAGCAGCTTATGCCTAGAAGGAGTATAGACTAAAAACGGGCATATGGCTTGATTCAACATATTATAAAAAAAAACACATACCAATAACTTTCATCTTCTAAATGTGATTTTCTATTCTCAATGTCTTTCTAAACATGTTATCAAAGCATGTTTGAAATCAACAAATGTTTTGCTTTCATATTTCCTTCGATTTTTTACATGAAATTGAAAGTAAACATGGATCAGAAACATAAAACAAACATGCACTCAATATGTTTAATAATGCACTGTATGTCATTGGATGTGGATTCGGGAAATAACTATTAATTGCTTTTATGTTATTTTGGATGTAAATTTGGATTAAATTTGAATCTTAAATGGTAAAATTTAAAAAAATATTTCTCTAAAATTTAATGTAATTGTATACTTTATTTTATAGTGTTTAAACTTAAAATCACTCTTTTTTTCTTAAGTGTCAATTTTTTGAAAGATTTTCTTATTTATTTGTAATTTTTAAAGTTTACGATAATAATTATTATTATTATTATCAATATACCCTTATTTTCTACTTAAATTTTAGTAAATTTAGACATTTAACATGGAAGTGAAGTTGGAAAAATATATATACATTTTTTGTTGAGTAAAAACAAAAAAGGACAAAATAAGAAACCTCATAATTATTACAATCGAGAAAATTATTGCAATCTTTATTTAGCTGAAATCTTAAAAGATAAATAAAAATAATATAATACTTATTAAATTAAAATAAGTCCGTATCAATTAATCAACGTAATCATTGAAGAGAAATACAAGCAAAACATTTTTTAAAATATTATTATTTTGATTTTTTTTACTGTTGACTATAATTCATTAAAATTTATAATTTTTTTATCTAACTTCTTATTTAATATAGTTTATTCTTTTAATTTTACAATTTTTAATAAATTTTAAATGAGAAAAGGTATAATAAAGAAATGTGTTACTAGAACCTTTTTGTGTCACCTAAAAATAAAACATTTTGTGTGAATGCAGAATGACATTTTTTTTAGGTAGAATGACATGTTTTTATTTACCTACTTTATTTACCTACTATTACTATGGTTTTATTTGCTTTTACGGTAAGAAGCAGACATTTTCTTTCTTTTTCTCTCTTTTTGCTTCTTTTTTTTCTTCTAGGTACAACAGACATTTTCTTCAATGCCATGTAAGTCAAAGGCTTAAAGTTCCAAAGGCGAAGGGGTCCAATTGGAGATACATGGTCAAACTCGTTGTTAATGTAATATTAATAATATTAATTGTTGAATTAGAAATAGTTGGCGTCACGTATAATCCCACCCACCCTTACCATGTTTATGAAATGCTTATCGCGTGATGGATGGATCATGGATGGTGTTAAGTTGAATTTTGATAATAAAAAAATTATGAAGTTGAATTTTTATTTTGTCTTAGATAAAAAGAAGAAAAAATCATGACAAAAGTCAAATTTCAAGAGCCTAGTTAGGCGATGAAAAAAAGTGATATAATTATCAAACACATATATTAATTGATGTGAAATTATATCAACTTAATTAGATATATTAGATTTGAGTTTTAAGCATGTAATTATGTTAAATATTTAAAATGATTTTTTTCATTAATAATAATTCTATCCAAAAATAAAATAAAAAATTACTTATCCCATTTGGCGGATATTCTAGCTACATTATACATAGGTAAGGAAGGAGGAAATCAATAAGTCACTAACACAGTAAGTCACCAATTCAAACAAAATTATTTTAAGTAAAAAATATCTGTGTTTACAACAAAAAAGTAAAAGCAATGCAATGAAATACGAAAGTATATGTTTCGTGACTTTGCGTCACAATATTACGATCCCCATATGCAACATGTACTATTAGATGAACAAAAAATGTGATTCCTAGTATGTGTAGCAGTGCATCACACCAAATAGGACAAGGAATTTAAACTCAACTTGTTTGGAAATCATAAAGCATTTGAAAAAAGTGTTTTCATGTCAAGAAGCAAATTTTGCTCACGTTTTAATGTTTGATTTGTAATTAAAAATATTACGATGCATATTTTAAAGTAAATTCAATAAATAGAATTAAAATAAATATAAAAATAAGGATATTAATCTATGAACAAAAAATATTTTTATTGACAAAATTATTTTTGTCTCGGAAGTAATTTTACAATAAATTTCTAAACATATTCTTAAATGATAATTGCATAGCACATGATTGAGGCTCAATGCAAGAATTTGACCTCGATTTTTAAATGCGTTTTTAATACAATAAATAACACTTCAGTTGACCTTCTATTTCTGAACTTTGCAATCTGCAAGAGGCAAATGACCTCTGATAGTTCTAATATACATTTTTTTTAAAGGCCCTGGTAGTAATATAAAATGAAAAAAACATTAGTATCATAGAATATAATTCCTAAGGCGCAATGCAGGTGATTAGTTTAGTATATTAAGCCACATATATAGTAAGTGTACAAGAAAAAATAATTATCAAACAATCATAGATGATGCTTATTTTAATTAATTTAAATTTAAAACGTTTATTTTACTGTATATGTGTACGCCAGCGTGGAATTGTGCTTACGTGTGAAAAAAAGAGGTGAAAGTCGTATATTTTAAGCGAGTGGACTTTATTGAATCTGCCACAAGTTTGAATCCCATCATAAAATATTAAAATGCAATTGAAGAAGTGTTATGAAAATAAAAAAGGAAAACGTAGCAAGAACAATAAAACTATAATATAATCATATATAAATGTTATTTTTTAAAAATACATGTTAAAATTATTTTAGTTAATTTTAATTTTAACAATTTGTGAATATGTGTGTGTGCTTAATTACCCGTAAGTAATAGTCATCAATTTATAACTTACAAGGGATTGGACTTTACTTGAAACCACGTATAATGCAAGTGAAGCATTGCATTTTTGAAGAAAACAAGTAGTGTGTTACATGACGTTGGTTTCATTTTCATTTGTGGCTTTTTTTTTATTAGTTTTATTTGTTGCTTTGATATTTGGAAATTGTCTGCTGAAAAATTAAATTAAAACATATCTCATTCATCGTTCATATTTTGTGGCAATGGTTTCTGGGCGACAGGATGGCCTCAAACTCAAGAAACCAAATTATCAACCAAACAACATGGAATACATATATAATAATACATTGGTATTTTACTTGGTAACCCCCCAAAAATAAAATATCAACAAAGCACTTTTTTCCTTAATCAATCACTTGGATCGGGAGAGGGGACAGTTGACGACATGACATGTCTTCTTATGTATTCCACAATTGCTTCACTTTTTATCCAGTAACTGATTATTGAATAATATTTTATGTTATTGTTCATAAACAATTACTTTTAAGATTTAAATCCTTAAAATAAATTTGAAATGCAATACAACATTGAAATGTTACTATTTGTGGCACGTTTAACTTATAACAAGTACATCCCTTTCAACTAATCCATTTTTTCTATGGTCAGTCATGTAAATTTCCTTTAAATTTTCTATGAATGTTGCTATTGTTTGCCTTGACTCTGCAATAATCATCTTCTCTACTAAATTTTAAACATAGCACTGATAAATAAATAAATAGTAGCTCCTATATTTATTTAATAAGATATAGGGTTGGTTTGTTTAAAGTTAATTGTTAAAAAGTATTATCTGTCTCTTAAAAACACTATTTTTAAAAGTGATTATTTTAATGTAATTTTTTAAAATTTAAACAAAGTCATCCATATTATTTATACAACATTTTTTTATAAGATTCTTTCAGCACTTTTATCAAAATCATCCATTTTTTTAAATTATTTTTCTCTTCATTTCTCCCCTTATTCTTTCATCATTCTTTTATTTTAGTTTATTTTTTCTTTCTTTTATCTTATTTTTCCTTTTTCTTCCCATCCTCCTTTCTCTTTTTTATCTTATTTTCAATTTATCATTGGATTCATCTACCACCAACCCCAATTAATTTGAGTTAAAGATGATGTTAATATTGATATTTTATCAATAGGTTGCAATTTTTTTAAAAATTTATCATTTGGGGTAGATTTTAAATTAATACTCACTTAAGGATAAGTCCAATAAAGGTTACAACATCTAAATAGAAAGTCATAACCCCTTTTATGACTTCAAATTTTTTTAAGTTTTTTTTATGACTTTAAAGTTGTAAAGTCATTTTTTTTATAAAATTATAAATATTTTTTTTATTATTTAAAGAATTAATGTATTTTATTTAATATTTTCTATATTATTTTGATATGATTTTTTAAAATATTTTTTATATTGTTTTATTTAATATATTTTTTATTATTTGTTTTGTAAATTTAAAAAATAATGCCTAATAATTAAATTTAAATCAAAATATTAAAATTCAGTGTAATAAGATGAAAGACCTCGATGTATATTCAGAAGATTTTAGTGTAAGATATTATTCTACTATTAATATTTTTGTTAAACAAATATGTAGTACATTTTAATATATTCATTTAAATTTAAGCCTTTTACATTATTTTTAATTTTATAAACAAATAATAATCTTTAACAATAGTAAAAAAAATTAGAAAATATATTAAATATAAAATATTAAATCTAATAAATATATTAAATAAAACAATATAAAAATATCAAATAAAATCATATCAAATAATATAGAAAATATTAAATAAAATATACATTAATTCTTTAAATAATTAAAAAAATATATTTATGATTTTATATAAAAATAATTACTTTATTGTGACTTTAAAGTCATAAAAAATCCGTTACAACTTTGAAGATATATATATATATATATATATATATATATAGATAGATATTTTAAAAGTTAAAATTGAATAAAATTTTATGACTTTAATATATATTTTAAAAATAGAAGTACATGTGTTACACTTTTAATTCAAATTATTGATAAAAGTGCCTATTTGTTTTCTCTCAATCTTTCCTTCAAATTATTTATCTTTATCTCAAACTTTTATTTTGTTTTCTATCTCCCTCGTCGTAATTCTGGTACAAATATGACTTCTCTTTTTTAGATAGGATTTTTCTTTGCAGTAAGGTAAAAAAAAAACTTATTTATTTAAAGTCATACTATATTTTATATTATGACATCTCTTTTACTATCGTTATATATTTAAGTTTTTTTTATATTATTTAAAAAAAAATTGAAAACCCTTAGCACGTTTTTTTTTAAGTAGGTTCTATTTTTTTCAGAGGGTCCTTAATACGGTTCTTAATTATATTCGACAACTTTTTTCTAAATCTAACTATATTAAATTCATCCGAGCACATGTCAATTTATGATCTATTTTCTTCTTATTAATGATTGTATGTAATTAGAGTTATATTATTATACGTTAATCTTTTAATAACAGCTTTTAAAATACTTTTTTATCTTTTTTTTTTTCATTATATCAATCATTTTATTATACACTTCTTCCTGTACAAAAAAAAAACATTTTTTTATGTTCTTCTTTTAGTTATTCATGTGTTGAGTAATGGATGGGCTGCTGTATTTGATCATGTAGAACACTTTTACGTTATCCTCATCCATGTACGGTTAATTAATTATTATGGATATTGAATTATTTATAACTAACTTGAAAATTATATCAAAACTGAAGCTATAAACGTTTATATATAGCTCAATTATTAGAAGTTATATCTATAATTTTGGTATGCTTATCAGAAAAGAAATCAACCACGTTTTAAATAATAAAAATCCAATTTGAAGAGCTTTATGTGAGAATCTTTACATTTTTTTTTCAACCCAATATTTCTAAATCTGTCTTTATTGGTCTTGCTAAGTATTTTTCTATTTTCTCCCGGAGACCATGGCCTTTTTGAGACATAATTAAATATGAACAACTATTTTGATGAAGATTCAAATCATATATAATTTATCACTTTGTGCGAACTAACTCCTTGCTAAACCTAACCCCATTAATATGCTAGTACAAAATATTTTTGTCAAAGATATGTATATATGTTTTTTGAAGAAATATTTTACTTTACAAGAGTTTTTTATTTTTATTTTTAGATAACAAAAATTTAGGGGAAGAGACGCACGCCCTAGTTCAAAAGAGAAAAAATTTCAGGACTCAAAAGAATTCAAAAACTACTCACAGAGATACTTATATTTACCTTATTCCAAAAGAACAAGCTGAAATTTAAACTAGTAATCTATCATATGCGCGAGATCGTGTCTTGTTCCATTAAATCTTGTGAGATTAGATTTTATTTTTCAGTATCAATGGACTGGATTAGACTTGGTAGCACGTTACTAAAGAAGAAATCAGATGGGTAGACTAGACTAGACAAGTGGTAGCTTTGTTGCCCCCACTGTTAACTTGTTATTTGTCCTCACACAACACAATCATGTGAAAATTCTATTCTGTTTCCTTAAATCATACGTTTTGATCTACAACAATCTCGAGAGGATCACGGGCATAGCCGCTTAATCTTTTGGCAGCTGCTATATTAAGACCACTCTTTTCACTCTTGTTTCTTAGCACTCGTCAACAAGAGTTTCCACAACCACCCCATCTATCCACGGAATAAAAAGTAAAAATTAATACAAACAAGATTCCAGTCAATTGAGTTTTCACATATGCGCATGCAGCATCGTATATTTTCCTGTCTCTTATGCTGGAATCATTTACCAAATTTCATTTGACATAACCAAAGCATATTGCCTAACTTGTTGCACCAAATTGGAATAAACGTGAATAAACAGTTTAACCTGTTCAATGGATCATCAGAATTAAACATTAAAAAAAGGGTGCATGTTCATTTAATGAGTTTGCCTCTTTTTCTCCACATTGTGGAGATATGTAACATTTAAATGATTAGTATACCAACTATGACTTTCATACAAAGCTCCACTCCATCCATTCTAGACCCAACTTTGAATGAAATGAGTATCTGACAGCAAGGAAAGTTGCTGTTGTTGCCAGATGGAATTGGGAAATGGGATGTTACCTCGTTGAGGAAGAAGTAAGAACCACTGTTTTCTGTACATAAGCTATACATAACAGGTATTAATAAACCATATCTGTTGAGTGCTCAAAAAAGTAATGATCATAAATATGGTTATGAATATATGCTACGATCAAAAGGGGAGTAGGTAGGTAAAAGTGTTGAGAAATTTATGGAGTTGGGTTAAAATCAGTATCGGTTGAGAATTGGCCAAAAATGTCAGGACAAGATTCCCAGTTCCCCTTTTCCCTGGTCTCCCAGTACCCTCCAACATAACGGTAAGAGTTGCTGCCTTTTTCCTTGGCAAACCACCTTGGTTTCCAACCCTTCTCTTGCATATTTCGTGCCTGCAATTATGATGAGTCTTTTGTTAATTAATGAATGAGAGCATATTAACCAGCAATAGCATAATGCATTTTTCATTATATTATAGGATAGGGTCCAATGAAATTTCAGAGGCAACAATTGTACCTGCCGCTGTCTTTGTTCCAGCCGCAACTTTTCAGAATTGGCCATTTCATGCTGTCCATTCTCCAAACACCTTTGATCAGGTCTTAGCCTTGAATCTGTCGGTGGCAACTTCTCCTGTTTGTTAACTTAAATTGTCAGTACTAAGTACTAACCAAACCACATAGGATTTAGTGTGTTTGAATGAAATCAATTCTACAAAATTGATTTTGAAGTGAACCAATTTTATGTTTGGATGTTTTAAAAAAAAATAAGTTAGTAGTAATAAGTAGTAACCAACCACATACAATTTAGAGTTTGCTTGGTTCCCCGTTTGAAACCACCAATCTTGAATCCAGAGCTAGTCAAACTTGATTATAGCTTTAACCAACATGTTTGACACTTTCCTCTTTTAACATGATTTAGTGGAGCAAATTTGAATCTTTGTTAATACTACTTTAAATTGTCTTTGTGTTGGATAAAAAAATTTATATTAAATTTTACTTGTAATTTGATTCTATAATAAAAACATCCAAATATAAATTGCATCATCTCAAAATCAATTTTAACTAAAATTAATTCCTTTCAAAATCAATTTTATTAATATCTATTCAAACATGCACTTAGTGAGTGTTTAAGTGAGTAGGTACAAAATTGATTTTGATTAGAAATTATTTTAAAGTGAAGTGATATTGCAATAATATGTTTGAATTTTTTTACTCTAAAAAAACAAGTGAGTAGTAGAATTTAGTATATATTTTTTTATTTAACACAATTTAAAGTTAGTTGAGGATGAGCTCTGATACAAAAATAAAGTTATGTCTTGGTTACTTATTGATCATGAATTCTAATCCAAAAACAGCTTCTTCGCACATACAAGAATAAAGTTGTGGTAATTTTTTAATTTTACAATTTAAAGTTAGTTCAATTCAAAATCTGTACCGAATCAATTCTTCAAAAGTAAAACCAAATATGTGATCATTTCCTTAAAGTCCCATCAGTTGGTATTTCAACGTGATTTTGGATGAGTGAATATGAAACCAAATGCATGCTCTCAGGGTCTAGTGAAAGGTGGGCTTAAAAGGAAAAACAGTTGAATCAATACTCACCTTTAATCCAGGTGTGATTTCATTTAGTGTAATAGCAAATTGTGAAAGGTTATATCGTGTCTGGTACTCTGGTGTTGGGCTCCGCTTCCACAAAAGATGTGGTTTTGATGGCACATTGGAGGACCGTTTTCCTTTCCCAGAATTCCCTCCAATTATGTAATGCAAGCTCTCATCCCACTTCCCAAATAGAGTTGCCACTGTTCTACCTTTCTTATCTTCCACTACGCCGTGAATCTGCAGCAGAACTTAAACTACAGAGCATAAGTTACATAAATTGTCTATGGACTATACTCAACAGAAAAAACCATGCAACTCATATTGTAATCTTATATGAGTATATCTCTATATAGTCAATGAAAATAGTAAAGGTAGCATCCATTATTCCATTATCAAATTAAAACTGGCATGAATTCATTTGATTCAACAGCATAGAAAAAATGTGAAGAAGCTAAAACATAGGCTTCATGTGAGGTAATAAAAAACGAATAGTGTCATTGCTATAAGTGGATTGAAATTAAAATTACGTACTTGTCAAGGCTATCTGCGTAATGCAATTACCATTGACAACAAACAGTGAATGGAGTATATGTACCCATGATTGGAGTCAAAATTCATGGGCATTTTTTTTTCATTTTGTACTTTTTGGGGGTTGCAATCCCAATAAACATTTTACTTTTCACTCATGTCCTTTTCTTCTCGACTTCAATTTCTAGAGAAAAAAATCTTCCAGACAGACAGCGTATCAATTAAATCTTTCCTGTAAAATCCCCCAAGTATTATATTCTCTACGTCAAACTCCAGAGATTCCTCATAGTCAAAACAACAAGGTAAATCCCGGAACCAGAACATGCAACAAGATGAAGAGGGGGAGAATAACAACAAAGCATTGGTTGGCAATTTCCAACTAGTAACTAGCTGCAATAAATTAATTAATTGGTTTGGTATGAACAAAACAAGTAAACAATACAATATAATTTATCTAACTTGAAATGCATTTTTTGTCAAAAATCCACAAGTGGCACACGTCACAGTATGAAAAAATGTAACACATTTTGACCTATACATCAGCTAAAAGGAACCTAATAAAAATGACATAAATAATAAGATATGAGAAAGTGCACCTGGTGAGGGTTTCTATCAATGATCGACTGCTCCTTGAATTTGATCTTACATAAATACTCACGGTTCCCCTCTACACGCATTGTACCATAATGGTCACAGTAGAGTTTTCCTAAAATGAGGTTGTAAATGGATGTTGTTACCTGATGATAGAATATGAATTAACTAATCAGAGTGTATACAGGAAGAGATTGAAGATTAGTATCTGACTAAATGAATTAATATTGAAAGAGATTGATATATACTAGTATACTACTAACATAAAGTAAAACTAAATATACCTTGCTCCAATGAAAGACTTCTCCATCATCAAATTCTACGGTCAATAAACCAACAGGATCAAGCTGGATTGAACGACCCCAAAATTTACTTTTTAAATTGCTGTCACCCCAAAATTTCCAGCCACTTCCCTCACAATGGCATGCAACAATCATGGGGTGATGACTGACCTATCTCAAGATGAATTGCGTAAGTATTTTTTATTCAAATCAATAGCACTTTACACAAGAAAAAATAATGCCAAATAAAATTATTGATATGTCTATGGCTTATTATCATAAAGGATTCAAAATGAATGGATTGGAATTATATGAATGCATATAGCAGCCCCACAAAATGTTAGAAGAGAAACGATTGTTAGGAAGCAAAAAATGGCAAGTGGGTGAGGTTAGTAAAGTGAGTCATTAATGTGAGGGGAATAGTGGGAGAGTGAGAAATAGTGAAATACAATAGATGGTTGTAATGGACAACTTTGTTTTAAATGTTTTTGTAGAAAGGGACAAAAAGAAAAAGAAGAATTGAAATATGCAAAGTTAGGAATGGTGATAAGTACAGGTAGAGATTGGATCGAGTATTACATCATTTTTGCTTATACCCGTATTAGAAAAAGAAAAAGAAAAATATATCAAAATAACATTTTTAATACTTGCATTCATGCCCAACGGATGCTTATATACTCGACCTGAATTAATTGCCCGTGTTTAATTTAGTTAAATAAAATATATGTCCTCTTCTTAATGTTTTCTTTTACATACTAATAAAATAAGAATGCTATTTTAATATTAAAAATTACCTATGAAAATTTGACAAAAGAAAAACATAAATCAAAAGTACAGCATCAAAATCATCAATTTTAAAAATATTTAAAGATATTTTAAAATCTACTGTATGTGAATGTGTGCATAGTATGGAACAAGTTGAGTCCTATAATAATTAAATCTACATATAGTAGTATGGAAAATCATTGTTTTACACTCTAGTTTTAGGTTGTAAGAAGTAGAAGGAGATGAGAGATAAAAGGGAAAAAAGTGAAAGATGTGATAAGTAATGATATATACTAAAAAAGAGATATTAAGAAAATGCTGTGAAATTGTTCAATTACAAATATCGATATATATATAGTTTTTTTATTGTATAAGACTAAAACCCAAATATATTTGATGGATAAAAAATCTATATATTCATTACAGATAATATTATTGAGTTCAAGGCTACTTCTCATCCTAAACAAATAATGTATTTCATATTTAAAATAATTTATAATTCAAATTCTACTATTAATATAGACGTACATTGTCAATATAAAAGCTTTTAGAATGTTAATCAATCAAAATAAATTTTATATAACTTTAAAAATAATTATAAAATTTTAAAAAATTATCATATATAACAATTCATGATTCAATGACAATATAAGTACTCCATGTTATTTATTTATACTTTTTAAAAGACAAATGACTCTTAAGAGTTTTTATCAAATTGGAGTTCCCTTTCAGAAAAAGAATGAATTGGAGTTTTCAGCGACGTGCTACCCAATAAATGCATCGCTGGATGATCTTTTCCTTGCATTCTATCTTTTCCACAAGGAAAATGGACGTGAACATGTGACAAATTTTCATCAACAGAATGATATTGATACAAAACTGTACCTTCTCAGAGATAAAGCGAATGCCTTTGTCTTGATACTCTGCTTCATATGTCTCACCCAACAGTGGATTAAACGGTTTGCAACTTCTACCATTGGTACTAGCATACCCCGAAACTGCAAATGCAGCCACATGCAGCATCCTCTTTAGACTGTCACCCTGTGCATAAACAAGAATATCATGAATGTGAAAAATCTCTTAAAAAAAAAAACAACTCCTCAAACTTGGAGCTACAACAATTAGTATTGAATTATATATGCCAGCAACAACAAAACTGACCAACAGAAATTGAAGCTTAAAGCAAAAATTGAGACAAACTTTTTTTATTTTAAAGAAACTAAAATGTGGGACTTTTTTACTTTAAGAAACTAATAATATATGTTGGTAGACCTAAACTTTAAATTTTGGTTGTTTTATCCTTAAGTCGACCCTGAATAATAATATCATTCATATAACAAGCTTTAATTAGAAAATATAAAAAATTAAACTAACCATTTTACCCCATTCATATGCTTGGTCTAGAAGAAAAGAGTACTCAAGATCTTCAAAACATTTCTGCAGTGAGGAGAGAGGTTCATTGAAGTAAACTGGAAGACAAACTTTGGTAAGATCCTTCCCAATGTTATCTTTTATGATTGACCATAGACTGACGCTGCTCTCTTTCTCCACAGGATCAGGAAACTTCTTTCGTCGTTTGATTTGAGGATAGTTAAATCCAACAGATCCAATGGCTGATTTTTCATCACCATTTGGACTTGTCTCCCCATATTCAGAATCATGGCAGGATCTCGGGTGCTCAGAGCTTGTTGTTGATAGACTATCATCACATGTATCATAGAATGCATAGTCTCCATCGTCTGAGTGGTCGTGCCTATCGTGCTCTTCCAAAGAATCATCACCACTTCCCTCTGTCACGTATTGAATTGAAATACTAATTAAATATATCAAGATGTTTATATTTGAATAACGATGCATTTCTATATATTTGATTAATGAAAAAAGACAAAGAAAGTAATTAGTTTTAAGAAATAATTTATTAATAAAACTTCTCGATCTTCTCTTTTCTTTTAATTCAAAATTTAAAATTTTCTCTTCATCCTCATCTAAAATTTGCGTTCAAAGATAGGGAGGGTAACAGTTCAACATGCATCCATATTATTTCAATGAACAAGCCTCTACATGTAATGGAAAAAAGAAATTCACACGTAAGCTTATTTCTTTTCTTAAAACATAATGGAGTGCTGGCTAGCAATATAGAATTAATTTGCATGCACGTACCACTATACTTTTCTTGCGTTGATAGATAGGGTTCTGCTTCATCCTTGGGTTGCCTTTGGCCATCAATAAGTGTGTTCTCCAAGTCAACCTTCTCTGCCTAGAAGGAACACAGAGTCAAAAACGGAGCAAGTTAATTCAAACACATCATTCTCCTTGGAAAACATATATCAAAACGGGCATGCACGCCTCGCCTCAGCTGATACATTTTTATGGATGTTAGTTTATTAGTTTTATTAGAAATATCAGTGAAGAAATTCAAATTTGTGACTTTTCTTTTTTCTTTTATCCCTTTATCCTTAAGTTATATTTTCCAATCATTAGCTCAACCTTGCATCTCCACGTCAATTTGATACCTTATAACTTTTGTGTTTTGCTTTGGTTAATTAATTAATTAACAGTCACACAATGAAGTGAGTAAGTAAGTACCTCTAAATGGCGCAGCGTGTCAATAAGTAGCGACTGTTTCTGCTTAAGAGCCACAATATGCTTCTGCAACTGGGAGAACTCGGACTTGATGATTTCCTCAACTTCCCTAATAGCAGTTTCACACACACCCTCCATTAAAAGGCGATCTCTCAACCTCTCTGTGGAAACTAGCGTCAAGGAAAGGGGTGACATAGCTTCTGAATTGGGCAAGCGAGGAAACAAGTCCTTGACGGCTCTCATTGCCTCCACCCAGGAAGCTCTATCTTCCCTGCTCTCCGCCCTCAAATGCAGCCTCTTCTTCGTCCCTGTACTCACTGAAAACCTCCTCTCATCTGACCTGTTCTCCCTCACCGAACACACCTACACAAAATACAACATAAAAAATAAATAAAAAATTACCTACTCCAATGCCCAGAAGCAAGAGGCTGTTTTTTTAATACATGACCAACAAAACACAATTTTAACACAATTACAAGCGATTTGCCCTCATACACAAAATACAACATGCAAGTATATAATTTTAACACTTTGACCCATCAATTTTGGATACTCCACTTTTTCAAACACTTCATCACATTCATTTTTTCTGTCCCTATCTCTGTATATTATCATATATTCATATATATCACTCATCATATCAACCCCAACATGTTGTTGACTGAAGCCAAATTTGGATTCTTTATTAGTTATTGATAAAACCGCTACATACTATCCACTAATTAATATTATTAATCATTATCAAAAGGATGCATTCCATATGGTCTCTATTTAATTTTTTTTTAAGTGTCAAATAGATTTTTAGTTTGCTTTCAACTTCTATATAAGAAAAAAAGGACAACACTATTGAACCACTGAAACAACTACTGAAAATTCACTTCTATTAGAGAACACTGACAACACGATCTCAAAAACTTTAAGCCATTAAATAGAAGAGTGATATTTTTTGAACAACTTGATTTTCTAAGCACCTAAAATAATTATCATTTTTTCTATCACATATCATATCTATATTTCCCCCTCTTTTCCTTGGTGTCAAACAGGTTTTTTAATGTCCAAAAATCATTTTTGCTAATAAAAATATTCAACAAAACTTAGATATATATATTTTTGTAATATGTTAATATAATTTTCTGATCAAAATTAAAGTAATAAAGATTTATGTTAAAAAACAGCATAATTTAACTCGAATTTTGATACAACAACAAAACAAATATAGAGCTACTCTATCAAAAGATAAATTAGGGTTTATATTAGATCTTTAAAAAAAAATATAATAAATATTGTTATTAAATTAAAATTACCATATCATTTTAATAATTTCTGCCTATTTTAAGTGAACTTAGATATTTTTAGCATAAGAGGTCAAAACTAATGCTAAAGTTCATCTAAAGAAATAATTTGGTTTAGCAAATGTTTTTACATACTTACTCGTGACACAGCAACACAATAGTTTTTATTTATTTATAAATATGCATAATTAACACATTAGTTTACACATGCACTGGTTCTGTTACATTTTCAATGGTTATATTTATTAAAAACACAGAATCATAAAGATTTATTAAATAACAATTAACAAGTGAAACTCAAAAAAATTACAATTATAATAGGATTGTGTTAAAAAAACGTATAAGAGAATATGCTAGCATTTCTCATTCGCATATATACGAACCTAGTTATCAAATCTTAGCCACATTTTAAAGTAGTGATATTATCTACCAATCATATTATTGTTTTTTTAGAGATTGTTGAAATAAAGACAAAATTAAATGAAATACTATTAATTTTAAGGGTAATGATATTTAAATACCCACTACCTTTGAACACATGTTCAACATCCATCATTTTTTATCTATTACATTATATTACTAATAGTACTTAACCAATAATATACAAACACTCAACTAATACTTCTTATTTCTCTCAATTTCTCTATTATTATATCATAAATCTCATAATATCTATATTTTGTTCTCTCTCTTAGTGTCTTATATAGCATAATGGATATGTCTATATAAAACATTTTTTAAAATACTTATATTTTTTTCCCTTTCTTTTAGGTGTCTAATAGTTATTGTTAGGTGTCCAAGTATTATTTTCATAATTTGAATTGATGAGTAACATAACATTGACTGACATATGAGGCAAAATTAATGAATGATTCTATACCTAACTGATACCATCACGATCAAAGTTTCAATAGCGACTGATTTTGTATGTAAATGCTGCAATTAATTAAAAAAGGAAAGAGGGGGGAGGGACCAACCATGAGATGGATTTCGCTAACTGGCTTACGGTTGAGAGAGGGGCAATAGCGGTGGCTGTTGATGCGACGGAGGGACTCCTGGCCGATGATCATGGCCCCGGTCTCGGCCTCGCGGTTGAGGACAAGCTTATCGGGGCCGTGGATCTTGTAGTATGACAAAACGCCGTCGTGGAGAACGAACCAACGGGGGCGCCAGCCGCGCCCATAGTTTACCCACTTGTACAGGATTCCGGACACTCCGTTCCCGACGATGTCGTTCAGCATGACCTCGTTGCGCGTGGCGGTGTGCTGTCGCGTGAACCTTGCGGAGGCGGATCGCCTCACGGCGGATGAGGAGGACGCGGGGGAGGGACGATTGTGTGGGCAGCTGGAGAAGGAACGGAAGCGGAACGCAGGAGGCGCAGAGGATGGTGCCATCGGGTGGTGGTTTTTGTCGTCGTCGGAGGTGGAGGAAGCTGGTTGGCGGGGAATTCGAGCTGGGCTGGGTTTGGTGCGGTGTTGGGAGCCACAAAAGGAATTCATGGATAGAATTAGGTTGCGGTGAGAATGGTTATGATGTGATGATTGATGAGAATGATGTTGCAAAGAATGGAAGGATCCTTGGTTCTCTCGATTGTGTTGTGGTTACTGGGACAGCGTTCTTAGCGGCAACACCATGCAGGGGTGGCTCGTAGCGAAAATCGCTCACTCTTTTCATTTTCCTTTTTTCTTCTCTTTTTTTACTGCGTTAATATTTTACATCTGCTTCATAGTATTTATTATATATAATATTGCTGATTTAATTTGTAAGTTTTATGAATGTTTATTTTACATAATTAAAATAAAAAACACTTTTAAATATATAATTTATATAATAATTTAAACTGTAATATAAATAAATATTTTTAAACATATAAATTATATTTTACATTTATGATAAATTTTTTATACAGTGATATATTGTTAATTTTAATTCATTATCAAAATTACATAAATAACATCAACAACTTAATTTTTTCATTAAATACAATGAGAAACATTAATTGAGTTACATCTGATATGACTATTGTAAAGTTGAATAATTGATCCAACGGTTAGAAAAAATTAAAGTAGAATTATATATATATATATATATATATAATTGGTTTATGATATTCAGTTATAATATATATATATATATATATATATATATATATATATATATATATATATAATTGGTTTATGATATTCAGTTAT
>CM023946.1:15483713-15578294 GCA_013407115.1 Glycine latifolia | reverse complement strand
TATATATATATATATATATATATATATATATATATATTTTCACATATGTGTATTTGTGCATGTACATATACTTGTAAGTATATTTATATTTCAAAAAAATTAAAATAAATGATATATCACTTAGTTCAAATGCATGTATAATTTAACGGTCTTTTATGATATATTACTTTTCAGTAAAAAAAAAAATTACTTTTCTTTAAATAGTAAAATATAAATCACCATTTTATGTGATAACAGTATTAGGATTCGTAATTTTCTATTACTAATTTTAAAATTAGTGCCGACAGTGTAGTGTAGTCAAAACTAAAAAATAGTGAGTATAAATATATTATTAAATATTTTTTCTTTCTTTTTTTTTTAAAATTGATACATCGAATAAGTTTTCTTAATTATATTTATTTGATCACATTATTAACGTTTTTAATGACAATTAATTGATGCATATATAGAATATAATTAGTTTTAGAATTTGTTTAATAAAAGATACCATGCTAACACATCTCATTAAGAAAACCCATGTGTTAGAGGACTTTATCTAGAAATCTTCATTCAATCCTGTGTCATAGGCCTTTGATGTGTCCAACTTTAAGGCCATGAATCCCTTTTTACCTTTTATCTTTCATTTCATAAAATTAAAACATTAATGACATTGCCAACAATAATTCTATTAGGAACAGAGAGACACTTTGAGTCTCATTGACAATGGAAGGAAGGATGGTTTTGAATTTGTTAGTAGTTGTTTTTGTAACAATTTTAAAGATCACATTACATATACTAATGGGACAGACCTTTTAAAAAAATACTAATAGGACAAAATTCACTAGCATGAAGATCGTTGAATAATCAGAATTGTTTAAAGTTATTATTCAACAAGAATAAATTAAATTATAATTTTGATTCTTCTGTATTTTTTAATATGTGATTTTTATCTTCTTTTTTTTTCACAATTTTGATCTTCTAATTTTATAAAAATTATATTTTTTTGTTAAAATTTCAATTTTATATACATTTTTATTTCAATTAATTAAATTAAAATTTTATGATATGTAAGTGAATATTTTAAATTTAAAATTCAAATATACTTAAATAAAAATATATATGTAAAATTGCTAATTGAACAAAAATTATATAATTTTTAAAATAAAAAAATAAAAAGTCTAAAATATATGTATGGATTATTTTAAAACTTTTAAAATATAAAAGATTAATTTAAAATTGAAAAATAAACTAGGACATCAAACATATATTTTAACCAAAATAAAAATCTAAAATTAATATTAACCAAAATAGTATTTGTGCGAAAGAGAGGAAGGGACAAGGCAGAAAGAGGAACGAGAACAACGCTATATAAGAGACTTGCTCGCTCGCAACTCGAATATTCGAAAACTGAAGAGTGAAGACCCCTCTCTTCATATTCATTCTTCCTTTGCTTCCAACATTCTCCGTAAGATTTTTGCTTTTTTACTCTGTTCCAACCTCTTTTTGTTATTTTTTTTTTCTTTAACACAAATCCTGTTACTATTTTAGTTCTGGCGGGAACTCAGATTTTTTCGCCGTGTTCCTTCGTTTGTTCTTGCAGTTCCTTTTTCCCTTCTCTTCTTTAACGGTGATGTGACGCCGTCCTCCCTTCTAGTGTTCGTTTCTTCTTTCTTTTTCTTTTTTTTTTCTTGACATTCTCATAGCCGCGTTGTTTGCGTGTTTTGTTACCCAAAGTTCATCTGTTCCGAAATCGTGCAAATAGCCACATTCTAGGGTTTTCCTTTTTCAGTCCCAAACAGTGTCCCGCTGTAACGCTTCGGAACCTGCAATGCTGGCTGTTTCGAATTTTACTGTATCTGCATTCATTGAAATTAAATAGAGTCAATATCAGTATTATTTTTCAGTTTTGTTCGCGTAGAGTAGGATATTTCAATCATTTTATTTAAACGAAGTAAAAGGTTAAATGATTAAATAGACTGCGTAAGTTATCGTAAAACTCCGACACTCTCTTCGATTCCGCATAAAAAAACGAAGTAAAAGACTAAAAGTGGAAACTTTTTATGTTTTTTTTTCTTAAATAAATACTTACATGCAAATTCAGCTACTTTAAGCTTCTTCAGTCTTGGTAGGTTCCAATAATGTTGCAAGTGGTTCTGTATCACTGAAAGAGTCCTGTTGTGCTGAATTCTCAATACATGGTTTCTCTGATTGGCAGGAACTGAAGGCTTTATCCCAATGCCGCTTATGAAGAGAAAGCCTTTTGTGTTGCCTGAGCCACCTGATGATTTGAAGCCGCACGAGAATGTTTATCAAATTCGATTTACAAAAGAAATATTTCAAGATTACAAGTATGAAGTATCTTTTTTTTTTGTTCTTTTTTATTTCTACCTTGCCTCTCTTTATTACTTGGAATAAACTAATAGCAGACAGTGATTGAATACTTCAATGAACTTTTTTTTTTCCATTTTAGATTATTTGTTTGACGGTTGGTATTCATTGACATGTACTAGTGATTATTTGAATCGTCTAAATCAATATCGCCAGAGGGTTTGGACATGCAAAATTACTGGAAAATCTGGCTTGACTTATGAAGAGGCTCTGGTGTCAGAGAAGCATGCTGCTGAGAAAGTTCAACAGATTCCGGAAGAATTAGTGGCACCTGCTCTAAGGATTATCCATTACAGTAAGTACTGTTCAGTTCCAAGTTGGAGAATTTTGTTTGTTGATAAAATAATCGTCCGTTTCTTCTTTTTCTTTATGGCTTGTATAGATTTATGCCCTTTTGTTCTGCATGGGTAATTATCATTTTCTAATGTGCATATGTTGAATTAAAAGTTATATGGTTTCATTAATTTGTTTTTCAATTTACTGAGTTTATAAGAATGTGCAATTGTTAAAAGCTTAATATACAATAATATAAACACATGTGCCAGAAAGTAATATGCTTGTGAAGAATATGGTGTGCAATTGCACATGTAAATATGTAATAGGATGTGTTTGTTGAATGCTGCAGTAGGGTAGTCACTTTAAGTTAGAACATTGCTTAATTGAATGGTTGAACAAAAAAGTATATCACGCTATCCACAATGATATTTTGAAAGAGAATGACTCATTTGTTGTCTGGGAGTAGTTTTAAAGTGCCTACCAAAGAATTAAGTGTTCGATTTTTTATTACTGAAAGTCATCTACCAATTTGTAACTTAACAGTTCAATGCATGTATTACTTTTTACTGTTTATTCTACAAATTATGATTATGATATCCAATTATCCATATCCTAAGCCTCATGTCAATCTCCTATGTTGATCAGATTGAAGATGAGTAAGCTTTGGCTAATTAGCTGGTATAATGGATTATTTGTTGCTGGCTAAACCAAGCCATGCAAAATATGGTTTTAGCTTGCTTGTATATATCCAGTAGGATCCCCATCAAGTTATTTTGGTAGACAAAAGCTTAGGGGAGGAGAGCTTGCCTCATTCCAAGGTCTGGACATACCCCAAGACTCGCGGACTGCGTAAAATGTTAGCTAATAGTTAATAGATGACCAACTATTGAAGGATTACCACAAGTATATATATACATATATATGTCTGCATCCTGGCATCTTGTGACTTTGAGGCAATTAAGAACTTCTATTTTGATGAGTTTTCCTTTCAGATTGCTTAAATTGTGAACCATCAATTTGTGTGTGGTTCTGACTTTTGGTCATACAGGGCTATACATCAATGAAGGAGTTTGCTAAATTCATCTGATGTATTATTATGAATGATTATGACAAACTTTTGTTTTCCTTAGAGAATTCTTAGAATTATGAGCAATATTCTTGATTATTTTTCCTTGTATGATGTATTTGTTAATATGATATGTTATATTTGATTAATAGTTCTGGCAGCACTTGCATAGTTTCACTTGAGCAGTTAATTAACAAATTCCAGAACTTTTCTGGAGTTAGACTTCCTAAATTAAGCTGTTGGATAAAGAAAAGAATTTTAGAATGTTTGTGACAAATTTGAAACTATAAAAGCCATTTAAGAATAGCTATGAAAAATGTTTTATCAGGTGTCAATTCAAGTTGGACTGTTCTGTTACTCTGTTTCTGATCTAAAATGCTTGCACTATTTTAAGTTTTGTACTTCTGAGTGGTCTTTGTTGTTGCAGGCATGCTCCCTTTGAAGGATCTTGCTGATTCTATTGCTGAAAAGTTGCAGGAACAGTTGTTTGTGGGTGCTCAATTGTATGGAAAAAAGAATGACAGAGTACGTCCATGTAAAATATTGAAAGTGATGCAGGAAGATGCTGAAAATGTCCGCTATGTGGTAGCTTGGCTTGATGAAAACAATAATATTATTGAAAGAGAAGAAGTCAGCTCTCAAGATTTGGTACAGAAGAAGCCACCTTTTAATAGAAATATTTTGAAGTCTTTTATTCGCGAATCTACGTATCGAAATGCTCCTTGGGTTTTACATGATAAACTGGCAAAAAAACATGGAATCTCAACTGACATTCCAGAGGAATTAAGGAGAAAGTTTTTCTTCAACAATGGGATTGTGGTCTGCACCAAAAAAAGAAAAAATGAGGTAAAGTAGAAATAGGGAGGTGGTTGTTTCAGCTTCCTTTATGTTTCCTATAAAAAAAGCAAGAGAAAGAAAAGAGTACAAGAACACTCAAATATTATAATTTCTGATTTTGTTAAACAAATTTATGATTTTGTAGTTTCAAATCTATTATGTTCAGGAAGAGTCAATCAAATATCCAATTGATGATATATTAGTGAAGCCTAGTCCAGATGATCCTGTTTTCGGTAGTCGTCCTTCTCCATCAAGAGACTTCAATGTTCCAATTTATTGTGTTGGGGATCTCTTAATGGTTTGGGATTTTTTTATGTCTTTTGGTAAACTGTTGCGGTTGTCTCCTTACTCTCTCAAAGATTTTGAAAATGCAATTGGCCACAAGGATGGCAATGTAGTTCTTCTAGTGGAATCTCATGCAGTACTCTTACGAGTGCTCATCAAAGGTGATGATGAATACTCTGCAGCTGTTCTGGAAAAAATACAGAAGAAGGTTAGTGTCCTTCAAGTATATTCTTTTTGTTAGTGTTATGATGGATAAATGTGGTCCCAATTAATTATTTTTTCTTGTAGTCATGTATTGTCCTTGACTAATCCTGTTACTCTTTTCGATATGTAAATGTCTGTTGCAATTTTGTTTTCAGATTACATTGATTAGTTGGAAAGACTATCTATCTGATTTTCTAGAAATGATCAATATTCCCAAGTTGCGGCAACATGAAGCAACAATTAGACGGGGAGATTATGGTTATATAGATGTTGATGCTAAATTAGAAATCTTTCGTGAACTAGTCAATAGAGCCCTTGAAACTGCTTTTGTCAGGGAAAAATTGGATGAGTTTATTGAACAGAGGACGGTACTGGGGGCTGCTAAAAGGGAAGAAGCAATTGAAGCTGCTGGGAAGAGAAGAAAAGTAAAGGAGCAGTTGAAAGCTGATTTTGAAAGGAACTGTGGCGAGAATGGGCATCATCTTGGCCATGATGCAAGTGTGTCAACAAATAATAATCACAGAATACAGAATGGTGTCGTTGAAAAGAATAGAAACGGAGAGATAGAATCATCTAGGCAAAAAGATGCATTGGATAGGTTGGACTTGTGTGCTGTATCTGCATTCCTTTTTGTATATCTACAAATCACATTTTCTCTATTTGGGGGGTTATTATTGTATTTAACTTTTTTAAAAATATTTTAACAGTGGGATCAAGCATTCAAACATTGATTCAAAAATAAAGGCTAAAAAGTTCAATTTGGAGCTGAATAGAACAGCAGAAATTGTGGAAGTATCCAGAAAGGAATCAAAGAAACAACCAGGGGGTGATAAGGATCAATCAGGGAAAAGTGTAGAACAGAGGGTGCAAACTGTCTCCCTAATTCAACTGTTTTGTGTTACTTATTTGAAGTTGATGTTTTATTGAAGTTATTTTTTACAGAGTGAATATTTTGATCGGGAGATGGAGAAATGGCGTATTCGTACAAGTCCCTTGGGTAAGGACAGATATTATAATAGGTATTGGTGGTTTCACCGTGATGGGAGGATATTTGTTGAAAGTTCTGACTCCAAGGAGTGGGGATTCTACAGTAGCAAGGAAGAGGTAGTTGATTCAGATAGCCTGCTATATATGCATTTTCTACAATTATATATTTTCTAATTTTCAGTTGACATGCTTGAATAGCTTGATGCATTGATGAGTTCACTGAATTGCAAAGGCGAAAGGGAAAGGGCACTGCATAAACAACTGGAAAAATATTATAATAGAATATGGTGAGTTAGTTTTGTTTCAGTTGACTTTCATAGGATATATATAACTTTCCCCTCCTTGGTTTCATTTCACGCAATGCTTACTTGATTAAAAGCCATCTCTATGCTTAGTTGATTAAGATTTCACTTTCTATCAGCATTCTCCTCTTGACTTGTGAGTTTCTTTCCTTTTTTGTTGTATGCTTATAGTTCAGAACTGCGAAAAAGTTCAAAGAATTTGGTGCATAAGGTTGCCCAGGATGACTCTATGGTCCGAAGGTCTACTCGTGTTCGGGCTCCACCTAGGGAAAATCCTTCCAAAGCTTTCCTCAAATATGCCAATGTGTGGAAAGAAGAGTAAGTGATTTTTGACATTTTGGTAAGAAGTTCTTCAAACTGATGAAAACGGAGTTGGTTTTTTATTCATTTGGTAAGGTGCATTTTGGGGGGCAGGTTAGTTAACTCATACTCTATAGGTAATAGGCTCGTAGGCTTGGAGAGAACAGGGATTATTTTTCTATCCATTTTTGGAAGATGGACAAGGCTTGGAGAGAATAGGGATTGTTTTTCAATCCATTTTTGGAAGGACAAAGCATTTATATATGTTTGCTTTTGAAATTTTATACATAACATATAGCAGAAAGAAACTAGTATAAAAATGTCGTTTTACTCTTTTATGTTGCCTGATTTCGCCATTTTCCATTTTGTGATTATTTGAATGAATGCCGATTAATTTTAGAATTGCTTATATCTTATCCACAAATCTCTAAGGTTATCAATAACTTGAGCATCTAATCTTCTGAAAAAAAACGTTATTGATGTGTGCGCAAGCACAATCAGAACTCCCCAAAAGTGATGGAAAATGACATCCTAGAAATATGTATTTGGTTTTTGGTTTCGAAACTTGTTTTATTCATATTATGCGCAGAAAATATGACAATATACACATCAAGTCGTGTGTCCGCCGTTGAGGATTACAAACATTTTTGTTGGGTATGACACTTTTTAATGGAAGGACGCTAGCAATCTATTCAATAACATGTAAAACACTGTATTCGTAGCATTTCTCAGTGATATATTTCATTGGTGGTTTTAATTTTTGTATATGATTAGTTGTTTCAAAGTTTAGGAAGTTCAAGATGTATTTTTTCTTAAGTTCAAGATGTATACTATTACATGGCTTTTACTTCCCACATCCCTTTTTTGCTTCCTGCACCTCCTAAAAGATTCCAATACAAAGATATTTCTTTCACCCAGCACCCCTATTCCATAATGATCATTCCAGAAGAGTACCTTACTCTAGAATAACTATTCGGGAGTATGATTTTTTATATTTCGGAATACCTCTTCAATTGGTTTTTGGATTACTGATCCTATTTTGAAATAGCTATTCCTAAACTCAATTAGAGTAGTGGTGGGGAGTGTTTAGTTTGGATGAGTTAACATCAGTAAAGGTATTTTAGAGGGAGATATAAAGATGACCTAGTAGTGAGGAAGGGAGAAGAGAGGGGGAGAGATGTGGATTTGAATTTCCTCAATTAACATTTTTAATAAAAGTAACAAATTAATATTTATCGATAAAAAAAGTGTTTTAGAGTCAATCCAACTTTTGTGGCATTGAAGAGGTTTGGGACATTGGAGATGGGGGTTGATAAGCGTTTGTCGTGTGGCTTCAAAACAATTTAACTAAGCTAATTTTACAAAATAGGGTTAACCTAGGTCGATTCAGAGACACGATCAATATGGTTCTAGCTTCAAATCATTGGTAATAATAAGGGGGAATTTTGTCAAACAGTTGGTATGCGCAAAGTAAAACATGCAAGAACACAAACTAAAATTAAAGAACAATGCAGAAATTAACAAGATTATCAAGGAGTAAAGTAAAACATATTAGAAAGCATCAATCCAATTCATCAACCCAAGCTATTCGAATCATCATCATTCTCATAAGTTGATTCTATCATGAACATTCATTCAATCTCAATAGAAGCAATTCAATCGAATTAACCCCTAAATTAATTGAAACCACAAACCCTAATTGAAATATTATCCAATTAATCTGTGATTTATATTCGAAATTAGGCAATGAATTCATAACTTAATCCGCTTTCAATTCTAAACGCATTCATAATCATGAAAACAGAATAGCAATTGAAGAAGAAAGTGAACATTCACACAGAATTCAAAATACTAAACCAGAACTCAAATTCTCCTCTTGCTTGAATTGGATCCTTGGATTGAGTGATTATTTAGCCTTCAATGATGATCACCAAGGAAAGCCCCATGAAGTAAGTACAGAAAAATGGAAGAATAGCAAAATGGAAATGAAGAAGATGAAGAACAATGAAGAACAAATGAGAGAAAATGAAGAACAAGCTTTTGATTCTAAAAACTAAAGAAAAGAAATAATAAACTTGTTTGTGCAAAATGTGAAGTGCTGTCCAAGTTTCACTAAAGTCACTAATATGTAGTGACAAGGTCTAGAGTTTAAAATGGGCCATAAACAAACCCAACAATTCTAGTTATTTGTTATTTACAACCATAAAATCAAATTCGCAGTCCAAAATTGCAAGTGCAGAGGTTCCGATTTCAAAGCTTAAAATGACCCTCCAAATGATAGAATTGGCCTCGGGCTATTTCTAGCAAACTTGTAGATCTTTTTGTTATCTTTCCAAGGACTCCTAGAATGCTCCATTCGAAGTTCTGTAGCACACTGTAGGCCCTGCACAAGTCAGATATGTCAAGTGAGCAAAAATCCAAAAATACGCAACAATTAGCAATTAAGCTCACTTACTTGCCTAAGACAAAAACTGAATTAGAATAGGAAAATAAAAGTCCAAGAGAAGTCAAATAAGTTAAGAATGATATAAAAAATATTTAACTAAAGGCACTCCATCAGGGGTGTGTATGTGGTGGTGAAAATGTTGGGGGATGTTAGTGAGAAAGGGAAGTTAGGGTTACATAGGGTATTTTTGTCCTCTGGGGTGCAAGATGTAAAAAAGGAGGTGAAGAAAACAATTGTCCTATCAATATGGGGGAAGTTAAAATAGTCCACCATGGCAAGGGGACGGTGAGACTCAAATGTGAGAGTTGTATACATGAATTTAATGTTTATGTAGTTTTATATCGTGGTTCAATTATAAATTATTATTTAAATTATTTTAAAATAATTATTTTAAAGTTAATAAATTTATTATATATTGTAGATTATGATTGAATGATTATATATAAAAAAATTATACTTGTCAATGCATAACTTTTTTTTTCTTTATATATAATTAGGATCTTTGACCCGATACTTCATTATTATTTTTTTGAAACAATTGAACACTGTACTAGAAAATTTATAACATGAACATATTTTGTTCAATTAATTAAACTAGATTTTCTTAATGGTATCTGATAGATTATAGGGTAAAATATGATTATTTGCAAATTAATCCAAAGAATAAAAAGTGATTGTCCAAAACGAGGTCTAGGGGAGCTGTTGTGCCACGGTGGCTTGGTTGAAAGGAGAATAGTGGGATTCGAAAGAGGGCTATTGGATCCACTGCTCCGGCTATGCAAAGAATTACCGTCTTGTGACAAAAATTGTACAAGACATGTATCTATATAACATATTACATGGATGCTTCAAATATTTTTAATTGTATTTTATATTTTTTATTCCTTTATTTTTGAAATTTTATATTAATACTGGTTAGAACATTGCAATAATTAAATAATTTTTTGTATTATATCACATTTAGAATGACTAGTTTTGTAGATTATTAAAGATATAGACAATCTTGAACTTTTATAAATTTATCATATTCATTTGGATCGATCTAATAATAAGTGAGATCTAAAATAATTATTAAAATAAATTATTTATTTTAAATATGTTATGAAGTTTTTGTTAAATGTAATTTTTTTAATAATGTATGAGATTTTTTACTTTATAAATATTAATAATATTTTTTTTCTGGTGAGGATAAAGCATAGGCTTAATTGCTTTATTTTTTATCATCTTGAGTTTCTGTGCCCATGTTATTATGTATCAGTATATCGTAACGTACCAGTGCTTCCTAGTTCCTAGTAGCAGATCTATCGTGTGAGTAAGGAATGGGAGAACGAAGAGTAGTTGTGATATTGGTGAGTAAAGTTTTGTTTTTTACTCCATTTTCCGTTGCAATCTAACATTTTTTCCTTCTATTTTTGCATTGTTAAGGGACACCTGAGTTTATTTTTGTCACTCATATGACTTGTTGCCAGATACTGAGTGTGGATTCCCAATGTGTTCAGCACATGGCAAGCTCAAGGGAAGACAACGACATTACCCTACATGCAAGCTGTTTTCAAGAGCCTCTTTTTAGGAATCTAAAATGTTCTTAATTAAGCACGGTGTAGTTTTGCAATAATTTTTCCATTAGTACCCGAAAATTTCTAGGCTCTATAGCTGTTGGCAATTATTGGATTTTACAGAAAAACAATTGGAGACACATTTGAATTTCTTAGCATACAAGGAATTGAAGGGTCACATTTACATATGTATAGGTTATAATTCCACAAGGTTTCAAAATAGGTAGACAGTTCTTTTAACGGGGATTCGTTATACCAAACAATTTTATGTTTTACATGGAGCCGACGAAATTATTTTAAAATAACATTTACTTTGTAAATGGTGTTTCCAAACATAGTTCATCATCGACCAATTTTAAGCTGAACGATGTTAGAACACATTGTAGGTTCATTATGATATGCATTGCCAATTTAAAAATAACATTTACTTTATAAATGCATCTATGCTGGCTACATGCGCCGGAAGAAAGGTGTCACACAAATAATAAATTGAAGCAATTATCATTTGAAAATGCTAGGGCAATTCGGTATTCTATCAAGGACATAATAAGATAGTGTGTTCTTAGGGGCACCAATAATACCTTGCAACTCCTAAGTGTGTGTGTGTATATATACATATATATGCAAACAGCATGTTTCTAGCCACAAAAAAAAAATATTTCTAGGAATATAGATATATTATTTCATTATCAGTTGGACCTACAATGCTTCGATCATGGAATGCTTTGGTAGCCTCTTTAAAAGTATATGATCTTCAACAAGGCACCTGTTTTTGTCAATCCAATTACTGTTGGAAAGATTTTGTCTCGCACTTCCTCCCTATGAGCAATCCATTTACTATTGGAGCCAGGATTGTGTCACCGTACCTCTACATGTGCTAATAACTTTATTAGAACACTATAAGAAAATAACTTATACAAGATAAAATATATTTTTAATTATTATATTTTTGTTGAACCTTATTATTTAATCTTTAAATTTTTATATCGTAAAATTTAGTCCCTAAATTTTATCAAAAAAATATTTTAATCCTTGGACTTACATGCTTTTAACTTTAGATTACGATGAAAGACTAAATACATATTTTGATAAAGTTCAAGAACTAAATTTAATATTATAAAAGTTTGAGGATTAAAGATAAGATTCGACAAAAATATATGGACTATAAACATTATCATTAAATCAATTTATGTTTCACCAACCAAAACAATTTGAGAAATTATATTCATACAACATTTTTTATACAACAAAAAGAGATAGAAAGAAGAAAGATAATGAAAAGAGATAGAAAAAGAAATAACGTTGTAGAAAGTGTTGTTTAAGAAATATTGTATTAATGATATAACTCAAAAGCAATTTTGGGTCCTTGATGTTTAATGTCAGATTTATGTACTGATCTTTTCATAAGGCAAGTTACTCATATAAATTGGTTCCATTGAAAAGCCAATGTTTTGGCTTGGCTAGGGATAAGATCCAAACTTAAGTACCAAACTCCTTGACATATATTTCTTTTTACAGGTCCTTGACATATTTCAAGAAGGAATTGAAATTGAAAGTGGGAGACGAGTAAATAAAGGAAGAAATGATGTCATAAAAAATTGTAGAGGCCCTTTCTCGAAGGAAAGGAATTATGTCAAAGTGAGTCTTGAGATCTTGTATCTCTTAGATATCAAATATAAAATGTTAGGAGTAAAAGGAGACAAATGTGAACAATACTAACACCGGTAGGTGAATAAAAATTCTTAAAACGTGAAGAATATTTATCATCGACCATTTCATTTCTCTCTGTTTTTTTTTTGTATTTTCTTTTCTCTCCGTTTTTGTCCATAAACTAATAGTTCGGCCTTTTCTTGAGTTAGGAAAACTCCTTTTACATGTTAAAATTTGATGCCGAGTCATCTAAGTATAGACCATTATTTATTTGAATTTTGGAGATTTGAAACTTATTTGCGAAGTGGGCTAGTCCCTTAATTTGGTTATTATAGGTTCAAAATCGGCATGTCCAGAATTTTTAAACGTCTTTGACTTTTTTTGGTCAATAGTTGTCATTAACTTAATTTTTTAAAGATTAAACACATTGTATTTAAAAAACAAAACAAATTTGATAGACCCAAGGGTCAGTCCACTGAACTTACAGCATGCATTGGATTGGTACGCAATATTCGATGCAGTAAATGAATTGATTTATTAGTCATTTGTAGCATGCATATCACAACCGTCACGCCAAGTGCAGTTTCTTGAAATAAAAATGTGTAATATTTCGTGTAACAAAATGGCAGGGAAACTAAATTCTGTGTGGTGAAGTGCATCTTTCTATTCAGCAAAAAAGTGCATCTTTCTAATGACTCGAGTGTTGAACTCATTACATTAACTAAACTAAAAAATTCACTGCCAATTGGTCTAGTTGATACTTGGTAAGATCGACAGAGACGTGAATTTGAATTTTGTTCTGGATGTAAAGATTTTATTAATCGGTGAATAATTTATAAATGCATCTATAAACTCTTTTTTGAAAATTAAAGCCTAAAATGTCAGTAAACTTACTCACCTGAATTTTTTTCTTAAAAAATCCCAAATTTTTTCTGTCATTCAATCAAACAGATAATAATAATAAATATAGAATAATGATTTAAAATTTCTCTTATTATTATATACTAATCATAATCATATTAAAGAGAGAAAAAAATGATTATTTATCCGTAACTGTTTTTTTGAGATAATTTATTAGTAACTTATTAACAATTGAAAAAAATAATATTCACATGGTATGACATCAATGATTAATAACTTAATTTATACGAATGAAATGTTGGAAGAATTCAATCCTTCAAACGAATCTTAATACTCTAAAGAATTAGTTATTAATTTTCGATAAAAAAAAATCACAATTCACATAAAAAATTTGAAAAAATAATAATAAATTGAGTTTTGTTGTGTTGCTTACGTGGTGGCATAATTGTGAAAATAATAATTAAATAAAATATTATAATAAACTTAATAATGAACCGCTTAAAACATAATAAATACTATAATAAACTAAATAATAATAAAATAAAAAAACATGTGATAATAATATAATATAATAAACTAAAGAAGAATAAAAATTAAATTAATATATTTTAAAGTAAAATTATATTAATTTGTGATATAATTTTTTTAATCTACTGATTATTTAATCACTGACTCATTATTTTGACAGACAGATCAGTGATTGGACTAATTTTCACAACGCTTCATGATAACTTGTCAGTGGATAAGGGATAAGAATTTTTATTTTTAGTGTTTTTTATTTGGGTGGTTTAGTCCAGAGTAGAGTGTAGAGTGTGTTGCAATTAAGTGACAACTGGAGCAACATTCCAGCAAAGTGAAATGATTTTGCAGCAACCCTCCCTCCCTTTCATAACATTGTAGTATTTTGTTATTTTACACATATATTTAGGGACATACCATAAAGTATTTTAAACAATTAATCATGCATCCATAAGAATACTTTGCAATAGAAAAATACACATCATAACAACCTATTACATTGAGGACCAGAGTGTCACGATCATAAGAATGTGAATTCTTTTCCGATTTATGAATATGAAAGTTTATACATAACTATAAAGAATGATAAACAATATCTTCTTTTGAAATTCCTTTTTTTTTTATTTCAATTAAATACCAACAGCTGTATAACAAAAAAATAAAAAATATAACAACAAAAAAGGAAAAGTATTTCTTAAAATATCTTTATCTATGATACCCAATTGATTGTTTGTATAGGCGTATAGCAGCTGTTTGTATAGCAACTTATTTTGTTTAGAAGAGAATATTCATCGCATATACCTCAAATATTAATGAAATTATACAATTTTATAAAAAGATTATTAGTGCATCTACAGTATAGTTATTTCCTCTTTTAAACTTTATTAATATTTGAATTATTGATTATACATTCAGTCAATTTTTTTAATTATTATATATTATTAATATTTTTTTGCATTTTCAATAATTAAAAAAAATTATTAAAATAATTTTTATAGTATCAAACCTACTATAATTTGATTATAATATAAAATTATTTTTTGTTGTCCATTTTTAATTTATTTTTCATAATGTTTAAAAATATCAAATAAATAATAAATATATTATTCAAAAACATTTAGTATTTATTTATTTAATAAAAAATAAAAAATAGACTTAAAAGATTTTGTTGAAAAATTAGAATTTTTTTAGTAACAAATTATTCTATGCAAAATGCACTCCTAAAACTAACACGACACATGTCAACTCAGGAGGGTAGAGGCATGAAGAAAAAGCATGAACATATGTTTAGGTTAGCAAATTCCAGACATTCATTGGGAAAAGAAGCTTTAGCTTTTGGGACAGACAACCCTTCATGGCGGTGCCGTCTCTTCAAAGAAGTAAAGCGTATCAGCCAACCCTTGATTCTTTTTCTAATCATTTTCTTTTCAATTTCCACAATAATTAATTTATTCACTTAATTAGAACTATTATTTAATTTCTCACATAATAATTAGTTAATAACGTAGCAACAACTATGCTATATATACACCATCAAGGCCGCATGAATCAACTACACTTGTCTGAGCTTAATTAGAAATTTCAGTGTTTAAGTATTGTATAAGTAACTATATTAAATATTTGAAGAAGAGTTTCATTTTGTAATGATTTTATTAGATTTGAATATAATTATCTTTGTATTTGAAAATTACATATGCTTTAAAAGAAAAGAAAAAAATTTATTTCTTTTAAGCTAGTGTATTTTTATTTTTTGTTTTTACAATTTTTTTCATGTTTAGTTTATATAAAAAAAATAAATTACATTTGCATTTCCTGTATTTTATTTTAAATTATACTCGATATCCTATCTTTTTTTACATTACTTTTATCATCTTTCTTAACATTGTAAACATCAATTGAAATATATAAGAAAATGAAATTGTCCATTATAATAAATTAGACTCATACTCCTATGTTTTTTTTTATCAAATTGCACCTCATACCACTATTTTTTTATACATTATTTTTATCTGACGGGTTAGTATCCAGGAAATCAAACACATCGGTGTGATGATGGCTGAAACTATGGTGGGGGACGAGGAAGTGGTGGAGGTGGCGGCAGTGGCTATGGTGGTGGTTGCTCTGGTGAGAGTGGGTGAGCCCGAACGACATATTGGTGGACGATGACGACGATGAGAAGGAATAGATAATGCTACAATGGGAGAAGGAGGAGGAGGAGAAATAGGTGGTGATGATAAGTGAAAAGGGGTTATTGAAGATTATGATGATTTCTAAAATCTAAGGGCATATTCAGTGGAAGCAATTAATTTGAGTTTCTTATTTAATGATAGTGGACCCAATAAGATGCGCTTCTTTTATAAGCAGCGTTTCTTTATTTTAAGGCATGAAATTTGCCAGCTGGACTACCTCCAATGGATGAAAAAAACAAGCAATCGTTTCTTTAATTGCCACATCATTCAAGGAACCCCTAAGCTACCAGCACTGGAGATGGCCTAAGATGTGATTTTGAAAAAAAAATGAAAATATTTTAGACATAAATTTTTATTAAAATCATGTGACCAGTATGTACCTAATTTATGTTAAATTAATAAACGATATTTAGGATGAAATACGTCTACGTATATTGTGAGTTAAATAATTAAGAAGTTTTTTGTAAAGTGAAAAAAATGAAAAATATTAGGTGCAATTTAAAAAAAAGGTATGAATGTAATTTACTCTTATATAAATTATGTTTATTTTGTGTTTTTTTAGTTAAAATATTTTAAATAACATTTTTTTATCATTTAAAGTGTGAAGAAAAATAAAATAAATATAATTTATATATATTAAAAATAAATTTTTTATAAGGAGAAAATTCGAAAAATACTAAATCACATAAACCCCTTCTTATATACATTTACCTTTTTTCTGTGCAAACCAACAATTTGTCCCCAACCTTAAAATACAGTGCCCCACTTGCGAATTTCACAATCATCATACTCCAAAAAGGGTTGAAGTTAAGAAAAAAGAAAAAAAGCAAGAGAATTGGTTTGGTGGCACTTGATCTTCCGTGGTGAAATGAAATGCTGAAGCTCTTTAGGGCCTATCAGTGCTTCCTTGGCTTCTTCCTCGTCATCGCTATCGTTGTATCCGTATTCACAGGTGGGTGTTAACTCTCACAACCCATAAGATCAAACTCGCCAAAGTTTTGATTTTCAAGAGGATTTCACTCTTATTGAGTTTGAATTGTGTCTCTTGGAGTTGTGGGTTCTGTTTGGTGTGTCTTAATTCAGATCTGAGAGCAATTGGAATTTTGATTCAGTTAGATGTTGAAGCAATTCTTAGTTTTTTTTTAGCTTATTATGATTTATAATTATTCTTGCTTATGAGGAGAGAAAGTAGGGAGTTTTATGCAGTAATTTTAATTACACAGTTCGCGTTCACTGTCTCATTTCTTCATGTTCTTGGGGTATAACTTCTTTTCTTTGGTTAATAAGTTCCCATTTAGCTTCTGATCATAAAGATTGTAATTTTGGCTTATTTTGCTTCAATGCAATTTGACACTGAAATTGAGTCATATGTTCTGAATTTTCGGCTTTGATTTTTTTTTTCTTTTTCTGTTGCAGGTAATTCTTGACATGCTGTTCAGATTTCGATTGCTATTGTAATATGATGACATTTTTCACTTTGGACTGAGGTCATTTTACTGGAAGGTGATTTGATTTTTGTTACAAATTATGCATGTCAGGATAGCAACTTTTTGTTTTCAATCACCATCCATTTCCCGGCAGATTATTGTACATGATGGCTACCAGTCTGATTGATATGAAATCCAAATTTTTGCTTTATACTTGCTTAAAGACTAGCTGTTAACTAAAACTATGTGTGATACTGGCTTCTCAAAAATCTGAAGAGATACTGTACATTCATTCTATCACGCTGAGGTTGGCTACAATATGGATCAAATGATGCTATAATGTTCTATTGTATATTATATCTGCAGACAAACCATTGGCCTCTAAATTCTTCTTATTTGTTCAACTTGTAGTTTTTCTTGTTCTCCCTTCATGCTATTCATAAAGGGGAAAAAGTTGGTTCTCAATTTGGTTTTCAATTGTTGTTATTTATTACTTAAAGCTATGTTTTTTTATTGTCTTTATATTTGTAATTGCATGTTCCAAATTGTTATTTTACTGTGTACTTTTGTTGGAAAATCTATCAGAAGGCTTTGTTGGTTAACCGCTGAATTTAATTTAGTTGATATTAACTCTCTGTTGACTGTTCGTTTCTGCTTCTGAAATATCTTTAACGTTTTATATGCTGTTTAATTTTTAGATCATTATCTAGAAAAAGATGGCGGCTGAGCTAGTCAATGGTGCAACAAGCGAGAAACTGGCTGAAACTGATTGGACAAAAAATATTGAAATTTGTGAGCTAGTTGCTCATGATAAAAGGTACCGACAAAGATGTCACTTCCTTATTTGGTGTTGTTTCTTTCTGATTGAATCAAATGAGAACTAAATTCTTTTAGATTTGTTCATACATAACTTTTTATGTTTCAGATTTGATTATGGCCCTTTGTAAGTGTGATTTCTTTTTTCTTTCTTTGCATAGGAATCAAACCTATGATCTCTATCATTGTCACTTGAGCTAAACTAAGCAACTAATTATGTGTTTCCTTATTATTCGAAGATAATCCTTATGAATTATCATTTTTCTTTGGTCTTACTGAAGTTGATAGCTGGCTTCCTAGGAATAAATTATTTTTCATTCTAGGTGCACCTTTTTTATTTGGAAATTTGTTTTATTTTTCAAAAGGAAAAGTTATAACTTTCTATTAGTTGGTTAATGAATGATATCTGATGCTTGACATACTTAGTTTATTGCTGGCTTAGTTTATCTTCTGTTCAAAGTAGCTTATAATCAAAATCTTACTTGGAGAGCTTTTGAATTTTTATTTTATTAAATCTTAAATAATAATTAAATCCAAATGAGCTCTTAATTTGCAATTCAAATTATGCTCTTCACGGTTCTTGTTCACCATTTTCCCTGGCTTGCCTTTCTTCACTTGATTATGAACATAGATGAATGTGTCAGATTGTCAGGATAATCCCTGGCTCTTAATTTACTACAATATCATTTGAATATGCAGAGAAGCGAGAGATGTTGTTAAGGCTATAAAAAAGAGACTAGGAAGCAAACACCCCAATTCTCAACTCTTTGCTGTCATGGTGAGTATAATGACTTCATTATGAATATAGTTATTCATAACTTTTTGTGTGGATTTCTAAAAGTTTTACCTATAATGAAAAACTTATATAAAGACAATTTTCACTACAGAAAAGCTTGGTTATTTGACTTTCTTGTGTAGAATATTTACATTTCTTGCTTTCCTGTTCTGTAGTGTTTTACTGAGTCATCTTTGATCTATTGATTTTGTAGTTGCTGGAAATGTTGATGAACAATATTGGAGAGCATATTCATGAGCAGGTGATTGATACTGGAATTATTCCTATTCTAGTAAAAATTGTGAAGAAAAAGGTGAGTTTTCTCCACAAAGACTTCTGTTATTTAGCATTGTCAGTTTTTCTTAACCCCACTTTTTTATTCTCTCGTTCTTTGTTTGCAGTCTGATTTGCCTGTGAGGGAGCGGATATTTCTCCTACTAGATGCCACACAAACATCCCTTGGTGGTGCATCTGGAAAGTTTCCACAGTATTATAATGCATTTTATGATTTGGTGGTAGGTACACATTTGTGACACAATTATGGTTTGATCTGGATTCATTTAATGAATAGGTGGTGGCTAGGCTGTTGTCTAGGCAAAGAAAGAATGCTTATTTAAAATGTATGATTTTAAAAGTATAAGAAGCTAGCAGTCATTTTTCAATTAGCAGCAATTGAAACTTTAATTGCTTACTGGAAGAAGTATTTTTTGTGTCCACGTTTGAACTGGATATATGATGCTAAGTGCTAACTTAGGGTAATGATGGTCAGGTTATACTTATATGGTAGTTGCTTATATTGGTTAGAGTGCATTGTGATGATTAAATGGGAAAGGAACTATGAGCAACAGTGTGGTGATAAGCCCAAAGGGTTGCGAGAGTACATGTTGGTTGTCAAGGTCAAGGGTTCAACCCAGTGACCCATGCTCAATGTCTTAAACAGGGAAGAGTATGCATCTGAGGCATGTTGTTATATGTCAAGAGTTGTGCCTCACCTAAAAACTTAAGATTTTTATGGTGGTAAGCGCTCTTGACTATATCATTTGGTATTAGAGCTGGTACAGGTTCGAATCTCAAGTTTGACATGTTTCTAATTATTTCAAGGTTTGGGGGCAAACTTTCATTGAGGGAGGGAATGATATGTATAAAGGGTTGCGAGGGTACATGTTTAAGTCTGAGTATAGTTCAATCCTGTGATCCATACCCAATAGCTTAAATAAGTAAAGGCTTGCATCTGATACAAAGTGTTATATGTCAAGAGTTACACCTCAACTAACAACTGGGAATGATGATAAGTACTCTTAGTCATATCATTTGGTATCAGAGCCAATGTGGGTTCGAATCCTAGGTTCAACATGCTTCTAATTGTCTCAAAGTTTGAGGGCAAACCTTGGTCAAGCTTAAAGTCAACAGTTGCGCTTCTACTAGCAGTTTTAGCTTTTGGCATGATGATAAGTAATCTTGTCATATCAAAAGGGGTATGTATGATGGTAGTATTAATCTGTATCAGAGCTCAAGTCCATGGATGGTCTGCAAATATGCCAGTTGCTGGGTACTAAGCATTTATTTACAGATCCTCACGTTGCTAATTAACTTCTCTTTATTATGTTACCTAATTATAGACAGCTATTACTATCCTACTCTCTTTGTACACAATACAAGTTGTTGTTACCAAAAGAAAAAGAAAAATGGTTGCTGGGGAATATAATTGTTTTCCAATACTAGTTAGTTATTATATGCCCTTTGAATGCCAATACTAAAACCAAAGTCATTACATTGGGTTTATACTTTTTACAGAGTGCTGGAGTTCAGTTTGCTCAAAGGGATCAAGTGGTCCAATCAAATAATTCTAGTTCACTACCTAGTAGGACTAGTAATGTACCAAACAGAGAGCAGGCCTCACCTAAACATGAAGTGGTTGCTCAGCCAGCAGAGTCCCAGACTGTCCCTGAATCTAGGTGACTTTTGCTTTTCATTTTTAGTGTACTTATGAATGACAGGATCTTTAGAAACACTTTGCTAGATGACTCTGTTGTAAATGATATATTATGGAAAGAAGAATTATTTACTTTGGTTAGAGGATGGAAACTGGGATAATAATCTTTAGCCAAATGCAAATTAATTTTTATCAAATGAAAATGAATGGTGAGTGACAGTTTCAAAAATCTATTTTTGGGTGGACTTTTTTTTTCTTAATTTCTTTTAAGTTCATTCTGAAAATATTTGTTCAAATCTTCATTTTCATCTACTTGTATTTGGCAGCATTATTCAAAAGGCTGGCAATGCATTAGAAGTACTAAAAGAGGTCCTTGATGCTGTTGATGCTCAAAATCCTCAGGTAAGTGCCGAGAGTTAGTTATAGAATCTGTAAATAATTACATTCTAACTTTTGCTTTATAAATGTTTTCCTTTTTAGGGAGCAAGGGATGAATTCACCCTTGACCTTGTAGAACAATGTTCTTTTCAAAAACAAAGGGTTATGCATCTTGTGATGGCTTCCCGGTAAGGCTACCTGAAAATTTAATTTTCTTGTTTTTTGTCTATACAATTTCCTTTTTTCTCCTTTGTGGACTTGAGATGGTTCAGATCAGAGGATGGATGTCCATTTCCTTTGCTTCTAGTCTGTTGGTAGCTCTGAGAAATTTGCTTTGATACGCATTCTATTCAAATTGGCAAACCCCAAAGAGAAAACTATGTTGGCTTTGTTTAATAATATACAGTCAGTAGATATTAGGTGTTGATCTGTTAGACCCCTGAGGTCAAGGCCAGAAATAATGGATACAGCAGCTGATAATTAGATAGAATCTAATTAACAGAATTCGATTCTGATACAATTTGATAGTACCTGTTAGGATTTATTTCTGTTATTTAGTCTCATTCATTCCATTACCCAGTTTCTTTGCTTTAGACAGGATTTTTTCTATTAAGATTTAGTTTCCTTGTTTAGGGTTGCCTCTTCTATAAAAAAGGAAGAAGCCTAGAATTTAATAACAAGAACTATTTTGGGTATGTGAAACTTGGAGATTCACTACCTCCCAAAGCACCAGTAGCATGGTAAGATCCTTGCGGGTTCAAGAAAAGCATAAATTTTGGTTTTTATGTTTCTTATTCCCTAAGGAGAAGGGAAGGCAGAATTTTAGATGAACACGAGCATGTACCATTTATGTGGGACAAGCACAAGAGATACTCATGATAAAAACATTTCTAGTTTTGTTAACAAATACGTCAACAAAGGTTACTCAGTAATCAGTATTTGAACATATTCAACGGATCGAGTAGTTAATAGTTAATTATTCCTAAACTGGAATTACTTTTTGCAAAAATTCTTTTCTTGCAATTTTCCCTAATATTTATGTATTTGTACATGAATAACACAGGCATTTATTAGTACTATATGGTAAGTTTGTTCCTTACACTGGTCATGCACTGGTCTTTTGTAGAGATGAAAGGATAGTTTCTCGAGCAATTGAATTGAATGAGCAACTTCAGAAAGTTCTTGCAAGACATGATGACCTTCTTGCTGGCAGAGCTACAACAACCGCCACTCGATTTGACCATGAAGAAGCAGAGGAGGAAGAGGAGCCGGAACAGTTAGTCCGAAGGTGCCTTCCCTGTTTCTGGAATTCAATTTATTACCGTCTTGTAATGAAGGATAATACTAAATTTTCAAAAATTCTTTAATCTCTGTATGGCTAATTCCTTGCAGATTACGCAAGGGAAAGGCTTGTGCAAGGCCTGAAGACGAGGAGACTGAAACCGACATCCCTCACTTGGGTTTGCTTGGAGAGAGACTCCATCGTCCTCTAATACGACCACTCTCGATAGAACCTCCACCTCAAGAAGCTGATACTCGATCTCCACCTGTTGTGATCCTGCCATCTCGAGAAGCCAATACCCGATCTCCACCTGCTGTGATTCCACCTCCACGGCCGAAACAGAATGGGGAGGTTCCTCACCCTGTAGCAATTCCACCACCACCTGCAAAACACATTGAGAGGGAGAAGTTTTTTCAGGAAAACAAGGATGGTTCTAATTTGTCTGGCCACATGAGAGGTCTCTCTTTACATAGTCGTAATGGAAGCAGCTCTCGCAGTGGAAGCTTTGATTTTAGTGACTGATCTCTTGACAACAGGATCTCTCTTTTAGCTTAGCTTTTCATTTTTGTCTACATTTGGAGTTGGTATTATTTAAGCTGTGAGGAATTGGTGATTTCTCATTTAGGCTTGGTGAGTATGGAGGTGGGAGAGAAAAAGGGAAGCCACATCTGCTTCAGTTTATAAATTACTTGTAATTATGTTCTCAGATTATGTGCCATGACCTGAGGTTTGTAAGTTTCAGGTGCAAATGTTATAACTGATAATGGTATTTTTGTTTTCCTGATTTCTTGAAACTACTGTTTTTCTTCTTATCGAACCTTTGTAAAACCTTCAAACACCACTTTCCCTTGTTTGTCTGTTTTTTTTTTATTTGGCTAAATTGTAATTTTGATCCCTTTTAATTCTTGATCCACGATTTTGGTACACTTATTTTTTCGTGATTTTGGTCCTCCTATTTTAGGAAAATTTGTAATTTTGATTCAATCATCAATTTTGCATTCATTTATATATTTTATTTTTTAGATGTTAATTAATTAAATTATTTTTGGATGATACCTTTAGTATATATGTCAAGTCTAGGGTTTAATTGAAACCGAATTACAAAAAAAATATAAAATAAAAGGACCTAAATTGTGAATCAAGAACTAAAAGAAGACTAAAATTACAATTTAGTTTTTTTATTTGTGGAATACGATGTCAAGGAATTATAATATTTTACACATTCTTATTCAATCAATTAAGTTAGATTTTATGGATATAATTTAGCCTTTTTATTTCAATAAAGCAAAATCATGCTATTTTGACAACTAGCTACAATTTGCTTACATTGCATATTTGTCTTTTACTTGTAAGTGTTAATTTTATATATATTTTTAAATTCATGTAGATACTCGAGCAGCTGAGATAATTGTAACAGCTGATTAATTGAAATAAATAAATCCAATAAAATGAAAAATGGTGACATTTTTTTAAGGAATAAAGTAACAGTAAAAAACTGAGTTATAAATTGCAAAATAGTAACTTTTTCTTGTATTGATAAAGTAATAAACAATTTTAAAGTTAGTAATTTTCTCCTAATACCCCCCTTAATGTGATGGCAGTGAAAAAGAAAAGCGAGAGGAATTGTCTGCTGCATTATTATCTAATTTCTATCTTCCCTTTATTATCATCCAAACTCACTTTTAGTGAAGTAGCAACTCTAGCATCACTGTTACTCTTTTTTATTTGAACTCATGCAAAGACTTAGAACAATTGAAGCAATAGTAGCTCTACAGAAACTGTAACCTTTTCTTAATGTAGAATTCATCTGTAAATTGCAATATAAGTCATCATTGAAGTTTGTGATGTCCGAATCTAGAATTCCTAAACATTTTTCTGTGAAATGAAAGTACTATATATTGCTAGACATGTCTAAATCCTTCTGTGACTGACAGGCCAATGCGCAAACGAATCTAACAAGAATTTCAGCTCCTTTTACAAAATCTCAAGTAGATTTTGGCCAACAAAATAGCAAAATTGCCAGTGTTATCCAATGAGTTCACACTTCACATAGAACTTGTTATTGCCTCAACTGCTCTTCAGGTAAACAGACTAGTAGTTTTTCAACTCACGTAAACCAATCAACAAAGCTTAAGTTTAAATACATACAAAAACATTGTGTGGTATACAAATTTCCTCTCCCTTCAGGTAGAACAGCCTAGTAGTTTTTCAACTCACGTAAACCAATCAACAAAGCTTCAGTTTAAATACATACAAAAACATTATGTGGCATACAAATTTCCTCTCCCTTCACCATCCACAAATACTGTGCCTAACTACATTTGAGAACTCCTACTGAGTGCATGCCTTGGATTTGAGTAACATAATATGCTATCATTATTTTACAAGCAAAACAGAATGGATTTTATGTTGATCCACTGTCAAGCCTTTTACACTGATCTAATCATGCATTAACACATTGTAAAAAGACCTTTGACTATGATAACAACTACTTGAAAACTTTATGTGTTAAGAACATGATTTAATTGTACAAAAAAGCCATATACTGACAAATGATCAAAAATTGAACTCAACAAAATTCCTGGCTTAGAGAGCATGTGGTGATGATTCATTCATCTAAGCGAGGGCCATATTCCCATCTGGTGCAGCAAACCCTTGTCTGCAGTGAATTCAAAAAACAAAAGAAGAAGCACAGCTAGCATAGCTACTCTTCCATTCCAAGTTTCAGCACTTTTTGTCCAACCCCATTCCCACACTATAACTGGAGGTGGCAACTCCCTGCGTTGTGAATCATATGCTGCCAATAACTCTTCTACACTGCCCAATGGAACGAGGGACTGACAAAGAGCACAAACTTTCAATTAGAATCACACACACGATGCAAGTATATAACTACAAAATAGATCATCAATAAATCTGAGGAAATTTTTGTCTGTTTCAATCACAGCTCAAAAGAACACTGAATGAAATATTTCCACCTAGAATATAATACTACAGTGCTACATTTGTTCCTATTTATAAGACTCAATTACCTAATTCCTCAGGATGAAAGAAAGTGGTCCATTTAATTGATAGCAATAAATTTGTCCTAAATTTATATTTTTTTTCTTCCAAAAATACCATTGTCATTAATGCTCCTTTCTCTTTGTTAAGGGTATTTTAGTCTAAAAATAGTTAATGCAAGAGACATTATGGATTGGGTCTTATAAAAAGGAACATACATCACTTTTAATTTGGATCTTATAAATAAGAACGGAGGTAGTAGTAAATAAAAACAATTATTAGGTAAGGTTGGTTACATGGATCATACAAAAAGAAAGCCATTGGGTTTGGTTAAAAACAAAATTTTCATTAGATACTATTTACCATGAGATTTCTTTTAATAATATCCTCCAATGTTCTTTCTGATCTTCCCTTACCTCTTTTTACAGATCTAAAAATTACATGACCTACTCACCTGACTAGTGCCCCCAGCGATGTCTACCCCTTTTAAAAAAGCATGCTTATTTCCATCTAGAAAATGAAAATATAAATTTATATGGGAGTTCAAAAGAGTACCTGTCGAGCTTCAAGGTCTGAAGCTGCCATGGCACCAACATATGGGAGACTCTCAATAACAGCATCTGCCAAATCAGAAATGAAGGTAGGTTCGCATCCTAGAGCAGGAACACGGCCCCAGTTTTCTATACCAGATTCTAGAGCCAATTCTTTGTATTCAACATCAATTTCTTCTAGAGTTTCAATATGCTCACTGACGAAGCTGTGAATTAATCATAAGTTAGCAATGTGCTTGTGGAAAGACATAAAGGAAAGAGGCAGGGATGATAGAGACACATAGGAGTGAACTAAAATACTAGTATGTTTACCTAATTGGAACGGCAAGCAGACTTTTCACTCCCTTTTTTCCAAGTTCAATTATTGTCTCGTCTGTATAGGGTCTTAACCATTCCACTGGTCCAACTCTACTCTGTAACAAGAATTATAATCAATTGTTAGAAATCTAGAAAAAGACATGTCTAAAAGTAGTGTCCAGCATTGGGGTATCAAATGATGGTAGGTTTGAAGACAGAAGGACTAATTGTGAAAATTTTCTCCCAAAGAGCTTTCTTTTTGTGATGGTTGGTGAACTTTTTAGAATATTATTGCCTAGTGGAATTAAGTCAATCAGAGAATTTCCAATTAGGATTTCAGTGAGGACTATATAGTAGCATTTTAATGCAAAATCTAAAAAGAGAAAGTTGTAGAAATCAGAATTCATGGAGAATCAATTGAAGAAAGAGACAAAAGGTAGATACCTGATAAGCAAGGGTGCATGCATTAATTATCTTTCGTGTCTCAAGCTCTTCCATGATCAGCTCTACACATTCCTCCATCTCAGCCTTGTATGGATCACCAGCCTCTTCGACATAAGCAAGAGGCACCCCATGTGCACTAAAGAATATCATGACCTGCAATGAGCATGAATTAATTGGACTCATGCAGACACAAAGAAACAAGAGCAACTCTGTTGGAGTGAAGACATAAACACGTTGAATTCTGAATAAATTATATAAATAATCTTGTTTTTAAGCAAGTGTAGTAAGTTACCCTTACTGCTGTCAAATTTTCAATTATGAAAATGATAACGATAATAGAAAAATATCAAGGAACCATGCTTTTTCTTTTCTAAGTCATTAAAATTTAAAGCATTAATCCAATGTTGAACCTCCTCAGGGCAGTCAAAACTCTTCAACTCTTTTTCAATTAAATTTGCCATGGCCTTTATGTATCCTTCACGTTGATACCATGATGGTATTACTGTGTGCTGCATGTTGACTAGATACTCATCCTCTCTGAAGAACCAATAACAATTCACAATATAACAGAATGTTAGATAGTTTAATATTTGAAGTATAATAAATGAGATAGTAATATTTTATAGTAATCACCGGAATATACTCTCCAGTAGACGTAGGCTTGAGCCACTGGTTGATATTGAAAATTGTGGATAAAGTGGAAGAATAACAAGCTTTGTAATTCCATCCCTTTTAATCTACACAATATAATTTTTAAAGGATAAATTGTAATTAGATTAGCAAGAAATCACAAAAAGATAAATATGGTTGTAAAAGTTATACTTTGAAGCTCTTATTTTAGGCATTACTGATTTTTGTTATCATTTTAATAATTTTTTCTTTCCTTGAGATTTTCTTAAAACATGATTTGTTTTCATACATGCATCACTACTTTAAACCAAATAGTAGTTAATTTCTCATATTTCATTGATATATGGAAGCTTCCCAATAATGCAGATCAAAGACAACTGCTTCATGCAACCCTTATTTTGAAATTTTGCATACTTTCTTTTAGAATATGAAGCATGCAGCTACATTTTTTTAACTCAGATCATAGGAAAATAACAGGGAAGAGAATCCACCAATAGCATAATCTTAATCAACTTCTATTGAAGTCAACATCATGAACTACCTGCTCAATAGCTTCTTCAGTGAAAGGATGCCAGTAACGCATACCAACATACACTTTAGCTGGGACATTCTTTTCCCAAAGAGATTTTTTCAACTCTTCGGCCTGTGAAGGAGTTCATTAGATGAGCTAGGACTACCAGGACAAAAAAAGAGTCAAACAAAAATATTTAATGGAATAACATAAGTTGATTGTAAAATTTCAATGGATTAATGAAATCTTCAAAGTTTGATTGAAATGGTTGGAAAAATCTTAAGGATTTGGTGGCAATATAACATTGTCCAAGACAGTAACTTAAGTTCCCAACAAGAAAAAAAATATTTCTGCTGTAATAGTAACCACATAAAAATAGTTATAACCACTATTGCTAGATGAAATTGAAATACACATGATGCTGATTTCTAGAAATCTCTTCGCAATTTTTGGCTCTGCTCTTGTGGTATTCTTTCACTTTACATAATCTAAAGTTGAGAATATTGGCAAGAGACAAATTTCATGTCAGGTACAAATACACAGCTCAGAACTCCCTCTCAAATATAATTAGTTAAATTTCTGGAAACTGAAATTTGAAGTATTCGATGCCTATTTACAAATTTGAGCGAAAATATATGTCATAATGGAAAAGAAAAAAAGTTAACAGGAAGTGTCATGCCTGTTCATCAGTCATGCGTCTGAGAGGAGAGCCACCACCAATTGAAGCATAGCCTTCCTTGCTCTTTGGGGCTCTTGCGACAGATACAAATTGAGCTAATGGCTTTTGAAGAAAACTAAATATCCTTGGCAAACGTATTATATCCTGTGAGATTGTTCACAACACAATAAGGAATGGGTAGTTGTAGGTTAATCTCAACCTAAAGGAATTGAAGAATAAAAAATGACAGCTCAAATGTTAAGTCTGTAAAACCTAGTGTATTACCGGGTCAGCAAAAAGGTTAAACAAAAAAGGCTGCACATCTTCTAGAGTCTCTGGACCTCCAAGGTTTAACAGTAACACACCAATCTTATCACCACCAATAAGAGTTGTATCAGAAACATCTTGAGCTGTTGAAGTTGCTAAAGATTCTACTGTGAAAAACTGTTTGTTGAGTGGTTTGCTAGAAACTGATTGTGCTTCAGACCACCATGGAGAACATCTGACTGATGTATAATTTTTCAAGGGATTAGTGTTAAAAGACGCCTCCACATTAGCTCCAAAGCAGTGGTACTTCTTTTGAGATGTACAAATTGCCTGTGGTAACAAACTGTGAAAATAAAAGATTATACACTTTGGGAAATTCTATTAATCTTGACATTTAGTAATAAAAAAATTGACCCAAATAAGGCACAATTTTGTACCAGGTGTCGAGGTGTCAAATGTTTTTTGATCACATTCAAGTTTAGAAGACAAAGAAAAGTTGAACTTTGATGCACAACTCAAAGCCGCAAAGAAATTGTACACATAAAATTGCTTGGATGAAAGCCTAGCAGTTCCATGCTTCAGGAAAGAAACAAAAATGCAAAAAAAATTCAAATCATGCTCATGAACCCTCAAAATTCAAAATTTGTGTTCATGACTCATGAACATATATGCGATCTTGAAAGGGAACAAAGAGTACTTCATTGAGTTCATTCTCAGGATATTTGCATTTTAAACCAATCATTAAGTTATAGATAAACTCCATTCCAAAATTAAGTTCAAGTTGCAAAAATTACCAACCAAGAAATGGAACATAACTTCTCGACCTGCATTTCCTACCAAAAAATGTCATTTTCATAATAAGTACAAACACTCCCTTTTATAATTGACACTTGCCAGTGCCAATAACTTACGAAATGACATTTTTTATAATATGTAGAAACATTGCCGAAAATCCTTCTTATAAATGCCAGTGCCAAGAACTTCAATTTTATAACAGGACATCCTTTACAGTGTTTCTGATTAATTGACTCCATTTTAAGCCATGTTAAGAAACCATTCAAGGAATAAAATGGAAATATTATTGGATTCCAACTAAAAAATATACTTTTTTAAAAAAAAAGGGTCGATGAAAAATGCAAAATTCAGAACAAAAAAATATCAAAGCACAAAATTATCAGAATCATGGTAAATGGAACACTTACATAGGACACTTGAGGTTACGAGAAGCATGAGGGAGGCATGGTGAAGGACGAAGCATATAGGAGGAAGAAGAAGATGCTGATGATGAAGGGGCATGAATTGGAGAGTTCATAGCTTAATCAAAATAGTGATAAATCAGCACTGCCACCAATGTATGGTTGAAGCCCTAGCAACAAAAAGGAGGCTTGATGGGAAAATCCAAAGCTATGAACAAGGATTACCCAGAAACCAATTTAGAGAAAAGATGATAATTTTACATAACTCCTATTATTTTGGAGTCGAAACCATAAAATAGGAATAATTTTTTTTAGTTTACCTTTTAAGGATAAATTTGAAATTAATATTCTAAAGAAAATAAATTATAACAAATATTATAACTTCTAAATCCAAAATCATAACATTTATTATTATTTATATTCTTTTTACATTATTTAAAAAAATGTACAACTTCTACTTTTTTTAATATAACTTTAAAATTGTAAGTTTTTTTTCGACTTTATAATGTAAAGTATGAATTTTTATTTTATTTTATTTATTGAAGTCATAAATGAATTTACAATTTTAAATTTTTTTTAAATATTTATTTTTAAATTGTAAATAATTTTTTAATTTAATTATTTAATAAATAAATGTATGTTTTACTTTTTAATTTTATTTAATATTTTTATATTCTTTTATATTTTTATTAATATATTTTTATATTTGATATGAATTATTTTTTTAATTTATAAAATAAATGATAATTCTTAAAAATAATAAAAAATATTAAATATAGATATATATTAAATAAATAATATATAAAATATGAAAAATATATTAATAAAATAATATAAAATATTAAATAAAACATATATTTATTTATTAAATAATTAAATTAAAAAATTATTTTTTATTTTTTAAAAAATATACTTGAAAAAATATAAAATTATAAATTCATTTACGACTTCAATAAAAAGATTTTAAAAAAATATGTTTTACGACTTTAAATTGAAAAAAAATTCTTACAATTTTTAAAGTCGTATTTAAAAATAAATTGAAATTATAAATTTTATTATTATTTTAATGTAAAAAAATAAAAAACATAATTTATATTACAAATTTTAATTTATAAGTAATAACAATTATTATAACTTATTCTCCTTGAGATATTAATTTAAAATTTATTTCTAAATGTAAATTGAAAAAAAAAATCCTTATTTAATCGTTTGGCCTATTTTGGAGGAGAAAGATATAGAACCGGCATAGGGTAGTTGGGTGAGTATGAGATTCGAAAGAAGGAAGGAGAAAATAATCCTTTTATTTTCACTGGTTTTGAGTTAGAGAGAGAAAATTAATGTTAGGAATAATCAATGTTTAGTGTTAGTATTTATTTGTATTTTGTATCGTATTCGTATATTATATTATGGTTTTCTATAGGCAAGGAAGGACCCTCTTGAAGTTAAGGCTGATGTTGAGAGTTGAGAGGTAGGAGCAGCTGAGATTGAAATGAATTCCCACCACTTCTTTTTCGTTTATCTAACTCTTCACTTTAGTGTTTTTTTTTTTCAAAAAATACTTTATCTATTTTTAAAATTACTACAATAAAGGGAAATTCTCAGTTAATTCATATAGAAAAAAATTAGAAAATGTAAACCGCAGCTGATAATTTATCCTTATAGAAAGAAAATATCACAGATTCCGTTGGAGAATCAAATTGAGAATGATATGTTAAAATGAAATAGCAACTTGGTTGGGGGAGACTCCATTCTGATTTCACGATAAAAATTAATGAATATTTTGTATCAATATTATCATGATTTAAAATAAAATAAAATAATATTTTAATTTTAATTTTTTTAGTTAGTAACTTTATTATACAACAAATGATTATATTTATATTTAGGTTTTTATCATAAATTTATCAATAATATTGGTTGTTATATTTTTTAGAATTAAATATACTTTTAATCTATGTAATTTATTCAATTTTTCTAAATTATCCTTTCTTTCACAGGTATTTGTTGTCAATTGTTAGAAATTGTAAATGTTTATTGATGTTAACATGTGTCACATTAGTAATTGATGGGAGTTATAAGGGTCGGTTTAGGCGTGAAGGGAAGAGGGAAAAGATGGTGAGTTTGACTTTTTTCACTAACAAAAATAATTAATATTTATTGATTAAAAAACATTAGCAATTGATGACACAAGCAAATGTTACGTTAATAAAAAAATATCTTGTAAATAGAGATTAAAATATATATATATATATATATAAATAATTAATATTTATTGATTAAAAAACATTAGCAATTGATGACACAAGCAAATGTTACGTTAATAAAAAAATATCTTGTAAATAGAGATTAAAATATATATATATATATATATATATATATATATGGACTAAAAATATTATTTATAAGAACTACAAATAAAATTATGACAAATTGTAACTTAGCTTAATTTATCCAACGATCTAATTAGACGTTCAAACATGTTAAGTCAAACCTTAAAAATTGTTCTATAAATTCCAAAGAGGTTAGACTGCTTAGTTTTTTAATTATGAACCATGTCCAACTCAACTTTCATAACAAAGGTTTTATATATATTGATTTAAGCATTTATTTTATATTAGTATTTGATGAAGATTTAAAAACTTTTTCCATACCTCTAAATATGTCATTTTAATTAAGAATAACTTGATTTCTCCTTTTAGTATATACATTTTTCTGTAGTTTTCTTTTTTTTAACTATAATATTTATATGAAGTATTTCATCACGCTCGAAGTGATATAAATCATTATCTCACTTGTATCAATCAGATTGTATATTTTTATTTAAGTTTTTAATATAAAAAATATTTCTTAATTTTTGTTAACACCTTAAGGTATATCTTTTATTTAACTTCTTTTTATCTTTCTAGATATATCAAGTAGTATAGATAAGCATTTATTTATAACTTGCCACTTAATTTATTCCCAATAATGTTTTGATCCCTTCCGGCCGGATGATTAAGTCGTTAACTATATAGTTCACGAAATAAAGTCATTTTAAGAATAATATTATTGAAATATATTAGTGGTAATGGATATCTGACAAAAAAGAAAGTACACATGAAACAAGTTTTAAGTTTGATTGGCCTTGCCAATCTTTGTAGCTAGAAATTAGATGCATCTCTCTTTTGAGATATATAATGAAATCTCTTAATATGGTACACACAATCAAGCTCGTTGTTACGATAGTTTAAAGAATAATCAGTTTAGATTGGTTTTAATATACTTCTTCTTGCTTGTTCAAATGAAGTTCAAAGAAATAATAATTTTCTTAATTTTCTCTATGCATAAAGGAAAGAAAGAACCTGTAAAAAAAACAAAAGGAAGAAAGAGATTTATATCAATATAATAATAATTAAAAATATTCAAATGAAGAAAAAAAATAGTTGATTTCAGTATTTATGTAATTTATTTGTATCATATATTTTTTTCATATAAATTGATTATATTTATAGAACATCTTTATGTCCTTTTTGGTTTTAGTGAAAAGATACATCTTTTCAAAGAGAAGAAACTCGAAGAAAAAAATTACTTTTACCAAAGGATACAACCTTTCATATTTTTACATTCTCATAAAAAACTTTCATAAAAAAAATTAACAGCCTCCATACTTATATCTTTTTATGATCATAGTCATAGAAATTTACTTTCATATAAAAAAAAGAATATAAACTTTTCGTTTTTTAAAATCTCACACGTTATCCCGCTAAATATAATATATTGCTTATATTAGCTACTATCAACTTGTCTGAAGATATCAAGCATGCATGACATAATAATCACTATTAAAAGTCAGAAATATATTTTCTTCCTCCCCCCCCTTAACGTCACCCTTGGTACGTAAGAAAACTTGGCATCTTCAGTAAAGAACCTCTATTCTCTACGCACCAAGAAATGCATCCCACCCCAGCTAGATATCATCATTCTCCATCTCCAACTTCAACTTCTTCACATTACTTGAATTGAGATCAGCGTGGTACGTAGTTGACGAAGATAGATAGATAGATACTGTAAATTTATAAGATGAGTGCTTCATGTAGCAAATTATGATTTTCTTCTTCTTCCTCCACTTGTTGGCCTTCTCACTTTGTGGCTCTTTTCTTCATAACTTCACTACTTGTTGTTTCTTGTCGGAGTCTTCTTGCTCCAAATTTCTCTTCTTCACCTTCGACGGAAGAACCAACTTCTTCTTTGGATACAGAAAACAAAAGTGCTTCAATATTACATGATGATGATGATGAGGGAGAGGCTACTCCATCTCCAACTGCATTTGACTCAGATCATCATCGTGGTCCTCATCAAGAAATATTCAATGAGGTATATCTCACTTTGATAGAATATTTCATCAAGTCTTGATTTCATTTAATTTTTTAAACTAATTTCTCATGTTTTCTTTCTTCTTGTGGGGTTTCTTGTCTTTTTTCTTGGTACGTGTCTTTAGGGTGATGAAAAGCTTGACACCAAGTTTAAGCATAAAGGGTACCTTAGAGATCACAAGTACACCAAGTTAGGAAGAATTGAAGCAAGATTGGCTAATTAAAGGAAGGTATTCCAGAAGCTAGCAAAATTCCAAATTTTACATCAACCCTGCAGGATCCAGACTATGTTCCTCAAGGTTCAATTTACAGAAACGCCAATGCATTTCACAGGTACATAAATGTATATTTTTTGGTCCAGCACAAGTTTCTGCATCAAACTAATGCATGCTAACCATCTTGTTCTATAGAGATTTTATTCTTTTAGTGAGTGAATTATTGCATGACAACCACCTTGTATTTGAACAATTACACATTCTTGAACATTAAGAAAGAAAAAAAAACTAAAAGAAGTGGAAATTATATGGCCATATATAAAAGTTGAGCTGATAATCTCACTATAGGTACTTTAGTTTCTATTAATTTTAGTAATTTGTTGACAGGAGTTACCTAGAGATGGAAAAGGTGTTCAAGATTTTTGTGTATGAAGAAGGGAAGCCACCGTTGTTCCACAATGGTCTAAGCAAAGACATATATGCCACTGGGGAAGATTCATACATGAAATGGAAAAGGGGAGGTACTATCTTACTTTTGATCCAGATGAAGCTTTTGTGTATTATCTGGCATTTAGTGTGGTTATGTTAACAAAATCAAAGATAAAATAAATTCAAATTCAACTTAAGAGGTAAAAAAAAAATCTAACATAAAACATTGGAAATTTAGAAGTAATAAAATTTTATAATAAAAAAGTATAATTCAAAAGGAATGTAAAAAAAGATAATTAGGAAAAAAAAATCCAAAACAAAAATAGTTCATTTTCTACCCATTAACAAACAATGCTCAGGTATAAAAAAAGCATGGATTTGTTTCACTCCTATCATAAAGAAAAAATATATATCTTTTAAAAAGTCAACTAATATTAATATTATAAATATTAGAAAAAAAATTAAAAACTGAAATCATTTAACATATTATGAAGCATAGAACCCGTTCTTCCATTGAATGCAAACACCTTTGCACACAAAATCCTGTGGTCGAATATATGTATGGCTCCAGTTATAACCTAGACCTCCTTGGCCTTGTTGTAAAAGACTACATACAGGTTATAGCCCATAAACATCCCTTCTGGAATCGATCCCTTGGCCATGATCATGTCATGCTCTCTTGCCACGATTGGATAAGCATTGAGCTCTCTCTCTCTCTCTCTCTCTCGTATAAGGGAATTGAATTCCTTAATTAATATAGCTCAAGTGGAGTATATAAAAGCATGAATTTCAAAAAAACTCACCCATGCATGTTTACATTATATGCTTCATATTTAGGACAAATGTATATCAAGTTCCTTATATTCCTGTTATTAAGTTATCAAATTAAATAATGACGTGTGATTTTTTTTAATTCTACAAATAGCATTTACTAAGAATATATTGCAAAATTTTAAAAACATATTCATGTATCATTGGTTTGAAAATTTTAGCATTAAAGATATATTTGATGGACAATTGTCCATATATTTAACATTAAAGAAAGTTAATCTAAGTTTTGTCCTTATATTTAATGTACATTTGAATTAGTTCATTTTAAGATATTTGAAGGAAAACAATTTTTTTTTCATAAAAAAGAGCCAAAACACATAAATTTCAATTTTGAGGCCATCAATGTTAAGAATGTGACAGAAATTTTGCTGATGAGACCCTTTATCTAATAATACTATTATGGGCAATGGACAGAGTCAGCTTGTATCTAGTTACGTGGATCACTTGTAACAATGCCATAAGGGTTCTATGCAACGCAAATACATCTGAAGGATTCAAGCCTGCAAAGGATGTCCCTTCCTGAGATTAAACTTATTAATGGGGAAGTTACCGGTCTTGGCGGGTATCCCCCATCTCAAAGGATTATCCTTGATTTCTTTGCAGGCCACCTGCATGGCTATATAAGATACCTACTCCTAAGTACATGGAAAAACAAAGACCAAGATATGCAAATCTATGAGGAACTTCCTGAGGGAATCTCTTACTACACAAAGCTTAGAAGCAGCAAGTTTTGCCTGTGTCCAAGTGGTTATGAAGTAGCTAGTCCCAGAGTAGTGGAAGCAATATTTGCAGAATGTGTGCCAGTTCTGATATCTGATAGCTATGTTCCACCCTATAGTGATGTTTTGAATTGGAATTCATTTTCAGTTCAAGTGAATGTGAAGGACATTCCAAATATCAAAAAGATACTCATGGGAATTTCGGAAAAGCAGTACTTGAGGATGCACAAGAGGGTGAAACAAGTGCAAAGGCATTTTGTGCCTAATGAGCCCCCAAAGAGGTATGATATGTTCCATATGACTGTCCATTCCATTTGGCTCAGGAGGTTGAATATAAATAGTCAAGATAAGTAATATAAATCAATTCCACCATACACTTTGCACCTAGCATTGTACAGTATCTAGAGGTGTCTCATATGTACTGTGGTGACTGATGATGACTAATACAATTAGCAGAATTTGAAGATCTAGAAAATTGTAGTGTTCACAACAGATTCATCGTTATCAATATGATCCATTGGTTGATCTGAATTTTTGAGAAAGATGGTAGTAACTTGCAAGTATTTTTTTTCCAAATTTGATTCTAATTCTTAATTTTCAAGTGTGACCTTGCTTCATTCTACAAACGAAGTGAGAATTTTAGGCATCATTACATAGCAACCATTCTTGAGATCATTGTTGAGTAAAACTATCTTGGAGATAAAACAGGTAAAGGTAATTTAGATTTTAGCATGTAATCGGACAATTATTGTTCTTATGTCGATTTAGAACGTAATCAGACAACTATTATTCTCATAAATAGCAACCATTATGATGATACACGATACTATATTACAAGAACAGAGCCATAATTATAATGCACATAAAAAGGTTGCTTCGGGTACACAAAAAAAGGGTGACTTCTAAAAAAGTACAATATTTCAATAAAGTACACAAGAATTTGAGGGCCTTAACTAACTTGAAATTCGCCACTTGCATGAACCTCTTTGACCCTCTTATCATACTCATCTTCTTCATCCTCTTCTTCTTCCACTTCTTCATCCAAATCTTCTTCACCTTCCCAGCCAAAACCTTTGACAGGTCTAGATACTGGAGGTGGATTTCTTGCCTCTCCCACAATTTTCATTATCTCGTCCACACTTTGAAGGTGAAAGTTTGGGCTGTCTCTCTGGTAATAGATAGCTTGAGCTGATTCAGTTAGCTCCCTTGGAAGATTCCTCAAAAACCATGGGTGATTCTTAATTTCCTTAATAGTAATTCTCTGTGAACAATAAATAAAATGGTCTAGCAGTTAGCTCTACATAAATAAGTCCAAAGTTTAAATGTAGTTAGTTATATTTTCAAGAGCATCTTCTTTGACAGGAAGCACATTTAAACTCTTCACTTTTCGCGGATGGGTAAAGCCACAGGAGACTGAACTAAATTAGTAGAGCATCCAAAGGAGATGTAAAAGATGTGAAAACTATATAAGGATTTTGATTAAAAAGGACAAAATCAAATACTAGTAAAATAACTAAAGTTCAGTAAATTCTTTATATTTAAATACAATACCAGTAGCCAGGAAAAATTAAGTACATTCAGTACATGGCACCTAAATTTCAGAAGACGAGTAAGTGTCCCAATTCTCAAACCTTATGATGTCATGCCACTAAATAAATATGGAAAGAAGTACAAGGGAGAGAAAAGAAGACCAGATTCATGTTCTTGCTAATAAGATGCACGGAAAAGTCAAAGTAAGAGAAATGGAAACACTACAATCATACCCATCCACCAAACAGGAATTGACCAGATGATGAAAATAAAATAAAGGTTGGGCGTCAACTTCCTCTTTAGGTATAGGTTTCAATCAACAATAATTCAATAAGGTTTATTTTACCAAAAAGTTCTTTTGAATATTTTCTTTTCATTAGCAAAATGGTCTGCAAGGTTGACAAGTAAACATAACAGTAGTGCTTACACATATATACTTCTAGTCATAAAAGAGACATGGCTAACATGACATGGTCTGAATTGCAAGGAAGCCTAACTGAATTGCAATAATAGCACAAAAAAGTTTAGTTCTATAAGCATCATAACCTACCCTCAACGGATTTGCAACAAATATACGAGAGAGGAGGTGTCTACAATCTTGAGATATGTGAACATAATCAGGGATTTTGTATTGAACAGCCATTATACGCTGTAGAATAGGAAAGGAAATCAGGATAAGAATGATGTGAAAATAACATGACACATTATGCAAATCAGTATTGAAAGGGAGGAAACGCACCTGAATTGTTTTCCTAAAATTCCTAGGGTCATCCTGGTCCTCAAAGGGATATGCTCCAACCAGCATGACATAAAGAGTCACCGCACATGACCATACATCAGCCAACTAAAAGAATATTTTAAAAAAAAAAATTATAGAATCACTAATATTTTAATACATTAGTTCAAAAGTGAGCATGTAAAAAAAAAAAAAGTGAGCATGTAAAATACTCAAAATTTACTTCACTCCAGGTAGCATATCAGAAGAACAAAGCAACAAAATTAGGGATGAGTAAGTGTTTAGTTGCAACACAAATCCCATCATCCCCTCAACACATGCACAAAAAACCTAAGCTTCCAGTGACATGCAGCAGGCTAGAAAGGTGAAGTTAAGATCCAATATATTAACAAATCAGATGCAAAGAACTCTAAAGAGTAAAGAACCAATTCAATCTGCAGCTAATATAGTACCTTTCCATCATACTCTCGCCTAGAAAGAACTTCCGGTGCTATATAAGCTGGTGTTCCAACAGTTGATTTGGGTCGCGAATGCAGCAAAGATGACTACATCACAAACAAGAAAAGTTCAAACAACTATAAACGTAACATAAACCTTAAGCTCGATAATACTAATTCCAATACCTTGGAATAACCGAAGTCACAAATTTTCAACCGAGGAGCAGGACTTCCATCTAGAAGGGTATTTTCTAGCTTCAAATCTCTGTGACATATTTGCTGCAAAATAAAAGCAAAAGCATAAGTTCTCACTTTGTGCATTTCAGTAAGTGCCATGATTTTCCACAAACTTGAGCACGAGCGAGCATACCATGGTATGACAGAAATGGACACCGGAGATCAGCTGCTGAAAGAAATATCTAGCCTGAACATTACAATGAAAGGAAAGAAAGTGAGACATAACACTGAAACAGAATCAAGGGAGAAAATCCTCAGAGTAAGTGAAGCTATTAACCTCATCTTCACTAAACCTGCCAGCACTGCATATCCTCTCAAAGAGCTCTCCCCCTGCTGCATACTCCATCACTATTGCTAAATGTGTGGGAGTCAAAACCACCTGCAAAATCAACATCTCATTGAAGAAAAAACAGCAAATAATTCATTACTGTGCAGTACTAGTGCTCAACACAAAGTGATCCAACAGGTTAAATAAAAATAAGTAAATTAAATTCCTTGCCTCCTTGTAACGAATTATATTGGGATGCCGAAGGGACCTGTGGTTCATAATCTCCCTTGCCACGTTTTCATCAATCTGAAAATTGAATAAAAGGGAGGGAAAAAAACTTATTAAAATTTTTAAGCCTTTTATTCTTTTTTAAGAAAAAAAGATAATAAATTAGTGTATGGACCAACACAAACCGCCATATATAATAAGTTTGTTCACTTTTACACCAACTATTTTAAAAGTTATGGGTTGAGTGTAAAGGGGCACATAGAAATTAAGCTCTTAAATCATAAGAGAATAATTAACAAACATAAGTCTTTCTTCAATTCTGCATCAAGTGCTATAGTCTCTTTAACTTCTTAATATAATAACAAACACACAAAAAGGGTTGTGATAAATCATAAATTGATGAAATGATTGCATAAAAGAAGAAACCTTGGGACCACGCTCGATGTATTTCATGGCTACAAGCTCCTTGGTGACCTTGTTCCTCATAAGCCTAGCCACCCCAAAATTGCCAGCTCCCAATTCCTTAACGGCCTCGTACTTATCCATAGCAATGAAAGAGAATCACACAAGCATTCTACGTTGTTCTTCAATTCGATCAAAAGGGTATCTGAAAGTGGTGGCTTTGTGGAGTGAATAGTAGTGTTTTAGAAAATAGATGAGGAAGAAGTGAAGGTAGGGGAATAAATAATAGTAGAAATAAGGGGTATGAAAGAGTGAGTACGGTGAAAGGAATTGCAAGTGGCGCTGGCACTTTGGTTTATCGGTTATGTTTGTCAGTTGCGTGTGTTGCTTTATCCATTAATAATCGAATCATTCAGAGGTATTTGAGCAGTGAGTGCGTATTGGTTGCTATTGGATCTTTGAGAACTGCGTTTCGGTTGGGGTAATAAAGTATAAAGGCCATCATTGACTTAACCTCTCCAACATGTCCTTCAGAGACTGCTTTGTCTGTGGGCCCCTTCAAGATGAGTTTAGCTTCCTCCTTAATTGACAAGGTACAAATTTTAATTGAGATTTTTTGTTTCAATTTGAATTTAATTTCATTTGCAGTTAATATAGTATAGTAGTATATATAAATTAATAATCAATACTGCTTTTTTTAGCAAATAATCAATACTATTGGGATGTGGTATAATTGATAAGTATGCATGTGATTAAGGATTTAATCTCCAATTATGTGTATATGAAAAATCATCTATAAAAATAGTTAATCCCTTTAAAAAAAATTGAAGTTAGCATAGATATTTGTGATTTAATTAGAGAATCAAAGATTTAATAAAATAAATAAATAAATTAAAGTTGGTTAAAAAAATATCATTGTATTTTGATGGATTAATTTTCTAAGCAATAGAAGTGTTATCAATTAAGTTGGTTTGGATTGTTTTCTTTTACGATTTAGATCTGAACCAAACCAACTAAAATTCGATGTTAATTGATTTGGGTATCGAATTCACACTTTCTAAATTCAAACCAATCTAAACCAAGCCAACTATATATTTATTTTTTTAATGCTTAATTTACTTACTATTGTGTTCTTTTGGATTTTTTCATTGTATTTCACTTCAGTTTGCCTTTAGAGTCAATGTTTGCATTAGATAATTTAGTTTATTTTCTTTTAATTATTATATAGATGGAGTTTTATGATTTGATAAATTAATCATGTGTTATTTTTATAACTTATGCTATTATTTAGTTGGTTATAAATCAATAACATTGATGTTGCTTATATTATATTATGACATTATTTGTTAAAATCGGGATAAAATCATGTTATTTTTATTTATTTTTAAAAATTATTTTAAAAAAAATGATCGGATATCTAATGACCCAAACCGAATTAATCTGTTTATTATCGGATTGGTTTGGTTCAAGGTTAAACAAAAAAAAATCTAAAATTCAAACCAAATTGAACCAATTAAAATCAATTGATTCGAATTTTATTTTTTCCTAAATCCGAACCAAACCGAGTCATGAATACCCTAGCTTGGCAGGAAAATATCCTAGGACACTTAATATTATGATAAAATTATAACATGTAATTGGTATGAAATAAAAATTATATGTAATTTAAACAATTAAAACACATTCGCTATGTTCAATAAAACTAGTTGAAAAGTTAATTGAAAACTAAAAAGCTAGTTGAAAGTTAAGAAGCTAATAGACGAAAAGGTAGCTGGTAGTTGGAAGCTGAAAAACTAGTTTGTTAAATTAGAAGTATGTAAAACTGACCATTGAAGTAGCTAAAAAGTGTAAAATAATAATAATATTATGATTTATTTAAAAAAAAGTAATAAATAAATAAATAAATATATCGATGATAAAAATTAAATAAAATATAAAAAATTAGAAACTATTGTTTTAAAAAATATTACTTTAAGTAATATTTCAAAAAAATGTAAACTACTAAAGAAAGTTTGTTTACCAAATAAATGAACGAGCTTTTCAACTAATAAAAAAATTAAAAATTAACTAAAATATCTTTTTCACCATAATCATTAATTGAAATAATGGGTAATGATAATTCCTTTTAAGTAGTATTTTTTAATTTTTTATGCAAAATGAGGATGCAACCCAATGGGGAGAAGTACTTTTGATATATGAGAGCCCCACAAAATCAGCTTGGATCAGCATGCCTGGATTACTTGGAGTATAATCAAGCTCATTCAATATTCTTTAATCTTGCTCCAAGCTCTAATTAATTAGCATTACATACAATTAACAACAAAATTACCTTTCTCTAATGCTGTTCATGAACTTGACCTCCCAAGTCCTTTTGTTTTGACATAACCATGTGGCATGCTAGAGCCGAGGAATTGCCACTTCTCACATAGTACATGATTATGGGCGTTTAGCATGCATGCTAATAATTGAAAAATGAGTCTTTTATTTTCTTTTGGACCAAAATTGAATTAAGACTCCGCTTTATCTAGAAAATCATGGCGCTCCATTCTCTCCACATTACTTCTGAGATATTTAGCACCCCCAACCCATACATGAGTTTTTTTGGGAGGATTAATTATATTTAAAGGTTTCGGTACCCAAAGTAATCTGACATATAAATGATTAATGTATGGTGTATTCGTTTTTCAGTTTACAAATTTCCAAACGGACATTCACATGCAAGCAACAAATAATTACTTCTCACAAATTAATTGCAATTCTAAAATGAATGTCAATCAATATACAAATACATTATAGTTTAGATAGATGCATAGTTAATTTGTGAAAAAAAGAAGATAGTTGTTGGGTTTCGTATTTTATTATTTTTCTCTTCCATTCTACAATAAATGCATTATGCATGTGTAAAATTAATTAAAAATCAAGAGAAAAGTAATGATATAATTGAAAAAAAAAAGTAAATTAATGTGACAATAGATAAATAAAAACAGTTTTTTTCAAAAATCTGACAGTTAAAAAAGAGCGGAGTAAGTATTTTCTATGCATACATGGAAATGTAATTTAAAATTTATGTGAATAATTTAAATTAATTTCTATGCCTTTTCTTCTTCTCTGGCATCCTATAAGTTTTTAAATCCAAATTATAAGTAAAATATATCCTCACCCACAAACTTTTTTTTAGGGATCTCACCAAAACTAATAATTAAAAATAATAAGTCTTAATACAATGCAAGCAAGGTTTTATTTTAAAACTAATGTCTGCGGGCATGTTTGTTTCGTAGTCTAAATTATACTCATAAGAATAACATTCCTGAAAATATTATTCCTAAGAATATAGCAACATGTTTGGTAACTACTCAATATTTTGGAATATTTTAAAATTTATTTAATTAAGAAAATAAACAGAATAAAGTAAAAGTGGGAAGTTATTTTAGACATTAATAACTAGTATTCCATGGGAATACAATATTCCTAGCAATTTATATGAGAATAGAAAGTGGAAAAACTATGTGTAATATATATTCCTGAAAAAAAATATCTGAAAATAATTTTTTATAACTTATGTCAAACATGAGAACTGATAATCCATTCTCAAATTATTTTTACAGGAATAAATTTGTATGACTTCAAATAAACGTAGTCTATATTATCCAAGTGGTCGAAAAGATAAAAGCAAATTGAAAGGCTTTTAGACTTGACCAACATAAATGTCGTGTTAATTGGTTCCTTGTTTGAACACTAGAATTGTTATTTGCATAGAAGTTTCCCGCACTTTGGGTTGTGACCGACATGCATGTGCACTGTCGCCGTATAGGGACGTCGATGCTCCTATTTTTCGTCAAACATCATGCTATATCTATCTATCTATCAGTTACGACTATTTGTCATTAAATATTAATGAATGCACATAAAATTATTGGCTATCATCATTAATTAACTACTCTAAATGTCAAACGTATTCGTGACGGCAGGGCATGTGAGTCACGTGCCACCTGTCCAGTGTAGTGTCCTCACAGGCTCACACCCATCCCAGTCAATCCATTCCCCTTTCTCACTGTGATTCCTGATTTTGTTCAGAATGCACATTATTTTGCCATGTGCGTAGAATATGCATTAGTATTTGGCTATTTGCATACCAGCTCAAAAATCGAATGCGTTGGAAAACTAATTTTGAATAAATTTTTATATGTTTGGTTTTATGTTAAAGAAGTATTTAAAATTAATTTTGAGTTAAAATAATTTTAAATCATTTTTGTGTTGAATCTAAAATTTGTATTGAATTTTATTTTATAATAAAATATTCAAACATAAATTATAAGAGTATGAAAGGTCTGGGTTGAATCGAGTTTTATCTTTAACCAAATCCAATTAAACTTAACTAGATTGAATTAGATTGGATTTATCTTTAATTTGTTTGGTTTTAGTCATTAAAAAATTGTCACCATAAATCTTAAAAATATCATCAAGCTCAAAAAATACTAAAATATTTTATTTGACAAAAAATGAGAAAAATATTATTCATATAATAAGCAATAATCATTAATAGAATTCAATAATCATAAAACATAATATTGTTTTAAAACTTAGTGGAAGATTGTGGTCATACCAACGAGTCAAGGACAAGAACGAAGGCAATTAAGACGACGGTGCGTAGAAGTTGTCGACGAGTAACTATGGCAGTCGCAACGACAATGACGTTAGGGCTTATTAGACTAGAGTCAATGAGTTATGAGTTTGACTATGTGAGAGTGAGATTGTGTGAGAGACTAAGGTTAGGGTTTGGGCTACAATGTTGTGTAAGTGTGTAGTGCTTAGTGCTTACTAAGTTAATTTAGGGTTTGTAATATATAGTAACTTATACAATTTGGATTGGGTTTTGGTCGAATCCAAAACTTCAAACTTATCACCCAATCCAACTGTAATTCAATTCATTAAATTAATATAAATCAAATGACTCAATCTAACTCACAAAAATCTAATCGGATTGGGCGAGTTTACGGATTAGGTCCAATTCACTTACACTCCTAATAAATCATATCACTTCAAATTTAATTTAATTCAAAATCAATTTTATTAGTTTCTATTCAAACACACACTTAGTTGAGGTTGCAGAATATTTGTTCTTATTAAGGTTTAAAAAATGGTTAATTTGAGACTATGATTGTCACTCTATTATCAACATTTTAAAATTTTTGCGACGACATTTTGAGAAGCTACATCAACCGAAATTTCTTGCAATACTAATATGGATCCGTTACTGGCATGGACTCTCGATCACAATTGTGCCATTAGGTCTACTCTCCTCTTTGCGAATGAGCAAATTGAGCGTATTACTTTACAATGAAGGAGAAAAAAATATCCTTTTTCTAGATTATTATTTAAAAACAGTTAAATTATTTTATGAATAAAAAAAAATCATGCCATTCGTCAAATTTGTACATAGGATGTTTCGTGCGAAGAAGCAAAGATGGTTTAGGATAGTTAGATTGTTTGAGACTTGATTTTTTTTTAAATGATTAAGACTTGAGAGGTCATTAAAGCTGTTTTGGAATTTGTATGTTTGGTAAATGACATGTAAAATTATATAAAATAAATAAATTTGTTTGATGGCTGTATGCCTGTATCTCCCTTGTTATAGTAAAAAAAAAATGTATCTTTTCTTTCAAAGAAATTCTTCACTGGCTCACCCTGTCCTAACAATCTATGGCTTGTTTTCCAATCCACCACTTTTTGATTTGCAATAGCAAATTGGCAAGTGTTGGTAATTTGGTATTTGGATACATCATGCATGGGATATGAAATGATCCGGGTTTCTTAATGGCCAAATATAGACAGTAGTGGCTGGATACTGGATGCTATTTAATTGTAGTTGATGATGTCTGATGGCTTTTGTAATGAAGAATTTCTTTTATATGTAAAAAAATTAAGCATATTAAGAATTTAGACTGAGTAATTCTTGAAACCTTTGCCTACGCTACCTAGACGTGGGGTTGATGTTGAGATATGTTTGATATCTTTAATATAGAAAAAAATGTAGTTTATTTTTAATAATTTGTTATTTGTTTCAAATATTAAGGATATTATTTAGATTTAAAATTATTATAAATTTATTTAGATAAAAATAAGGTTTGATCTTATCATTTAAATTTAGGAGACTAGGATATTAGATTTATAAATAAATTTTTTATATTAAAAAAACCATCTCATCTGACCAACTTGAAGAAATGGTTATCACCCTAAATAAAAGGGGATCATACCCAACCCAAGAGGAGGATCACATGAAGAAAGGATTTCCAACTTGTAATGAAAATGATGTACAATAGATTACAAATTTTTTTTAAAAAAAACTTGTAATGGTCTTGAATGCAATATGAAACTCCTCCTTTATAATATGTCTCTTTCTCCATACAAATATATCTCATACACAAAAAAAAATGTGATATTTTATTATAATTTATTTTTATTTTATAAATAAAAAAAACTTGTCGTTAGTTATAATTATATTTTTAATTAATTTAAACTCTAGTAATTTTTATTTAAAGAAAATATTTTAAGGTTAAAGTATAGCTCTTTAACTTATTTTTTTATCTCTTAATTTTTAAAAGTTCTAAAATGATATTTTTACTTATTTAATTAATGGCATGTAAATTCTTTTTAAAAAGCTTACCATTCTCAATTTTAAGGAACAATTTGATTTTTTTAATTGATTCAAGATATAAAATTTATCTAATTAGATTTATTTACATGAAACTTTGGAAATTGAAAAAAAGACATAAGCATGCTAAAAACTACAGGAAAAATTAAGTCTAATGAGTAACTGTAAAAAACTAAAAAATTGAATACATTTTTTATTCTTGAACATGCATCTATCTATTTATCTATCTTTCTATCTATATATATAATTATTTCAATATTTTATCACCAAAACTAAAATAATGTTATATTTTTTTATTTTAGATGAATCAGTTCATTTAACCTACATTGCTAACAACAAAAAACAAACTATGAACGTACAATTGGTTAAACCAAATTGATTATTTCTTAATTCACTTAAGAATGAGTCAAGTTAGGTTAGCTCATTTGGCATTTGTATCTTACATATCCTAATATGAATCTTACACCTCCCAAAAAGCTTTAATGATAAAAAATACCCTTAGCCCTAACACCTCATCTCTTATTTCTTGTGCCACCCAAGCACTGTCTCTTATGGAATACGAATGCAATGCCGCCCAAGGTTTAGGTATCCATTTCTTGCATTGTTGTCCTCTTGGCAGTGACATTGCAATTGTCAATTGTGGTGGTTAAGCTTGTTGAGAACAAAGTTAGAAGAAGAACAATAATGAAGGAAAGGGAGGAGGGGCAGGGGCGGAGACAGGGGGGGGCTAGGGTGGGCCACCGCCCCCCCTAAAATTTTATTAATATAATTTTTATTATATATATTAAAAATTAAAAATTAAAAATTAAAAAAATAATTTGACAATAACAAAATATTACATTGCATAATATAATGATATAATAATTTTTAATATTACATTAAAAAATAGGATAAAATATTTTTGAGATTGCATTACATAATATAATAAAAATCTTTAAGATTATATTACATAATAAGATAAAATATTTTTTAATATTGCATTCAAATATAGTATAGAATATTTTTTAATATTGTATTCAAAAATATGATAGAATATTTTTAAGATTGTATTGCATAATATAAAATATTTTTAAGATTGTATTGTATAATATAAAATATATTTAAGATCGCATTGCATAATATGATAAAATATTTTTAGGATTGTATTTCAAAAATTAGTTAAAATCGTATGCTTAAATTAATATAAATAGAAATATATTTTTGTGTTGATAGTATGCATTTCATTCCAAATAATATTAGAGTTTTAGAGAGTTTATGTTTGCATTATTGAGAAAATTGTTATGAGATCATATAGAAGCGTTTGACAAGTCTAATTCTTAACTTTCCATCAGAATTTAAAGGTACTTATTTATTATCATAGTGGAGTTGTCCATTGGATTGATTATCCAATTTGAACGTTGTGATTTTTTATCCAATTGGGTTTTCCACGCTAAAACTGATTGTGTCTTCTTTATCTCTTATCTCCATATTATTACTTTGAGTTTGATTTTAAATTATGAATTATTTTATTAAGACTCACTAAACTTTGTATCAACCCACCCTGTTTGCAATTTGTCTTTTTATGGTTTGCGGTTTGCATATTTTTTGTATATTATATTTATATTGTCTTCAAATACTTTTATTTACGATATAATTTTTTTATGTTCGCCCCCCCTCAAAAAAATTTCTGGCTCCGCCACTGAGGAGGGGGGTCCTGGAAACTATGTTAGAACGATGATGGTGGTGGTTGGGCTATGGGATAAGGTGGTGCATGATGGCACATAGGTGCAAACATGACAAACATTAACACAACAGCTTGGCAACACAAGTTTGAGTTTGAAGAAGGGAAATGGAGGTCTTGCCGCCTATTCTGGAACGACAATTCTAAAATAAGATACGTTTATGGAATACGAAAACTTACATTCACAAATACGTATTTTGGAATACAAAAAACTATATTCTTAAATAATTATCTTGGAAACATATCTTATTAAAAAATAGTCATTCTAAAATAAGATAGTCTTTTGGAATAACTATTTTGAAATATAATTTTTCATATAACTACTTCATAATGAAATATGCACTTTAGAAACCTACTTTAAAATAAGTATTCCATAATACAAAAATTATATTTCATAATAACTATTTCAAAATAATACCCTATTCTAGAATAACTGCTCCAAAATGAGAATGTCTGACAAAGGGATATTTTACTCCACTAAAGTCTAAAGTCTTTTGGGAGGTGTAGGATATACATGCCCACTTTCTCTCGACTTGTAGTGAGCCAATCCAGATTAGCAACTGCTTCACTCCAGCTTAGTTGAGAGAAAGGTATTTTTTTTTTTAAAAGTCAATAAAAAGGGAAGATATGTTCTGAACTAAAAGAATAGATCCTATTGATTTTTAAGTTGGGCTTATTAGACTTGGGCTGGATCACCACTTTTTTTTTCTTACCAAAGCTGGATCACTACTTGTTAACTACTAACTGAGAAAAATCCCTACTATTTTAGTATTTTTCAGACCAGTTGGCGGTCCCATAACAAAAAGTCGATGGAAATTGGAAATAATAACTAAGTTGGACAAAAAAAGAAAACTAAGATTAGTCGTGAATTCATTCATTAATTCATCATTCTAAACTTTGTTATAAAGCTGGACCCCCTATTTAAAACGAGTCCAGACTCCAGACAACAATTTTTAAAAAAAACATAAAGAATGAAACATGAAAGTTCCGTCATCCTTAGTTAACAGCACTACCTACTAGTACGAAGGAAAAAAAGAAGATGATCGTACCACAACATGGATATTTAAGAACCAAACAGTTACGTAATGCTAATCAACTTAGGAATAAAGTTATTAAAATAAACAAACATCCGATGTTACAACTACTATTCAATTCTCTTAAAAAAAAACTATTATTTAATTCAAAATTTAAACCAAGCAAGTTATTACTAATCATTGTTAACAACTTAACATAAATATTAGCGCCCACGATTAGTTCCTTTTCCGCATATTTTATGAGACGAATCTCACGTTACAGCTGAATAATCATTCACGTGGGCCAAACGGAAACTGTTCAACGGCTTCGCTGCAATTGCAAGCAAACTAAGGTACAGCTAACAGTCGCAACAAAGCAGAACGCATCCAAGGCAAATGTGGGGAACTCACTGTCCAATCCCATCATCAAACGCCAATTAACGAACTCAAACCTCTACTTTCTCGTTTCCTCTTTCCCCATAAATTAATCTTTTTTTTATACATGGAAGAAATAACCCATAAATTAATCTAAAGAGCAATAAATATCTAAATTGGTTCATAAAAGGGTGAGACGTTGATAAAATAGTTTTTAAAATTAAAACATTAAAATTTTATTATAAAAAATTGATAAATTAATTATTTAAACAATTTAATGATAAATTAATGACTAAATTTTACTATTTAATATTAATAAGTATAAGTTATTATCAAATTTATCCCTAAACATTATAACGTTATAATAAAAAATTTAATGACAAAACTGATTAATCCTGAAAATATGATACACTAACAAATTATAGGATTAATTTATCGCATTGTTTATATATTTCAGAAACTAAATTTGGTTATTTATCTTTATCTAACATGAAATTTGAATGCCCTCAATGGGACCGTTGGAACGCTTCGAAATGTTACTGGTTGGGCCGGTAGGTCCACCATGCTGGGTACAGAGTGTAATAACACCGTTACATCTGGGCTTGGGCCCACTTAATGGAAATTTGGCCCAGTTTCCTATCTGGCACAGTCTGGTCCTTCTCTATAACTCCCTCTTCCATTATCACTTCTCTTCACTTACATCATTCTCTCTCTCTTTTCAAATTTTGTTTGTTCGGGTCAAATAAAGTGTCACTGTTGTTAAGTGTTGTTGTGTTGTTACCATGGCCGAGGAAGTTCCAAAGACAAGCACAACTCAAGAGGAGGTGATGGTCTCTGACGTGGCACCTGCTGATGAGAAACCAGACACCACCACCGACGTTGTTGTTCCCGTAGAGAAAGACGCACAACAAGAACAAGAAACCTCGCCAGAGAAGGAGAAAGAGAACGTTCCCGAAACAACTGAAACCGAGTCCGAGGTTGTTTCGAAACCAAGCGGTGACGACAACGTTCCTGAATCCGGTTCTTTCAAGGAAGAAAGCAACATTGTTTCCGACCTACCAGAAACCGAGAAAAAGGCTCTGCAAGAGCTCAAACAACTCATTCAAGAAGCGCTCAACAACCACGAGTTCTCCGAGGTACCTACAAGTAATCCTCCCAAAGATGAAAAACCCGAAAACAATGAAGAACAGAAACCCGTGGAGGAAGAAAAGAAGGAACAAGCTGCTGATGCTGCTGACGTGGCAGAAGAGACAGAAAAAGAAGCTGCAGAAGTTAAGGTAACCAAAACTGAGGTTGTTGAAGAGAAAGTGGCGGTTTCTGCTTCTGCTGACGAGGATGGAGCGAAAACCGTTGAAGCCATCGAAGAAAGCGTTGTGTCTGTGACAGTGACTGTCTCCGAGGAACCAAAGGTGGAAGCTGTTTCACTTTCTGCTTCTCCCGAAGAGGTTTCCATTTGGGGTGTGCCGCTTCTCGCTGATGACAGAAGCGACGTGATTCTCTTGAAGTTTCTTCGTGCTCGGGACTTCAAGGTGAAGGAGGCATTAGCGATGATAAAGAGCACGATTCGGTGGAGGAAGGAGTTCAAGATGGAGGAGCTGTTGGAGGAGGATTTGGGTGGTGATGGTTTGGAGAAGGCGGTGTACATGCATGGGTTCGACAAGGAGGGTCACCCTGTGTGTTACAACATCTATGGTGAGTTTCAGAACAAGGAGTTGTACAAGAAGAGTTTCTCTGATGAGGAGAAGAGGTATAGGTTTCTCAGGTGGAGGATTCAGTTCCTGGAGAAGAGTATCAGGAAGCTGGATTTTAACCCTGGTGGGATATGCACCATTGTTCAGGTTAATGACCTCAGGAATTCTCCTGGCCCTTCTAAGTGGGAGCTTAGACAGGCTACCAAACAGGCCCTGCAGCTGCTTCAGGATAACTATCCTGAGTTTGTAGCCAAACAGGTACTGCATCTTCTGCCCTCCTAATTTCAATTAAGATTTCACATTTTGGTTGCAATCCTTAGGTTATCCAGAAATTGCAAATAATTGTGGCCAATGCAGGCCTATTTTGTTGCAATTCTTGAAATTAAGGTTTTAAATTGTGGTCAATCAAGGTTTTAAATTGCTGTCGCCGTCTTTTCTGGCAATTCTTAATGTACAAATGTGATTGATGAGACCTCAATTGTGATTGCAATGACTCGAAAAATCTTGATGTTGTGACCAAAACTATGGTCACAATCTTTGAGATGGCAGGAAACTGCTAATAAATGTGGCTAATGCAGCCTTAGCATCAGCACCAAGGCCTATTTTGGCACGTTGTTGCAGACAAATGTAGCCCATGCAACCACATTCACATAGGCCAAAATGGTGGTTTTAGACTATTTTTTAAAACCTTAATTCAATGATAAATCATTTGTTTCCCTACAATTTCCAACATTTATCTAGGCTATTCCAATGCGTGTTACATTTTATTGATGTTCTTTATTGTTTTGTTGGTGTAGGTGTTTATCAATGTGCCATGGTGGTACTTGGCAGTGAACAGGATGATAAGTCCTTTTCTTACTCAGAGAACCAAAAGCAAGTTTGTCTTTGCTGGACCTTCCAAATCAGCTGAGACCCTTTTGAGGTTAACACTCAATCTTTTTCTTGTTGCTTGTGTCCTAATGAGTGTTGTGTGATTCATTTAGCCAAACTCACATGATAAGGCCTTGTTGTTGTTGTTGTTGTTGTTGTGTCCTAATGAGTAGCTTGAATTGCTATTTGGATATTTCAGATACATTGCTGCAGAGCAACTTCCGGTCAAGTATGGTGGACTAAGCAAAGATGGAGAGTTCGGAATTTCGGATGCTGTTACAGAAATTACAGTGAGGCCAGCAGCAAAACATACCGTGGAGTTTCCAGTTACTGAGGTAGGTTTGGTCTTTCCTTTGTGTTTTTTTGTCAGAATTGATTGATCTCGATTGAGGGAGAATCCAATGAATGCAGCATCGAAATGCGGAGTCTTTCCTAGGATTCCGCTGTTCACAAGATTTTAATATTATCCTTTTCATTCTTGTTTAGTACTTATTTCTTTGGTTTCATGTGACAAATTAGGCAGACCTGCCCCGAGATGAGATATCTCGTCCAATACACCATAAATTACTAGTAGTAAATAAGGAATAATGAAATAAACATGCAAAGACCATACTTCAATTGAAATATAAGTGGCCTAATTTTGTTTCAGTTCTAAATATAGCTTAGAGCCAAAATCCTTTTCCACTGCTAATTAAGTTGTTATTTTCTACCATCTAGGCTACAAACCAACAACTGTGATGCTTATTAGCTAAGTTATTAAAATAATAACTGATCTTGAATGCAAAATTTGTCAGCTATTACAAATTTAGCTCACTAGAATTGGTGAGAGAAGTTCATGTTGAATCTGAGATCATCCAGTATCCAACACTGATTATTAAAATTAAAACTCAAAGAAAACAAATGAGAATTCTAACATAAAAAAATCAACAGTTTATCCTTTCAATTGTCTGAAGCTAATGATATTCATTTTGTTTATTCATGGAGTTGAATAGTTAGGTTCAATACAATATTATAGTGTATGTTTGGTTCTCAGGTGCAAAATTACGTTTGAGGCAAAAGTACTTTTGCCTACGGATCATGACCCTTGTTTTTGCTTTTATTCGTTGGATTTGTTTTAGAACGTGAGCACAACATTTTCAACTTCAAACCAAACATGCACCTAATAATTTAGAAGCCAGTTAGTTATAGGTCATGGGATTAAATTTGGAAATGAATACCTTGTGTAGCTCAAGTGGTTAGATAAGTAATTGAATCTTACTCAATAGCCATTCCATTATGTGAGTTCATCAGAGTAAGTAGAGAATTGTTGAGCATTTCCCTTGATAGCTTTGTGTAATGCGTTGACATTTTGTTCACTTGGGATCATGCAGAACTCGCTACTCTCTTGGGAGCTCAGAGTAATAGGGTGGGACGTGAGCTATGGTGCAGAGTTTGTGCCAACTTCAGAGGGAAGCTATACTGTGATCATCCAGAAGACCAGAAAGGTTGCTTCATCAGAAGAACCGGTGCTTTGCAACAACTACAAAATTGGTGAACCTGGGAAATTGGTTCTCACCATTGACAATCAAAGCTCTAAGAAGAAGAAGCTCTTGTACCGCTTGAAGGTCAAGCCTTCTTCTGACTGAGAATCTTATCATTGTTACGTACATCCATAAGGGAGAAGGAGAAGAGCAGTGCCTACACATTGGTTACTTAATTACATTCTTGCATTCACTTGTATCTCCCAAGATGTTCAAAGCTTCAAAGATGTGGACTTTGCTGCTAGAAGAGGAAAGTTTTAATGATAATCGTGATCATGTGTTTCAATCATATATAATTTTTCTGTGTTTCTTTAATTATTTATTATTGTTATCATTGTTGGAGGGGATCTTTTAATTTTTGATTTCTTATTCATATATTTGGAGGACATAATTGCTCTATTTATCTGTATAAATTTCATGTAAATTTTGGTGGGAACGTTTTATCATGTTTGTTTTTTTGTCTGTAGCCAAGCTTAAAAATATGTTTGATCTGTCATAATCCGTGTTCCCATAGAAAACATCATACAAGTATCTATCATGGGTCTGGAATTCTAGAATATCTCGCACTGTAGTTTAGACTTTATATCAGCTTTATTATTTGCCATTTTAAAAGCCTTGGATTTTCTCTGCCCATAGGCCAAATGGGATTTCAATTTTGTTTAGATACTTAAAAGCAACTTCTATAAATAATGTCTTGGGCAGATTGAACTATCAAGTCGAACAAAAATATGCACTCACTAATTCCTGCATACAAGCCATCCATTCAAACAAATACAGTTTGGAAGACATAGGATTACTTTAAGATCAACAATAATTTTAACTTTTGAATTAATGTAGTATAAACTTTTAAGATCTGGGTCACTGAACTGGTAGTTCTCATATATACAACTCGAGAGCTTTGAGAATATTAATTAGTTATGTCAACATGTTATTAAAAAACTTTGGATTAGTTTATTATGATTTTTTTTTCTAATTTCTTAAGAAGACTTAAGGTAAAGAGCCTTAATTCTTTTATATGCAAAAAGATTATTTTCGGATTTAAACTCATGACCAACAAGTCATAATGACACAACTTTACACTACTATATCAGAATTTGCCCTCCCCCCTTCCAAAAAAAAATAACTCCTTGTAATGAAAATCATACATGTCCATTGGCATATGGAGGGGATAATCTTTTCCTTATTCCATTAACAGGATTTTTCTTATTCTAAAGTGACTAACTAAATTTTATTTATATGAAATACCATGGTGTTGTTACTCTTAATCTATAATTGGGTTATAATTATTCAATATCCTTCTATGCTATAGTTAGATGATATTTCTTTTGTTGAAGTGGCCAAATTGTGCTTCTTGGTTCCAGTTCAAACACGCCTCTCAAATATTTATTTGAATGCAATGTGTCTGGCATAGCAGAAGACCTCCCAAGTGTGAATTGACAAATATGTGAAAACATTAGGGGGTCTATATAACATATTTTCAATGTCCAGCAGTGCAATGCCTGCTTTTACTTTTTTTGCACCGCATTTCATCAGAAAAACCCACTCATTGCTCCGTGCTATCTATCTTTCTATCCGTTTAAATATGCTTTTCTATGTACATGTTTGCCTTCGTTTTTCAAGCACACCCTTTTTGAGTCTAAGGGATCAAGAACTGGACGAGGATGACCATCAAATAGGCTTCGCACAGCATCCAATTATATTGAAATGTTTCTTTAATTAGGTTATTAAATGCATATACCTGATACTTTAACATAAGAAAAATAATAATAATCGGACTGATGAGCTGGTTTGATTACAAAATTACAAAATCGGATGAGTTATAGTCTCAGACGTCAGAAAGCATAAAAGATATCAAGAAATTTAGTTCAGTCATTTGAATAGATACTTAAACGTTATTATAAGTTCTCTGATTGGTGTTTTTATTCATACCAATAAAAAATATTCTTTTTGTTATAATAAAATTCAAATTTAAAATAATAATTTATAAGATCTAATAATATTTCTAGCATTAATAATTTTAAGATTAAAAATACCTCTCTCATTAAAAGAAGAAAAAAATATATAGACAAACTATTAAAAAAATAAAAGTATTAATAACAAAAATAAATTTAAAAAATTTAAAATTTAAAATAAATTTATTATTATCAATTAAATTAATTATTTTCCTTTATCTTAATAAATTAGTTAATTGTGTTTTATGTATACCTAAAGATATAGAAAGTAATAATATAAGAGATAAGGTAGCAGTGGATGAAGTATGGGTTATGCAGAATATGGATTTTAAGTGTGATTTTTTAATAATAAATTGTAAGAAAAGACTATAATAAAAAGATACCGGTTAAATGGTAAAAAGTATTATTTAAACCACTTAAATAATGGAAATTAAAACAAACATAATTGGTAAGAATTAAGACTATGTTCGATAAATTATTTTAGTTAACTTTTAACTTTTTTTATTGGTTAAAAAACTTATTTGATTTTTCAATAAATAAGTTTTTTAAGTAATTTTTAGCGTTTTAACAAATTCTACTTCAAGTGTTTTTAAAATGTTAACTTCTAACTTTTTATATTTTTTTTATCATTAAAATATTGATTCAATTTTTTTATTATTCATTTAAGTATATCATTTTACATTTTTCAACTTTGGTTTAACTGAATAATTATGATTTAATAAGTTAGTTTAAAAGCTTTCAGTTATAAGTTAGATTTTCAACTAATTTTGTCAAACATAATCTAAATATCTTTTAAAAAAATACAAGGACAAAAAACAAAAATTGCTAAATTGCAAGGACAAAAGATATTTAAACCTTTATACTTTTATGACTTAAATATATTTTAGATATTTAATAAATGATCAATTTTTGTTTTAGGTTTCAAATAAATTTTTTTGTTGTATTAAATATCTGATATATCAAAAAAAAAAATTGAGACTTTATCGTAATGATGTGATCATCACTAATCACTAGTTATATTAGAAAAATCTAATCCTAACACGTCACCAGGTAATGGGTCACCACATGTGGATCTTACTACAATGTATATTGTCGTAATTCTACATTCTGATCCAATATGGATTAAATCCATCTGTCTAAACAATAATTTTAGAAAAATGATTATTTTGAAGTGAAAAAAAAAACACATAAGAAAAACATATAAAGGAAGTGTGAAAAGCAAAGCCCAAATCTTTACGGGCTTCAAAGTTTTAACAAACCCAAAATGAAGGCCGAAATCTTGTATGGATATTGGTTGGATGAGATCCTTTAAATTTTTATTTATTATCACTAAAAACAATCCTTGCTTTTAATTTATATTTTGATGATTTTCTTCACTTTTCACACAGTCCATTTAAATTTTGCAAATAAATATCTTTATGTCATTTTTATATTTAATGTATTGGAAGAAGCAAAAATATTTGTATATAATATGTTTTTGAATGTATATGATAATTTTTAAATTATTAATAAAGGTGATACCATATTAGGTATGTGCAAATATTATTACTATAAATTTTTATTTAAATAATTCAAATTTTTTGGACACTAACTCGTACGTGAAAAATGATAACCATATAACTTGAATGAAAAAAGGATTAAAAACTTGAAATGCCCGTAGATATGGCTAATCATGAGGTCCTTCGAGACTCGAATACTATGTATTGGCAAATATTTGATACATTATACATACTTTTTAAATTCAAATAATTTTTAAAAATAGAAAAATAAATTTAGAATTATAAGAAAAATACAAGTAATTTTAGATTTAAGAAGAAAATTGAAAGAATCAATTTGAGAGTATCCTTTTTAACTGAACTTTAATAGTAATTAATTTAAAAGGTCTAAAACCATGATGAAGATTTTCATGTAAAATTATCGAAAACAATTAATAATTTAAGTTTTTTAAAAAAATAATGCGTATTAAATAATGATGAGGCTGTATGTGGCATGTAAAGAATTAAAATACAATAAAAAATATCCGAGTATAATATTAGAGTTGATTATGATGTAGGTAGATAAATACTTATTTTGAAGACTTTATTTAAAAAATATCTATGGAATTGATTTTGAGTTTAAAATTATTTTTAGATATATTTTTAGGTGTTTAGTTTAATGTCGAAAAACAATTTAGAATTGATTTTTAATCTAGAATTGATTTTTAATGTAAAATTGATTATGGGTTGAAATAACTTTGAGTAATTAGTTTTTGTGTTGGATCAAAAAGTTTATACTAAAATTTACTCATGACTTGATTTTATAATAAATCATCTAAACACAAATCATATCACTTAATTAAAATCAAATTTAACCAAAATTCTTTTTACAAAATCAATTTCATTCAAAATTAATTTTGCCAACGATCATCTAAACACACATGATTGTATTGTTTTTCCTCCTAGGTTTCAAAATCCCTTTACTTCAAGAAAAATAATTTTAAGTAAATTCATTTTACAATATCAATTTCTTTCATATAAATCATTACTCTATTCCTATTTATAAAACTTAACTTTTAAACCTTGTTTATGTCTTTATAGTTTATACTCCCTCCGACTCTAACTATAAGATTCTTTTAAAATTTTTTTTTTTATAATATACTTTCCTAATTTCTAGATGTATTAATTATATTTTTCCTATATATCCTTACTTAATTATTATTTCTCCAAACATTAATGAGAAACTAGTAAATGGATAGAGAGAAAATAAAAGGATAATTTTGAAATAATATAAAAAATAATTTACAAATTTAAAAAGATAATTATTTTTCTTAAGAAAAGTGAATTAGTTGAAACGCAATTATAATTAAGAACAAAAAAAGTAAGACTTAATTAAGATAATAATATTTTTAAAAGACGTGAATGAGTTGAAATAACCTTATGATTATATATGGAAGGAGTAAGATTCAATTACCTAATTTATTAAGATTAATGAAAAATGGCTAATATACTTTAATAAATTTATCTTAAATTTTTAATTTTTCTAAAATTATCATTATCATTGATAATTTTCTCTTTTATAATGATTTGTTAATATATATATATATATATATATATATATATATATATATTTTACTTGAGGAATAATATTTCTAATAAAAAAAATTATTTTAAATTTGGATCTTATAAATAAAAAAGAATATAAAACTTAATCCATATTTTATCATGTATTAATTATTTCTAAACTAATTTATTTTAATTAAATAAAAAATTATATTAACATGCATTTAAAAGAGTGAAAGAAATATTAGTAACAATTATTTTGAAAAAAGAAATATAAATTTATTGTTATATTAATAAATTAGATAATTAAAATTTATAAATAATAACGGAAACAGTAATTTCTTCCTCAATCCGCCAACCTTTTAGACAATGAGGTAAATATTGAAAGCTTTTTCAGGTTTGCAATTACTCTCACAGGTTTGCACGTGAAACTGTCGTTGAATCCCCCCATCTTGAGTAGATACTCCCTCCCACCACTCACTAGTCACCATTCACTGAACGCAAAGCGACAAAACTGGGTCTGATAAGTCTCAGATAATTATTAAATGCACGCATTCATCTGAGTAGGAGTAGTCACTGAAATCTCACGTGAACACATGTACCACTAATTCAAAGCTACTACGTCTTCCTCATCTTTGCACCGTTGCCCTTTGTTAGACACGTCTTCCACGAGCTCTTCCAATTAAGCCCCTTGAATCCAGTACTATATAACAACACCCCAAGACCCACTCTTGCTTCACTCACTCATACCATTAACATTAATAGAGACCAGGTTTTGCTTGCTTGTGAACATGGAGATGAGGAAATCATGTGGCTTCTTCTTCTTGCTCCTCCTCCTTGTCTTTGCTTCCCGTAACATCATTCCCTAATTTGCCTCTTAAACTCTTAATGTCTTGTCCTCTATTATATAATATCCTGTGTTATATATATGTTTCTTTTTTATTTTATTTTAATCGTTACTTTGTTAGTTTTTTAGGACGAATTCGAATCCAAGTCTCTAGCTTTTTTATTTTATTTCAAATATCAAATCTATCTTATAACTATTTAATATTGAGTTGTAATATTCAAAGTCTCAACATGTCTAACAGGTTTTTAATACCAACACACTTGAAAATTTGTTCGACACTTTTTATTAAGTGTCTTATTAATAAAATATTTTTTTTATTTGAACACTTAAATTATTACCTTTACATAAATAATATACTTGAGAAAACATAAATATGTTCCGATATTCTATATTTTTAGGCTAATTAAACATTAGCCGTATAGAAATATTAGTGTTGGTGTAATAGGTGTTTGATATTGTAGTAATATATTATATATGTTGGATGATGCATTAATTAATGTTTGTGTTTTGTGATAGCAGAGGTGGTGGTGCAGACGGAGGGAAGAGTGTGCGAGTCACAGAGCCACGGGTTCAAGGGTGCGTGTAGTCGTGACCACAACTGTGCTTTGGTCTGCAGGAACGAAGGTTTCTCCGGTGGCAAGTGCAGAGGCTTCCGCCACCGCTGCTTTTGCACCAAGATTTGTTGAGATCTCATCAAACACTACTCTTGCCATGCAAATTAATAAATCATAGCTAGGCCAAATAAATTGCATCTACTCTTTTTTATCATTATCCATTTGGGAGCTAGCTACCATAACCAACTCATATTTGGTCATTAGATTGCTTCCCTTTGGCTTCTGCCTTTGCTTATCTCTCTACCTGTACGTGTTGTCAGGGTTTATGTTTCGTAATGATCAATGAATGCTGTTTAATTAAGTACCCGCGTTCCGTGTACTGTAGTATATTATTCGAGTCTTCTAACTAATTAACAAGTCACAACATTCCATTATCTGCCATTTTGAAGTTTTTATTTATAATAAAAAAAATCATTCAAGATATTCTAAGTTACTTTTCCATATACAAATATAGTATCTGGTAAGGCAAAAAAAGTTAACAATTTTGACTCGTACAGCAACACTCCAAACATAAAAAAAACTTAAAAATTTAATTATTTAATTATTAAGATCTCCAAAAAAATAATATTTAATTAAGATGCCTAAAATACACCGTCGAACTCAAACATATCTACTTTTCTACTATTGAAAAAGTATACACAAATTACAGAGTGAAAGTCTCATTTTTCTTATTTATTCAATTCGACTTTTTAGTATTATTTTTTTATACTTTAAATATATATTTCACACAACATTTTCCATATAAAAAAATTCTCTCTTAATCATTTCTGAATATTATTTTTTTCTTTATCTTGTATGCATTATCTTCTTAATTGTTGATTATTACAATGAATTCTCTTTTAATATTTGTTTTTAAAAGAATTTGTAACTAATTTTAAAAAAATATATTTCTGTTTAAATTATTTATTATAAATTTAAAATATACATTGTATAGCAAAATATAATTTTATTTTAAATTTGAATTTCAAAATATAAACAATTATCCAATAAAATGAATATACTTACATGATAGTAATTACAATACTATGATGAGAATTTCCTGTCCTAATTCTTGAGAAGATAAGGATGGAATAATTAGGATTTTATTTACATCTAATGTTAGGTGTATAAGAGATATTTATAGAGTACAAATGAATAACAAACTATAAAGTTATTATAACTTGAATTTAAATTATAACAATTTGTAATTAATTACTCTATCATATTAATAGTTTAACACACCTATGAAAGATAGTGGTGGTGAATACAACACCATTCTTATTCATCAGAAATTTGTGGTGCAAAAATGTAAGATCTTTAATGAGAAGGTACGCTGGTGAGATGGTGGATCAAAATCAATAAATACAAACTTAACTATCAAGTAGGAGTCATAACACAAGACTTAACATTTTAAGAGAAGCAAGCTCAACAATCTAAACAAGCATAAGCAAGAAAAAGGCTTACCCACCTTAAAAAACAGAAGCAAAAAAATGGCTTAAACCACCTGAAAGGTAAAGACAAAAAAATGACTTAAACCACCTGAAAGACAAAGACAAAAAAAATGGCTTAAACCACACAAAAGGTAGAGACAAAAAAAATGGCTTAAACCACACGAAAGGCATAGACAAAAAAATGGTTTAAGTGTCTAAAGGCATAAGCAAAATAAAAAAAAAAGAAGAAGCTTAAATCACCTAAAAGGCATAGGCAAAATGGTTTAACTACCTAAAAAGACATAACTAAGATTGTTTAACTATCATGAATGACTTCCGATCGATGGAGGACATGATGTGATTGTCGTTGTATAACCACCAAAAAGTTTTGACTTTAAAGAGATGAGTCAGTTGGTAATTGGGAAAGACAAAATTTAATAGATAGATTGGAAATAATAATGATAGGTGACCATGAGAAAAAAAAAAGATCAATTTGTTTGTTAAACTCTTAACTCTACGATATCATATTAAAAGAATAAAATAATTAGAATTTTATTCAGATCTCATTATCACTATATGAAAGATATATATATAATACAGAAAAATAACAATCTCAAAATTATCTATAATTTGAATTTAAATTGTAATAACTTATAATTAATTACTCTATCGTAATAATAATCTAACAAAGATAAAGTAATGAGTTGAACCTAGTTCCTACGCAATAAATGAGATCCAGAATAATGAAAGAATAAATGATTTACATCTACCTCCTCATGCTGGAAAAAAAACACAAGAACTCCCTATTGGTTTGAAAGAACATGTCTTTAAAATATATATTTTTTATTTGTAAAAATCAAATGCAGGTAAAAAAAAAATTATATCAACTCACATTTTACTCGTCTAAATGAACTAAACTCTCTAGTTACTAAGAAATAGATATTTGAATGGGTTCGGAGATGATCTAGCAAAGATATAAGGTCTAGGAGAATGTCAACACCTTCAACTAGACATTATTATACAAAGTAATATATATACATTATTAATAACTAGACATTATCATTTGTAAAAAAGAAAAGCTTACTATTTTTTAGTTCTTAAACTTTTTAAATTTTTTTGTTTTTAGTTCATAAACATTTTATTGATAGGTGAAAGTTCCTTAACTTTTTTTGTTTTTAGTTATTGTCACTAAATTTTTTTTAAGAAAGATTTAAAGACTAAAAGCTGAAATCTTAAAAAATTAAGTTTAAGGACTAAAAAAATAATAAATCCAAAAAAAAATGATTAGTTAGTGTTTGGCATTTAAAGTTAGTTCTACAAGTAGGTATAGAATTAGGCAATAAAGAAAGTCAGTAATTTTGTCTTTTTAAAAAGAAATCATGGTAATTTCTAGATCAATTCCTAAACTTATCGTAGAAAGTTGATTACTTTAAAATAAGAAAAATATTATTTATACAACAACTCATACAATAGAGAGATAAAGATAGATATTGTTCTATGAAAAACATAACTCTTTAAAAAAAATAGAACTGCAAGTTCAATTTAAAAAATAGATATTGTCTATATATACAAAAACAAAATAAAACAAATTTATTTCATTATTATGTATATAACACATTTCATCTATCAGAATACAAATGCAATTTTTTTTATTTTATCTCCTCCCCCTTTTTTTACATTTATGTTATCATAAACTTTCAATACTTGGATTACATTTATTATAAAGCTATTTTTATTTTATCCTAAATTACATATGATGGGTGTCTCTCAATTTATTGGATTAGTCTTACTCATATAAACATAAGATGATCTTAAACCATTAACTCAATTCTAATAATGCTTATATATATTTTATAGGATCGATGAAACCTAGAAACTACTAAAAACAATTGGGTATCAGTGTGTACAAAGAAACTCTAATAACTTTATTACAGAGATGGTTGAATTTATCTAGAGGGGGAATTACGGTTCAATATTATAACAAAAATGTGGGGAAAAAAAAGAAGGAAGTGGAAATACTTTAAGGGAACGTTTAAAAAAAACAAAAAATATAATCAATCCAAATATTATTTTTTTATCAGCATAATCAATCCAAATGGACTTATACTTTTGAAGAAAAAAAAGAAAGAGCAAACTCCAACTTTAATTGGATCCACAACTCTCCTAGATCAGTACTACTTTAATAGTTTTCCAATTTTTCCTTCAAAAGTCTATATACTACTCCCGAAACTAGACCCTTTCGGCTTCCCTGAGCAGTGAGCATTGTGTTTGCGAAAGTGCCGTTGATTAGCTCCAAACCCTGTGTACTACAAGCACACTTTTGATACAAATTATAAGCTTAATTCTGATCTTCATCACCGTCCCATAACCTCTTTCCAGCTTTGCTATTCACGTGTTCTGAATCTTTTGTCGAGAATCAACACTATTTTTTCTCTCTAGCGATTAGCACAATATATACGTACCCTTTTCGATGAACTGCATGTCCTTCATAATGTGATTTCCCAGTATTCAAATGGCCGACCATTTTCTGTCACACATATGGACAGCCATGTCGGTCGCTCCTTTCACGTGAACAGATTCCTTAACAAAGATTTGGTTCCTGTCGCAGAGCAAAAGTACACAAATATAATATACTTGATTGAAAATTAAAGGAATGTTTTTAAACTTTAATAACTATACATTTCTATAAATTATTATGTAAAAATTCTTCTAAACACTTTTTAATTAATAGAATAGAGTATAGATGACTAGTAACTTCTTGTTCCGAACTAAAATCACATTGTATATGATATATTGTTGACTTATGTGTTCCATAAATCATTACAATTTTATCTTAGGAAAAAGACGTCTTATTGGATTAAAAACAAAATATATTTATAAACGATTATTAATTTTAACTTCTAATCGATGTAAGATTTTGTGACCATGGAAATACTTTCGTCTAAACATAGAAAACCACATCACTAACGCGTGACCAAACTATCGTATAGTTTATTTATTACCAATGTTAGCAAACTTACGTTTACGTCTAGTTTCAGAAATTTTTTGTACTTGCCGTTTACTCTCTTTTTAGCTAGCTATAAATAGAAAAGAGTACCCAGCTCGTTTGTTTATATTCAGGGTTGTATATTGATATATCTAGGTGAAGGTGGTACGTAATTAATTAGCCATGGACAAGGCACGATTTGGGCTTTTCTTGATGTTGCTCATTCTCCTTTCTTCTCGTAAGCACCTCTATGCATGCAATTACGACTCAATAATTATACATAGAGGAATATTAATTAATATAGTACGTGAGTGTAAGTAAGCAACGAAATGTATTTAATTAAACTGTGTTTGTTGTGTTAATGCAGAGATGGTGGTACAAACAGAGGGAAGGCACTGTGAGTCAAAGAGTCATCGGTTTAAAGGGATGTGCCTCAGTAAGCACAACTGCGCTTCGGTTTGCCATCTTGAAGGCTTCACAGGTGGCAAGTGTCGTGGATTCCGTAGACGCTGTTTCTGCACCAGGCACTGTTAGTTGGTCCATGCAATTTTATCTTTGTTGGTTGCTCTTTCACCTTTCTGTTTCTGGGATTAAGAAATAAATACTCCTTATTAGTGAGTCGTGTTTGTCTAGGTTCATTTGGGTTGGTTTTATATCTTATGCTTTGATCCACCTCGCTTCTGTTTCAATTTCGTTAGCCAATGTTGCAATTTTCTAGTGTTGTATGTTTCTCTTTTGTGGTGTACTTGCCATAAAAACACCTGTGAAACCACACCTTTTTCATTTCTTCATCGTTTCTATTATTAACATTGTTGCTACTTCTAGAATTCTAGTACTACAAAGATGCTCTCGTACATGCAATAATTTTCAAGATAAATAATTTATTTGGTCCTTGAAAATATGAGGTACTAATGATTAGTTTTTAAACCAAGTTAAAAAAAAAATAGAACTGAAATTAATCTATCCATTACTTTATTCCAACCATTACATGCAATGTAGGATTTAAGTAATGATATTGACATAAATTTAAAATAACTAAAATTATAATAAGTATGAAGTTTAAAATCTTAAATGAAACAACTGATAAGTTATTTTAAGAATTTATTTAAGATTTCTTTAATTTCACGGCAATGTGCATCACTTGAAACTTTTATCTCATAAAGTTTATTTAATTTATAGAGTTGATATAGTAGAATAAAGTTTAGCTGCATTTCCATGACAGAGAATAATCTATTTAATAAAAAAATCATGTTTGATTTTTATTGTGTATAAATTAATTGTTATGCATCACAAATAGAATTAATTTCTGACCCACTGGATCAGAAAACGCACTTGGTCTCTGCCAGGAAAATAAAATAGCAGAAAGTTTATTTCCTCTAATTTTGTAGGAAAGTGTAAACTTATACAAAGAAATGAAGAATTATGGGATTGGGATATGTGCACTGTTTAAAGGGGTTGCGGTTTTCAATTCTGGGAAGCCCAAGTTGGAGTTTGTTGGGTTTTATGATTTGTGGCCCAGTGTATTTATTAAGGCTACGTTGGAACCCCTAGAACATTTGGCACTTTATCAAAGTTAGCCACGTCAACTTCTGGAAGTTGACGAAAAACAAAACTTATAGCGGATAGGAGAACAGGAAAATATTGTTTTTTAAATACAGTTAAACACATGACCCAACTTTGTTAGGTAAGATAAATCATGGACAACAAAAGTTTTAGTTAGTCTTCTTGTCCTCATCTAAATAATGTTTTGCTTGCCGCTAAGGGTTTGAACCTTTGACTCTGGGGACATGAATAGTGATAGACTATTTGTTTACCATGTTCCTCAAACATTAAATAGGTGTGTTAGGCCTTGATATGAGACAAATAAAAACATTACATGTCCAATATATATCACCGCCACGACAAACCATGGTCATCGTTTACTAGAAAGGGAGGAAGTTGAAGATTAACATTTTGGAAAAAGTCTTACCTTTTCTTTGTGTCAATTTTTTTTCCTACAACATATCAATTTTCGACCGTCAACTTATGTGACAAGTACAAATTCACAAACATAATGATGTAAAAATTAAATGATTTCTCTGAGTAATTTTTTTTTCCAACTACAAATCAATTTTCACCATCAAATTATGTGAGAGATGCAAGTTCACAAAATAATGATTATAAAATTAAATAATTTTCAGTAACGATAAAAAGGGATTTTATATTCTAAAAAAACATTTCTCTCAATAAAGACTTTAAAAAAGAATGTGAATTTTATTTTATTTTTAAAATTCCTACTGGTTCACGCATACCTAATTATAAACAGCGTACACACCATGCATTATAGTAAAGTACATGTTAATTGTTAACTAAACTCTTTAATTCTTACGAGATGGAATCCGATTCGGCATATCTAGTTCCCTGGTTAAAAAGATTTTACAAAGATATATGAATAAAAGAAATACTACGTACTATAGTTGTGTTGGAATTATATCCCTTGAAAACGAGTTGGCATGTTAGAATTAGGCACTTATTCAGAGACGATAAAGGCCAAGTTAATACATATGGATTGGCTAATTTGTCAACGTGGAAGAAAGCGTCAACAAATCATGATGCCCTTTTAATCATTTTAGAATTATGGAATATATGCGCAACATGCCGTTGAACAATTGCAAATTATATTGGTCATTCACTTTTTCGGGTGTTCCTAATCTAATCTTCATCACGTGGGGCCACAAAAGAAAATCTCTCAGTGGTGACAAATTAATAGACTCTTAGTCACGGTCAAAATACTCCAAGATAAGAATAATACCGATTCCATAAATTAAGATTATAATGAAGGGAAAGAATTTGAAAAACAAAGCATACAAACAAAAGTCAAATAAGTAATAATAATTTGTGTCTTTTAAATAAATAATTTAAAATTTGAATCGTGATTTTGGACATGAATAAATTATGTGAGAAGGAAAATACTTACACTACATTATATACATTCATATTTTTCAACAAATATTAATAATTATTTTAAACAAGAATGATTTCATAACAATATTATATTAAATAAAAACTTGAAAAACATGACTATACTAAAGTGTGGCATGAGAGGTTCAAACAAATGAATGGTCCAGCTCATTCCAATACATGAGGTGGGAGAACCATGTGGGGAAGGAGGTGGGTCACCAACCCTCGCAGATTCTTCTCCTTATTTTAAAGAGTAATTTTCTTCTAGTGCTTCTAGAAGCAAAAAAAAAAAACTAAGGTAGGAAGGTGAGCCTTACCAACCATGTCCATAAAAAAATTTAAAATTGACATGGCCGGCTCAAAATGGCATAACTGTGTTGGATGGAAAAGGAGGTTGGTTGAACTTTGAAAATGACTAATATTTGTGAGATACCGATCATTAGCAATATTATAAACTAGATAAATAGAACAAGCACTGTTGTGACCTTATGCTACCACACCCCATATATATCATCTTGCATGTAAACGATTTTCTTTAACTCAGCACACACTCCACACATGAAGATATTGGTAATGGGACCACTCAAAGGAAAATCAACTTTATTTCTTGCAGTATATTTAATACTCTATATACTATATTTACATATATATATATATATATATATATATATATATTTTTTTTATATATATATATATATATATATATATATATATATATATTCTTCTTAATTAACAGTAATAAAATTCTGGTCAATTAATATGCATAAGGTAAATTTTAAATCATTTCTAATGAAGCAAAGCATTTTTTAAAGTAAAAAAAATTGAATCCACCAAGGTGCATCAACAAAACATGGTTGTTCTAATATAATCAATACTTTTAAATTTGAATCCTAATTATACAATTGTATTAAATACTCAAAAATAAAACTTTTTTCATCTACAATAACTTTATCCGACTCAAGCTGTAAAGAATTAATACCTCTATGATTTGTAAAAGAATTTTTTTTTGAAGATGATAAAAAGAGTAGATTAGCGAGTTATTTGAGTAGGAACTTAGCCAAATTATTAACTGTAAGGCAAGTTCAATGTTTTACTGTTTAAATTTAATTTCTTCGATAATTTATATGCCTAGTGGGTGAAAGAAAAGGATACTATATATTGATGAGCACTAGCAATCTCAACCATGGATGGTAGGGGACGTTAGTAATTCGTATCAAACCTGAATTGACAAGAGTAAGTGGAGTCAGTTGAGAGTTGAGACATGCTTCTAGAATCCTTTTTCTAAATAAAAAAAAACAAAAAATAAATAAAATAATAAGAATTTAATAATTATGCACTAACCATTTAAAACACTTTTACACTTTAGTTCAATTATAAATTATTTTTAATATATTTTTTAAAATAATTATTATAAAAATTAGATTGAATTATGGTATAAAACTTTTTCAGACGATAAATGTATAATATTTTTTTTCAAATAATAATAATAATAATAAAACAAGTAGTTAGAAAACAGTGGAAAGGTGGAAGGACATAAACTAAAAAACTTGGGAGAAACAAATACGGGAAGATAACAGTGGGTTTTGGCTTTGTACTGAACAAAAAGTTTGGTGTGCATTGCCTCATTTTAAACTTCTCAATCAGTGACTTTTGTGGGGGCCAAATGCTTCTGCTATGGTAGGTCTTGATAACCTTTATTTTGTTGTTAGGTATGATTTTAATATTTTATTAATTTCTTTAACTGCGGCTTCGTTTATTACCACTTGGTCCTTGCATTGTGCATATTTTATACGAAGATGATGCGGTGTTTATGGCTGAGATCAAGTTCAACTTTACTTGCCGATTATTGATGCTTTAACAGATTAATAAATGAGTGTCAAACACAAAAATATCAATTTAGCAAAACAGGTGATTGAAACCATCCACTCAAACAAAAAACCTACGGCTTTACAAATTCTATTTGCATTGAGTTTTTCTGTTTAAAGTTGTTACAAATTCAAGATTACTGTTTTTCCTTTTCCGATCAACGGCAATTTTTAAGCTTTAATAAAATATACTAGTATGAAATTAAAAAAATGCCAACAAAAAAAGAGAGGCTTAGATTAATTGCAATCCCTGATGCCTTAATTTCTGTTGTATAACTCTTGTTCTTCGTTTCTAATTTGTTTTAGTAAGTGTTTCTTAATTTCGGAATGATGGTGTTTAATTAATGCTATATAATCTCATCGTGAATACTTTCAGCAAGCCAATATTGTCATGTTTGCAAGTAATTGGTTATGTAAAAGTTTGATGATTAAGCTCCGAAATGTCCATATTATAATACGTATATTGTGCTGTAAATTTAATGCATATTTATATACCATTAACTTTTTTTAAAATATGAGACTTATCAATACAACCATTCAACTGAAAGTTTTTATAAAAAAAATTACGCTTATAAGTTTTATGCAAATCAAAAGCTAATTAATACCGAACATGTGAATCAATTAACATAAGTTTATTTTAATTTAATAGGTGGTCAATATTTAAAAAGAAGAGCATTATTTCCTACTGAGTAAAATTACTTCATGTGAAAAATACTTATTATCTATATGCAGTAAAAAAAATTATTATCTATATTAAAAAAATGTTCAAATAAAGATAAATTAATTTGATATACATGTTCAACAATATATAAAAGTTAACCTCTAATTGGTTAACCGTATAAAAATCTTTACATTGAGAATGCATGAAAAATAATCTCTTCAACTATATTATGTTTTTAAATTTTCATTTTCAATAATAAAAAAATTAATTATGTTTTCTTAATTTAAATATCAGTCTATTGTAAGATTTATTTTAATATATTTGAATTATTTGTAATGTTAAAATTAAGTTTATTTACTTTTACGATGAATTTCTATATACTTGTTCTACTGTATTCTTTATTATTTATTTTTATGGTGATTTTATGAAAAATTAACTTCATTTTTAAAAATATTTCGCTAAAAATATGACGTGATTTCTAATAAAATTAAATAATAAGCCAAGTCGTTTCTAAAGCGCACAAACACATAATCAAATTTCTCATCATCACTTTTTCTTTTCTGGATATAATGTGTGTAATTGAGTTAATTAGAAATATATAAAAATATTCTTTACACCAAACAATACCTAAATCAAAACCAATAATTCTTTCCCGTTGACTTTACACCGAACCTTACCAACATATCCAAATCCAAAATTCTTTTCCGTTGATTATTGGTGATCAATAAAAAGTTTAAAAAAAAACTTGATATGTATGCTGGACTCTTGTGATGTGTATATTATGTATTTATTAATTTTCCGATAAACATTTGATACCTCTCTGTGTCTTCCACACTGGAAATACAGATGTCAATACCTCAAAGCTGGTGAAGGCTGACGCTGATGGTTGTATTTGCGGGACATTTTTCTCCATAAATCGCGATAATTGTAACTCTCAAGTAACTTAATATCATTATTTCCAACCAAAGAGAATGGATCAGTGAAGAGACTATTAGACGCTTATGGCTATTGACAATTTTCATTTTTAAAATTAGTAATTAAATGAATTATAAGCAGTTTAAATAAAATTAAGGATTGCAATAAATAATTATTTTGATTAAAAAGAATTGTTCAAGATGAATGTAGAAAGGTAGAAAGTACACAAAAATCACAAACCTAGCAACTATATCACTGTCGTTATACATATCTAATCGACATATAATCACAAAGGGAAACAAGTTATGTATAATTAACTGCCCGCTATAATGACATGTATAGTATGATTTGTAACTGTCTAACTAATCTTTCCATCAAAATTAAATTATTTAAGTAGAGCTTGTAACATTTTCGATGAACCAGAAATTCAGAAACTGCATGTGTAGGTATAAGACTCTTATTGATAAGGATAATTTAAAGGAAGTAATTAATATTATTTAAACAAACATGCATTTTTAGTAGTCTATTACATAAGAATTTTACAATTAAGCGTGTTTCATTTGAAATAAATGACCTTTTGGAAATTTCCCTAGAAAGCATGTGAGTGATAATAAAACAAGTTGAGAAGTCTCGTGTGTCAGGATAGTTATTGATCCTAAAAGCAATTAAAGAAGATTGTCAAGGTCTCGAAAAGAATTACTTACGAATAGTTCTGTCTGGTGGAATATTCTGATCAACAAGAAAATTGAATAAAGTATCAATGTGTGAAGTGTCATAAAATATGAGCCACTAAGAAATTGATAATAAAAAATGTTACAAATCTCATCCCTGCTAAATTCATAGTTTTATCTCTCTAGAAGATTATGAAATTCTAAATTGTGGGTTTAGTTTGTTTACTTTTAATTTGTGTGTTAATTATTTAGAAATGTATTTTAGGTTTTAATTTTTTATATTAATTTGTAGTGCATGCTTATCTTTTGGAGAGTATGCAAAGACATTTTTAGTTTGAATATATTTCAATTTTCATGAGTTAATTATAAGAGTTTAATATTTATATACATATTGAATGATGTAAAATAGTTTTATTGTGTTATTCAATCATAAATCACCATTTGAATTATTTTAAAAGTCAATAAACTTACTATATAATGGGATGTTATTGAGTTAATGTATAAAATTTTATACATGCTCAATGTATGACCCTTTTTTCTCTAATTATAATTACTTTTTTATAATTTAATTTTTATTTATTTATACATTTTAAAAAAATTAAACCTTGTATTATTAATAAACATAGTCACAATTAATAATGTGGGTAATTGTTTATTAATAGTGATCTTTGTTACATCGCATGACATGTATAGAACAACTAGTATTAATTATTAAAATATAAAAATATTGATTGCACTCATTTAATTTAAAATATTTAAAATCACCAAATAAGCAATCTTTTTTTTTTATAAAAGAAGAAATCTATTTAGATTAACTGCTACAAATAACCTTAATCAAATGAACTAATATAGGTTTTATTTTCGTATTGATGAGTACCTTTCTTTTATGGACGTATTGATGAATACCTAAATCTTTGAAATGTTCTTTTTCTTTTTCTCTCTTAAACAGTAATACAAAATTTCATTTAATTACAAAATCTACTAATGATGCGGCAACCTTATCCTTAGCATCGATCTTTAAGTGAAAGTGCATAATAATTAGCCCATACCAGATAACTACAATTAATAATCAACTTCTCCATAAGAAGTCATTTGTAATGATTGGTTGTCAAAGGGATAAATAAATAAATAAATAACATAACCAAGGTCCAGAGGACACTCATTTTAGAAATTTCGGTATTAGACCAGAGTCTTAATTTATGAGATATTCTACTCAAATTAAATAAGATTATTATGGGTGATAAGAGAAATATTAGTAAGTTAATATATTTTTTAAATACAATTTTATTATTATATACAATTTATTAAAAATCCTCATTTCATTATATTTTATTAAACTCAACTACTTCAGAAGGATAAAAGAATTAGTCAATTTAATTAATAACATATATATATATATATATATATATATATATATTTAAAATTATTTCTAACATTAGTAAGATGTCTTTTTTGTGTGAATATATTAATAAGATGTATTTTTTATTTATTTTGTAAATATTTTTATTAATTTTAATTCCTTTTATCTCTCTCATAGTATGTAATATGCATGTTTATTATGTTAATTTTATTAGTTATGCATGTAAAGAGATAAAGTAAGATTCTTAGAATGTTTGGTATACGTGACAAAGTTAGAATTTCAAATAGATTAAGACATTAATTTATTACATCTACTATTTATTAAATATAGTAAAATGAATTATAATTAAGGCGTTTTTATAAATAAATAAATAATATAGAAGACATTTTAATTTAGTTATCATAAAAAATTTAAACGAAAACTTCAATTTCATTCATCTATAATTATTATAAAGGGAATAATTTTATTTGGTATCATTTTTTTCCTGTCATTATCCTCAACTATTATAAATTACTAAAACATTTTATTTTAACTTTCAATAACAGTACATCTTTTAAAATAAATTATATCTAATTACATGATAATTAGAGAATTACCAAAATACAAAGTTATATTTTCTTTCTCTTCTTTCTTTTTGATTTTGAGTTGGTTGGCAGGGTTAGGGCTTTCTCGCTGGGCGAGCGCATCCTATTGATTCGAAAGCCCTTTCCTAAACCACATCCAGTTCAGTTGCTGAAAGATAGATAGAACATTTTCTAACTAAATGAGATTGAGTTCCACGAATATGCAAGCTAGAAAAAGATGTTATTTGCTGCTATTCCATCTAGTTGTGCATTAAATTCGAAGAAGATCTGAATCTATAATGATTTTGCACTAATATAAAAATAAAGAGAAGGGGTACAAATTTGATTGGATATATTTTCTTGTTTAATATTTTATAGAACTTATACTCTTTATTTATTTAACTAATAATAAATAATCTATTAAGAAAAAAATATTAGGAAATGTATTGCGAATGATACACTATTTAAGATTTGATGAGAATGAAATAAACATAAAATAAAGCAGGAGAGTTTTTTTAATAGAGATAATAAAGTAGGAAGTTATAGACTTATAGTTATACTTACATGAGTTTAGGTATCATTCGCTGGAATGAAAACAAATAAAAAAGTTTAAATTAAAATAAAATGTAAAAATGTGTCCACCTCATTTTCTTACATTTTTTTGTCGGTAAACGAAAGGAACCTAAATTAGTTTTAGAGGTGAAAGTGTGAATAAAAGGAAGAAGAGGGGGGGAGGTGGAAATAAAAAGAAATATAGGGAGGGGTAGGGAAGAGCAAAAAAGAAGTGAGGGAACATGAAAAGCAGAGCTACCTACCAAATCCAGCACTAACTTAATCGTAACCACTCGTCTTTCTCACCAACTCGGTCAAATACTCTCTCTTGCATTACTTCTCAGAAAAAGAAGGTCCCCGAGTCAATTGCACCTTCTCTTGTTCTCCACCACCTCCCATTTATATTCCCTTCAATTCTCTCACCAATTACTTTCGATTCCCCCACACACAACACACAAACATATCTTACTCTTATTAGCTCTCTCTCTCTTTCTCTCTCACAAACCATGGGTAGATCCCCTTGTTGCGAGAAAGAACACACCAATAAAGGAGCTTGGACCAAAGAAGAAGATGAACGCCTCATCAACTACATCAAGCTCCATGGTGAAGGCTGTTGGAGATCCCTCCCCAAAGCTGCTGGTAACTAATTATAAACTTCTTTCCTTTTACCATTCAATACAACCAAATTAAATTAAATGTACCTTCCTAATATGATTATATTTTAGACTAAGCCCATTAATTTCTCATGTTATGTGTAACAGGCTTGCTCAGATGTGGCAAGAGTTGCAGACTCAGATGGATAAATTACCTCAGACCTGATCTCAAGAGAGGCAACTTCGCTGAAGAGGAAGATGAGATCATCATAAACCTCCATAGCTTACTTGGAAACAAGTACGAACACAAACACATCCTCCTTCTCCTCTCATTATTCTTTTACATCTCCAAGTGTCACATCATTTAGTTAAAACTAAATTATTTAATTTACTTTATTGTTAATATTTATTCATTCATTCCAAGTATCATAACATATACAGTCTTGTGATTCTTTCAAATTTTCACCTAGCCTAGCTAGCTAGCTAGCATGTTTTCCGAATGAGAAATTCTCAAATTAATGTTTTTTTCTTTTTTTTTTTATGATTTCTCAGATGGTCTTTGATAGCGGCAAGGTTACCTGGAAGAACCGATAACGAAATAAAAAACTATTGGAACACTCACATCAAGAGAAAGCTATACAGCCGCGGAATCGACCCTCAAACTCATCGTCCACTCAACGCTGCCTCCGCCACTCCGGCAACCACCGTCACAGCCACCGCAGTTCCATCTTCTAACAGCAACAAGAAGATAAACAACAACAACAACAACAATCACGGTTTTCAGTTGGTGAATAATAGTGCTTATGCCAACACAAAGATTGGAACCGACATGGTTGCTGCGGAAGATTCTAACAGCAGCAGTGGCGTTACGACAGAAGAATCCTTCCCTCATCAACTCAACTTGGACCTTTCCATAGGTCTTCCTTCTCAACCCCAAGTTTCTTCTTCGTTGAACCCAGAAAAGTTGAAAACAGAACTGCAAGAGCATGATGATCAGAAGCCACAGGTTTTGTATCAGTGGTATGGGAAGAACATCACTGGCCAACAAGGTGTGTGCCTATGTTACAATCTAGGGCTTCAAAGTAACCAAGCTTGTTATTGTAAAACCATGGGTACTTCTCCTACGGTTACTACCACAACTGCCACCGATAGGAATCTATATAGATTTTACAGACCCATGAACATTTAGACCTTAAAATGTCATGTTAATTATTGTGACTTCTTTGTTAACATGGAAATAGTTGTAGAATCCCAAAATTTTTTAGAAAATTTAGATAATTTTTGTGTCTAATTTTTTTCGTTTTGGTTTTAATCTTTTATTTGTTATACTGAATTCAATTTTTGAACCTGAAGTAATTTAATCAAATTTTTCCCTTAACATTTATATTTGAGGTATATATGGCTGAGTGTGAAATTAACGCCTCATAAAATCTGGGTATTGTGCTTTACTTTGCCTACACTCTAATGAATCTTTAATATAAGAGCGGTTCCATTATTTTGAACACTTGAAAAATATCTTTTCAACATCATAATTAATGATAAAATAAAAAATTTAATGTTATTTCTTTTGACTAATTGTGGAAAATATTTTAAGATTATATAGTTATAAATGAAAAATAGAAAGTAAATAGAATTATATACGATATTATAATGATATTAATTTTATTCCTCAAATAAATAAATTAAATGATATGGAAAATGTCATTCATTCCTTCTTCCTAATACTAAGTTGTACTAAGATAAATCTAAACTAATTGGGCAACATATAATTAAAAGTTAAAACATTATCATTGGCTATTTAAATTCTCTTAATCCTAGCATCTAGCAACATAAAGTATTCTTATTATCAATATAATGGACTGCTTTCTTAAGTTGAGTTGGGTAATTATAATAAACTGGTATTGGGTAAAATTTGAATATTCCATGCGTACTTGTAGTGGACTATTGGTGGGTCAGTAAATGAGTTGTTAGACATTAACTATGTTTGGTAAGTTACAGTAAGTTTGAGATATGATCTACAGGAGCAGTGGCAGGGACAGTGGTCAGTGGTCAAATTCGCGAAGAGGAACGAATTGAAGCTAAACCCAATACTTATGTTAGCTAGCGTTTAGGTAGGAGACAGCTTTTGAATGCATATACCTACCATTTACTGTCACCGGAACAAGACAATTATGGGAAAACTGGACTATACTTGACAAGGTTTCTTTCACACTGATTGATATATGCTAAAACGTGATTTTATTTCACTATTGCCCTTTCTTGGTGTACGTAATTTATATTTTTTTTGTATTTACCTACTGTATAGTAATACATAACTTGAAATTGAAGAGTGTTTTTCTTTTTTGTACGTCATTTGTTTTTCTTTTTTTTAATTTGATGAATGTTGATGGCACCAATTATTGATTGATTTTTTTTTTCCTTATAAAGATCGATCTCCGCAATCCGCATTACAGATTTTATCAGCTAAATTTACTAATCAAGTTAAAGTTTAAAAGTAAAGGTTATGTACATATGAATGGCGCATGCCTGGACCTTTGAAAATATATATATGCAAATTAAATTAAATTGAATTATCACAATTGCTTAGAAAATATTCACGCATACGTTTCATTTATAACTTTGTCTGCCAGCTGCCACTCAGCTAGGTTATGATCAGTTTTTTAGGAGACTCCAACACCAATTTAAAAAATAAAATTGAAATATTTAATTTAATTTTCAATTAGGTTTGATTATAAATTGAATTTTGCCTCAGTTTTATTTTAAAACACAGTTTGAAATGAAAGAAAGAAGAGAGAATTACTTATGCAAGTTCAGTTTGTAAAATAAGTTCGTTGAAATTTAAGTTTACAAATTTTAACACTAACTTTTGAAAAAGGATTCTAATTCTAATGTCTTTTTTAAAATAAAAATATTTATGTAGTTATTGTCATTTTTGTAAGATCTACATTTTCGGAAAAACAAAATATCTATCTCATCGTATTTAATGTACCTAAAGCTTTTGTGGATGAAAACACCTGCATGTACGCCTATATATATACCCATGTATACAGTGAATGGGTTAAATGAGAAAATTTTTTATGTAAAATAAGATTAGGAAGTTTTGATCATTTAAAGAGATCATAATAAATCATTAAAATTAAAATATAAGTTCATTTAAAAATTTAAAATAATCATATATTTTCTTTAGTAATTGTGTAACCGCTAAACGACTTTTAAGTTCAAAATTTATTGTTAACAAAATGCTTGTTTTGGATTATTTTTCACGGGAAGGATACTAAAATTCTTCCAAGCTACAAACTAGTGAAACTACTGTGCTTTTAAAACTGAGATTACAACATGTAATTGAGGTCGATCAGAATGTGTACAGATACCCAAATTGGATTGAAGTGTAAAATTCCTTAAACAGATTGATATATACATCTCAAGGATTTGGTCTTTGATACTAAGGAAGTTTTTAGTTTTGTTTTGTATATGAAGTTGAATTATACTTGCAACTGATTCGTAACTTTATTTATTCTATTTTTTTTAATTCTCCAATTCATCATGGGAAAAGGCTCATGACTAATCTAGAATTCGCAAAAAAATAAAAAAATAAAAATCTGATTCATAATTATTTTTATCAATTATTTAATCTTAATTTCAGCAGCATATTAATAATGTGTATTCAATCATTTGGTTGCTTTATATATTTTAATTAATTCCTTCTGTTGATCAGTTGTATATATTTGTTTGAAAATAATCAAAATTTGAAGAGTTGATTTCAATTTTTCGCAAAAGAATAAAAATTTGAACGTAGACTTGATAAACAGTCAGTCGGCTGATTTTTACAAATAATATAAATTAAATAACTAATTTGATATTTGAGGTGGATTTGAAATAAATTGGAAATTTGGTGCATTCAAATACGCCTGGTTTGGGCGTGTTTAAACACGCCTAGATGGGGTGTGTTTCACCTGATGGTGACATGTGTCAGGGATACGGAGTGTTGACCGAACTTCGAATGGTCATAACTTTAGACTGGAATATCCGATTGAGACGAAACCGGTGGCCAAACGCTTGAAATTGAGAGGAGATGCCACTGGCAAGTTTCCAAAGCGGACTCGACCAAATTTTTTTCCCAAAAGAGGCCTCTAAGTACCTCAAAATTACGATTTAAGATTCAATCACCCAAAAAATTCATTTTTCTCTACTTTTTTAATTATTTAATTACTTTATTTAATTTTATTTTTTATTTTTTCAATTACGTCTCTGAATTTCGAGCGTTTTGACATATCGTACGCCTCTATCGGACATTTTTATCAAAAGTTATGACTGTTTGAAGGATATATCATACACCTAATTTGGGCTAATTTTTTTGCAGACATTAAGATGTAAAAATAAAAATATCAACTTAAACAATCATGATGAATTAAAAATTATATGTATATTTAATTATATACAGTAATTAATTTGAACAACAAAGTTAATAAAAACTTAGCCCAAATTAAGTAATTTTTTTTGATATATTTATTTACCAAAATTATACTGTAAAATTTTAAACATTTTCAGTTCAAAAAAATTAAAAAATCACAATATTGTGGTTGCAACACATTTTAAAAAACAATATTCTGTAAAAAGTGTTTGCGACTGAATTAGAGACCGATTTTTAAAAAAACCCCAATATTATATAAAAAAGTGTTAGCGATCGAATTAGAGACGGAATTAAAGACGGACAAAAACACACCTCATTTGGACGTGTTTAAGTACCCCAAATGTCAAGTTTCTTTCAAAACTACCCCAAATATCAAATTAATTATTTAATTTATATTATTTTTAAAAATAAGCCACGTTCAGTCTAATGTTGCAGTGTTGTTAGACAGAACATGAACGATGCTCAATTTATACCTGGGTCAACATATATATGAATTCTAAACTGAAACAAAGTCAAAGTTGAAGTCCTACTTAGCTAATTGAATAAAAAAAACAAGCTTTAAAGAAATAGCCAAGAAATAAATAAATATTTTTTCAAGAAAATTAGGTTTTGAAGTTTTCCCGTCTTCTAGAAACGAAATTATGATAGCTATGTATATTAATCCCAATTTGATCATTCAAAAACGCAAGTAACATATATACAAAAGAGGTGTGGTAATTAAAGATAGAAAACTCGAATTAAATTATCTACAATTATTTAACAAGAAGATATTTTCCTCATTTAAAAGGAAATTACTAAACAAAATACAACGATAAAGAATTCATATCACAAATTAAAGTTGATCGCTCATCGCACGTATCGTGAAAAACAAGGTTAGACTTTTTTAACATTTTTAATGAAAAAACTGTAGTTGTCTATAGGCCGCGGCTATTTGATAATAATTAGCAATGATATTTTAGTTAATGATATTACTGAGTATTAATTAATGTATTCGATTGAAGTTTTGAAACAATATTCAAATAACCTACAACGCTACCATGCTAGTAGTTGCGAGGGACGTGGCCCACGGCACGTGATTGGGCAGAATGTTAGGAAATAGTAGTACTCAGAAAAGAAGAAAAAAAATCTCATTCCATTAGGTGTAGTATATAATATATAATTATATATACTTGCTGAGAAGAAATAAATGCAGTACATTGAGGGTGATGAAAAAAATTTAAAATATAAAAACACGGTGTTTGGCTAAAGTTACATCGGAATAAAAAAATTGCTAACTATTAGTGTTCTTATAGTATTAGAAAGTGATTAAAAAATTAAAAAAAATCATTGGAAAAATGATGGAAGAGCATAAAAAATTCATAGATAGTATAATATTAATACATTAATTTTTTATTTAGTTTCTTAATCAATACTGTAGAAATACTGCTTAATAATTAAGAAAAGAGAGAAAATAACATGGAAAATGGCGTGTGACTGTAGAAGATAGAGATAGATAGGCATGGCACGAAAGGTGTTTGGTGGGGAGTGGGGCCTACAGCACAAGGACAAGAACAGAAGAAGAACCGAACATTGAGAGGCTTGGGTAGGTAGATGTTGGTGACGTTAGCTACAACACCCACCGTTTTGTCTTTCTCATAAATACGTTATTGCTTTTGCTTTATATATCTTCTTCACTTTTTATTGTTTTTCTTTTCAAATAGTACTAATAATTTTAACTAGTATTTTTATATTAACGATTAATTTCTTAAAATTAATTAGGACCAAACACGTGTTAGTACTTATTTTTTACATATACGTGATAAGTACTTGTTTGTCCATCATAACTGTTTAAGATAACTAGTATGCTACCCATACACATGGGTGGAAAATGTGTGTTATTTAAGTTTAATAATAAAATTTATTAAATAATATAAATTTATATAAATAATAATTAAAAATGTTAATAAAAACATTTTGAAAAAAATTATTCTAATGTCTTATATTATTTATTAATTGTATTGTTATAAATTTATATATATAAATATGTTAAATTTAATATATTTGTATGAGTAACTATTATTTTAGAATTGTAAATAATTGAAGAATAGTAGAGATCAAAAGAATATAATGTGATGGTTGGATATATTGTTAGAATTATAATAAATTGTAAAAGTAAAGAAAATTGTTGATAAGAAAATATATATTGGAATGATAATATAAAATTATTTTTATAAGTAATTTAATATAGTCATAACATAAAGTTGAACAATCTAAGTAGAAAAACTTATGATAGACAAATGTGGAAATGACTGGGAAACTTCTTTGGACAGGCATGAATGTTGCTCATTTCAATTTCTCTCATGGAACCTATAACCATATACTCTATGTCATCATGTTTGATGCTAAGGTATGTTTTTTCATTAAATTTTCTTATTCATTAACACTTTTGTTCTCATGAAAGCTCTATTTCGCCTAGTCCTGACGAAGGATAATGAAATATAAAAAACAAAATAAGCTTGTGAAACCTAAATTTAAATAACATGATAAATGATATTATTTTTGTCAATATAATAGATAGTATATAGATGAAGTGATCCCAAAAGCAAGAAAGTTATGTACTAGTTATAATCTAAGAGAATTTATGTACAACCAAATCAATAAATATGTCATAATTAGTTGAAAATGAATTTGGTATATATACAACTTGTGTAGGTGCTTGAATTTGTTGGTAGCATAACTTTGATAAAAAAAAAGGTAGAACCATAACTTAAAAAAAAATGTAGTACTTCAAAATGACATCACAAAATATTTTCAGTTATGAACTTAAATTAAAGAAAAAAACTGAAAAACTTTATGCAAAATTAATGCTATGCTTGTAAACTTTCCACTTGTTTAACTCTTCTCTTTCAATTTACCCAAGTAATATCTTAATTTCTCTCTATTTTATCCTGCATCTTTTATTCACTTCTGTTTGTGTGTCAATGCTCACTTTTATAAAGATCCTGTATCAAATTTCACAGTTGAAATTTCTATAATAAACATCAATTTTCATGTACTAACTTTTTTAAAACAAATATAATTGAACTATTGATTATAAATAGGAGTAATATTAACAAAAGATAAGCAACAACAACCAAAGATTGTATGCGAAAAATCCTATCCTATAAGATAATACAAAACCGACGGAATCAACTGAAAAGTTTTCATATGAAAAGTTGTCTCAAAAGTGTCATTAATTCAAAAGTAAATGAGAAATAAAGAAACATACCCAAAAATATCATTTTGACATTTGATCAAATACATAATTTGCAACCAATAAATTAGTCTAGAACAAAATCAAATAAATATTTAAAAAATTCTCCAATTATCATCTATTCTTATAAAGACCCGTTTAATATCTTTTTTCATAAAATACTTTAATCGATAGGCCACATCAAATAAACTTTTTTAACAAATGTAGTCCATATTCACAATATTAGAGATATTTTGATGAAGGAGAAAAAAAACCAAAGAAAGTAATTAGGCCAAAACAAAAGCAACCAAGAAAATAGAAACTAAGAAAATTGTTAACCTTTGTTGCTACAAATCACTACAAATCATGAAAAAATTATGAAGAAGTTGTAGTCACAGTGGCGGCTGACAAATACATCTTCAGCGAGGGTTACGATGTTGAATGGTTAACGGAGAAATAAAAAGATATTTCACTGGTTTATTTTTAGAAGAGAGAGAAAATAAATTGAGTGAATGAAGAAGATAAGAGAAGAGAGAAAAATGGTGAGAAGACAGAGAACATTAGAGAAGAATAACGTTTCAGAGTTGAGAAAAGAGAGAAGATGATAAGAAAGATATTTGAACACACATAACTCTTAAAAAAGTAGTTAAGACAACATATCATCTAGACTGGGAAGATATTTAAAAAACTTCAAGATCTAGCATAGTTTATTAATAACAAAATGAATGTGAAGAAAAAATAAGAGAAAGAAAGAAGTGAAGTTCAATAATAATTTTTTCTTTTTGTGATAATATACCTTTGTTGAAATTAGGTCATACACAATTGATTCACTTAATGTTTTATCTTTTGTCACGTATGTGCAAATCTGTCAATAATTAGACTCAGCCAATGGAGGTGAGAACCTACAATATTGAGAAATATAAATGGCCCAAAGGAGAAAATTGTGAAAATCATAACATAAAATGAAATGATATTAATAAGAAAAAGAAAGAAATGGAGTTCAATAATAATTTATTATTGTTGTGATAATACACCTCTATTGAAATTAGGCCTTAAACAATGGATCAACTTAAGACGTCATCTCTTGTTACGCCCGTGCAAACCTGTTAATAATTAGATTAAGTTGTGAAAATCATAACATAAAATGAAAGGATATCGCTGCACTTTTTTAGACAGTTGTTAAGTAAATAAGAGAGAAATTACTATATCACCAGTGATTTATAGTCCCTTTGAAAGGAAAAATTAAAATAATATTGGGAATTTGTATTTTTATAACTGACTAGTATGATATCCTACGTACACAGGTAATACTACTGGCTACGCGTTAAAGAGATAACATGTGAGAGGGATGAAATAAATGATATAATGAGTATTTTAGATTTAAAAGAAAATATTAATTTTTTTTATCAAAAAGAGGTACAATTAGCAAGTTTTAATTTTGAAATATTGGAGTACACTTATAAAAAAGTGTACAATTAGTAAGTTTTAATTTGAAAATATTGGGGTGCAACTATTAAAAAAGGGGTGCAGTTAGCAAATTTAATATCCAATTTTTTCCCAAGTGTCAATCGTTAAAAATAGAATTTGATATGTCTATCTTTTCATATAGATATAGTAGATATCATCTTATTATTTCAATACATGAAATTATGAAAGAGAAAATATGAAAATAAGTCTTTTTCATATATCAGAGCAAATATACTTTCAGTGACAAAATTTCTTTTCATATATTTAACACAATTATTTCCTTCTATTTTTATTACATATAACAAAAAATACTTATTTGTTCTTAAATACAAGCTAAAGTTAATTAACTTTATCTTATTTAATTTAATAAAATCATCTTTAAAATATATTTTATTTAATAATATCAAACACTTTTTTATTTTTATATCAAGTTTTAATAAAATAAAGTTTAGGGAAAAAATATTTTTGTTTAAAAATTAATACAATTTAATGAAATTAATTAATTTCTTAATAAATATGAAATTCATTTTTTTTCTTATAATAGAAATCAGAGCAAATATATACTTAAAACTCAAACTCAATATCACTTATTAAACTAAAATATTTCTTTAAAAAATAATGTATATCATAGTTAGTTAAAGTATGCCTTTTAATTTATTTTATTTTATATATTTTTAAATAATTTTAAACTTTATTTCAAAATATTTAAAAAAAAACAATTAAATATGCATTAATTTATATTAATGGTACTTATATTTTTTATTGGAAATTGCTCACATTATATATATATATATATATATATATATTAAAAGTTATTATTTTTAAATGATGAGAAAAGTATTAAACTATATATATTTTAAAAAGTTACAAGAAGTAAAAAAAAGTTACATAATTATAGAAAACTAAACATAATTATATTTAAAAATGTATTTTAAAAATACAAACAAGTAAATCCTAAGTCAGTCTAAGCATACATAGCAAACTAACTTACTTGTTTTTAGAGAAAGCAAACTAACTTACTAGAAACAATTGAATAATAGAGATGAAATACAAGTTCAAACTTTATTATTGAAAAGGAAAAAAAAAAGGACCTAACGACCCTATTCTTAATACTAGTATATTTTTTAATGAATAAAATATGTTTTTGGTTTCCATATATTTGGTCAAATTATTTTTAGTTTCTCTAATTTTAAATTTATCAATTTGATCCTTATACTTTAAAAATATATTTTATTATGAAAATTTTGAGTAATAAGCGTGAATTATTATAAATTCTTTAAAAAAAAAAACAAAATGCTTTTTAAGATATAAGAATCAATTTGATTGATTTAAAATTACAATAATTATAATTAAATTTGACCAAAAATATGTTTTACCTATTTTTAATTAGAGGAGTGGTTAAACATACTATTTTTAATTAGTTAAAATTTATTAAAAGCTATAAAATAAAAAAGAAACACGTTAAATATGGTGTGAAATTTATTAACATTTATCATTTTCAAAAAAAATTCAACGAATAAAAAAAAATATTTGAATGAGCATACTGTATTTGACCATTGGAGAGTTGTTTCTAATATTTCTCTTTTCAGTGGTATATCATATATTAATAGTGTATTTTGCCTCGTTTAGAAACATATAAATATATAATTGGTGATAGAGGGATGCCCCGTCAGTAACTGGTGTTCTGGAAGGTTTGGGTAAATAAAGAAAAGTCGCACGTTACTGGCACCTAATTCTTTCGTTTTCATCTCCATGTGATTTTCCAACAGTTCCACGCTAGCAATATCTCTACGATTATTGTGGTTTGGTTCGGTCTATCTCCACCTATCATTATTATTATTATTATTATCATTATTATGCGGTTTGTCACGTTGAGTTTATCAGCATAATGCTCCTTCTAGACCTCTATATATACGTAAACATTATTTAATGTTTGTTCATTCATTTAAACGTGCGAGGTTATTTATAAATGGGCATTCAACTTATTTAAGAGAAGTGAAATAACATAAAATGGTAAAAATATAAAATAATTAATGCAAGTAAGTCACATGAAATCTCAAGAAAGAAAAAAATTAAAATCCTAAAAATCTCTTTATTTAAGAGTAAATACTTAACTTTATTCAAGACCCTTAATTGATAACACACGATAAATTTTAAAAAATGAGTTGGATTCGATAGAAAAATTCGCCTAATCCAAAAAAAAATGACACCCTAATTCACCAACCTAACGGCCGTGTAAGGGGTGCGACAGGTTAACCCATTTCAACTATATATTAACCCATTTCAACTATATATATATATATAGTATTGTCAAGTTTTAGGTTTTTATATTTTTTTAAGTTCCTCAAAAATTAAAAGATACATTTGTTATTCTTTTATCTTATTTTATAAACTAAAATCGTCTAATATTAATAGGAAATTTTATATTTAAATCAAATTTATGCTAAGTTATTGATATATTTTACGTTCTTTTACTAAATTTGTCAGTTAGTTTTATGAAATAAGAGATTATATATTTTTTTTTTCATTTCTGGCAAGAATGTCATGGGCCGCCACCCCACCTCTAAGTTGAGCGGATCAGGATTTTAGGCTAAGATATTGTTTTCACAAAAAATAATACGACCAATTTTTAAAGAAAAAACTAATATAACCATTATCTGTTACTAAATTTATACTATTTCAGCAAACCCAAATTAATTGAAAGGGTTAAAAATTAAAAACTAATATTAGAAAGGAAATTAATATAGTAATTATTATAACAACTTCTATGTAATTTCAATTAAGAAGATTACTGCATAGTGCTTATTTGTGTCTTAGAAAAATAACAGTTCATTTCATATATTGAAAAATATTCAACAAAATTGTAATTTTATTTTTCTCCGGAAGAAAAATATGACTTTCATATATAAGGTTATTTATTTGTAAGTGTCGTTCTGTAATAATTTAGAATAAATATTTAAATTATTAATTACGTGGATTAATAAATTAATCATGAAATTTGATTAATTTCAATAAATTGTAATTGTTAAACGTTGAATATGTGGATCAACTAGTGTAAATTTGTTCTAGTTTAATTAATGATTTTGGATTTAAGTTTTAAATATATAATTAAGTTTAGTATTTGGAATGAGAATTCTATCAACCACAGCAGTCTTATATATTAGTTTGAGTAAAATTTTCTTTCATGAAAAATTGGTGTATTCTCTAAAAATTGATAAATTGTAATTAGAGTTTTGTGTTAGATGGCTTATAATCAATTGAACCATTTAGGTAAATACCCGTTAAAAAAAATTACCTATATTTTATCTATATGTATAAAACTTATTTCTTATTAAAAGATTAGCATATGAAAAATTCCAGAAGTTGGATAAAAAGTAATTATTCTCTCATAATCCACATTTTCAATAAATATTTGACAAAAGGGGATTTTCTTTATACACAATCCCAATTCTATTTTTGTTTTGTCTAAAATGAACATAATTTGATTTATATCTACATGAGTCATTGATCCATAAAATTCCTTCAAACATCTGTTGTCACCCTTGGCTTAGTGAGAATTTATATATGTTTTTTTAAATACACACAATGAATGTAATATATATATATATATATATATATATATGTTACACGTGATAACAAGCTTTTGAAAGGAACGAGAGAATCAGATACAAGTTGCGAGAATTGAACACCAACCCTTTTATGGTTTTTATTGCTGAAATGTGTCTTATTTTATTCGCAAGGAATATGCAAGCAAATAAATTATCAGCTATAACATTATTGTTATTTTTTAAATTATACATGGATGGTAAAAATTTAAAATCAGTAGTTAAATAATCACTTATAAAAACCATTTGCACTTATCTTTTAATTTTGACCTGTCAAATATAATTTAATAACTTATACTTGTTTATTTTTCATAGTAAACAAATATTCTTACTTAGTTATACTTATTTAATTTTATAATTTAACCATACATATAAATCTAAAAAATTGATAGTATATATTGTCTTGCCTCATGTATTATTGAGTCAAATTTGTACACCAAACAAAATATTATTTACTCAATTTAAATATAAGGACATTTCTATTTTCTAGAATAGTGTTGTTGTCTATACATCCTTGCCTAATATGATCCATTGTCCTAAACTGTCCAAACCTCTCTCAAGAAGAGGCCGAACCCAATTTGGTTGTCTAACAACACGAGATTTTTCTTTTCTTTTCAACAACACTATTCAATGTTGTAGTTTTCTTTTTCTTATACAATCTTATATTTTCCTGTTTGACTGTATTAGAATTTCACAACTTTATTTCCATATTAAACGTCTAAATGCTTCATAGATACATATTCGTAAACTATTTGAAAATATTGATATCAAAATATGTAACTGATGAAAATGTGAATTAAATACAAATCGAGAATGTGTTTCAGTATTTTCCAATTAAATCATCATGTCTATGGGATATGCAACAACTCTTTGATTTATCATTAAAAATAACATATATGTTGGGATCTGATCGGATGGATGGTGAAACAGTGAAAGTTTTATTTATAACTGAATAGACACTATTGAATGGGAATCGTCGCATTGGGATAAAATAAATCCAAATTCAGATTGGTCCCTAGTGGTCTTCTAGTATATGGTAACAGCATATAGTCCAATTCAAAGAATAACTTCTCGAACCCAATGGCCACCTTGTCCAACCTAAAACCTGACAATGCTGAAAACAATTATAAGAAAAAAAAAACAGTTTAGCAATTATAATAGTTCAATTTGGCTTTAAATTTAAATAATTTAGTTCAGTTCTCTAAAATCATATTTTAGTTCGGTTAAATTTGGTTTTCTATGAACTGTGAAAAGCCCAATTACTGCATGAGAATAAATTAGATATTTTGTTGAAAGTTTTCGGCACCATTTTTATGATGAGTGTGAGGATAAATAATCCTGTGAATGACTTCTAACGGTTGAAGAAAAGCATTGAAGGGTTTGTATTCTTCCCCATTTTGATGTTTTCAGCTTTCTAGCATGCTATCTAAATTACCACGAACTTCATACAAAAGAATAAGTTGTGTAGAATAAAAACAACCAATTCTTATTACAAATATTCTTTCGAGAATCATCGAATTTTTTTCAAAATCTGACACCCAGAAAAAAAATTTAAAAATGAGTCGCCCGAAATTAGAATTTCATGCTTGGAAATCCAAAGTTTGGTAGATGAAGAAAATTCAAAAGTTTTCACTTTTATATGCAGTGTCAAATTGGACTAGAATGAATGAAACAAGCTGATGGCTCACATTAAATATAGGTTAAATTTATTTATTAAATACATTAAATTAAAATTAGTTTAAAAATCATATATTTGATCATTCCAAAATTATTTTAAGTTTGACATAATAAATTATTTAATAAATATAAATAAATAATATTGATTTTTCATTACAACATTTTAATATTATATATTTGTTAGTTTATTTAAAGACACAATTTTTACTTACATAAAATCTAAGAGTTTTTAACTTATTTAAAGATAAATTTATTTAAGTTTTAAAATAAATCTTCAATTCAAATCTAAAATGTCTATAAAAATAGTTAAACTCAAATCTTATATTTTAAAAAACAAGCTATGTCTATTTTGAAATAAAGCCCAATTTAATATTTTTGTGGAAGTGGGTTTCATCTTTTTTCTCTAACTTTAGTAACGTTAATCTTATAAAAACGACAATTTTAGACAAAGCACGGATAAGGGTTGCAGGTGACATGGTTTGCTTACTATGATTTGGGCTTTGTGAGAAGCCGAAAATGTTGGTTATGAGGAGAAACTATGACCAGATTCAAGCTATTAGCGCATATAGAGTTTGTTACAGTTAGTTGGAAAACAATTAGTTCCGTTAGTAAGTTAGTTACAAGATAGTTATCTTTATATTCACTATAGATGAGAGGAACATACCTCACCTCATATAATTAATCAATTACAAATTCAATACGCTTTCTCAATTTAACTTTGTTCTTTCTATCATCATGTCACCATACAACTTTGATACAGACAAAGGGGAGCTTAGAGAGACAACATTACTGTAGGGATTTTATGCTCGTGAGAGACAAGAATTGTGTGGAGTTGGAAGCCATAAAGTAGTGGTGGATCCAGAATTTTTTTTTTTTTATGTTTGCACATTTAGTGGTAGGGGTTCGCGCTCCCAAAAAAATTTTTTGTAAAGAAAATTTAAATCAATGCAAATAATAGTTCGACCAAACATTAAGTCCCCAAATTTTACCAATCCTCCAAAATAAATATGAGAATATACTCCAGTATATCCATACATCATCATTCTATTTATAACGGTGAATAAAAAAGTCAATATTACCTATAGCGAGCAAAATCACATTAAATGCCATCATCTCTAGAATATTAACTCGTTTGAGAATGTCAAACCTGACATCAATTGGAAGATATAAAAGTCATTCCTCAATTAAACCCAACTAGCGAGCAGAGATATGAAGCAAAAAAATTAAAGCAACACAATAAAAAAGACTAGATAACAGCGAAAATAATAGAAGCTACAAAGTAAATACCGTGATTACAAAAGCATTCTTTGATGCTTCATTCCTTAAAAATATTGCATTATATCTTCATCATCAATCTTATTAAATATATCACGTTCAACATAAGTTAGCATGCATGCATTAAAACAATCATCCCTGATTCGATTGCGCAACTTATCCTTAACAAAAGTCATTGCAGAAAAAACTCGCTCAACACTAGCCGTTGCTACCGGTAGGACGAGTGCCAGCTTTATCAACAGATAAACAAATGGATAAACAATATCCTTTCTCTTCTCAACCATCTTCAAAGCAAGGTCAGAAATTCTTTTCAAATTGACAAAATCAAAATCAGCTCTTACATCAACAATAAAATTACCGAGACTTGAAGAAAGAAAAGGAATATCTGCATGCTCATCAAACTCCAAAGGATAAAATCTAGTAAACTCAAGCAACTTTTCTTTGTTAAAAGTAGCAAATGAGTCACGAGGATCAAGACAACTCAAACACTCAAGCAACTTGGTATTGACATTATCAAATCGATCACTCAACTCTTGAACCTGAGTATCTATCACTGTATTAAATAACTCCACTTTAAAGTAGTGCAAGAATGTAAATGATTCCAATCTCCGTCTTGATCTTCCTTTAGGACAATAAACATCCTCCATATTCGGAATGTCAATATCATATTTATTAGCAAAAAGGTTTGTTTCTTGAAGCAATTCATCAAAGCCATTATCTCTCACCTCTTGTAAACGAGACTTGACTACGTTCACTAAACCAATTGCATTTAAAAGGTCTTGATATTTTATTTGTAGTGCTTGCGACAACTCATAAGAAATCTCCAAGATAAGTTGCATAAGATGCAACAAGAATGCAAACTCAAAATCCTCCATGGCATACAAAATGCAACCTGCATCAGTTCTTGTAGCATCATTCTTAGGGTCGTCTTCAATAATTTTCATCAAGGAAATAATTGGATAAAATAATGAGATAACACTTGTAACTGTACCAAAATGGGAACCCCAACGAGTGTCTCCAGGTCGTTTTAAGGTTGTCTCTTGATTTAAACCTTTTCCAGTTGGTATTTCACCACAAGCAATTCTTTCAATGAGAAGCTCATACTGATTCATTTGAAGAATTTCCTTCCGCTTGCATGAACCCCCCACGACGGTAGCCATCTTTTGAAGCATGTCAAAAAAATTCTTGAATCTTTTTGTGATGTTTTGCAACCTTCACAAGTGCCAACTGTAATTGATGAGCAAAACAATGAATGTATAATGCATATTTGTTGTCTGCCAAAATCAAACTCTTAAGCCCTTTGAATTCACCCCGCATATTACTAGCACCATCATACCCTTGACTGCGACATTTAGACAAACTTAAACCAAGTTTAGAAAATAACCCATCAATCGCTTCTTTTAGTGATTGTGCAGTAGTATTTGAAACATGAATTATGCCAATAAAACATTCAACAATAGACCCATTTTTGTTTACATATCGAAGTACAACTGCCATTTGTTCTTTGATAGCAACATCACGAGCTTCATCAACTAGCAAGGAAAAGTAATCATCCCCGAGATCACTAATTATTGCTATAACAGTTAAATCAGCACAAGCTTGAGCAAGATCTTTCTGAATTGCTGGTGAAGTTAATTTGTGATTATTGGGGACATTTTGCAAGACCACATGACTCATCTCTTTATTTGGCTTAGTATAAAACTTTAGAGTTTCAAGAAACAAACCTTGTTGATTTGAACTTTCATATTCATCATGTCCCCGAAAAGGTTGACCATTTCGTAGTAGGTATTTGGTACAATCTAAAGAAGCTTTCAGCCGAATACGATAATCAATTCTTTGTTGATCCTCCATATTTGAAAAGGCAATATCAATATGTTGCTTTTGCTTCATCAAGTCTTGGCCAGCTTGATAATATCTATTATGAACACTCCTATACTCCCCAACATGAACTTTGATTCTATCCTTCTTCTGCCAATTTTTGAACCCCATACTAACAAATGCTTCATTCGTCGAACCACTACCTCCAAACCTGCATATCAAATAGATAACAATACAAGCAAAAACATGCATATTGTAATACGTTATACTCCAACCAAGAACCAAATTCTTCATACCACTTAGGATTGAATCTACACATTTTTCCAAACATTACCGTTTGAGGGAATGGTTTAAGAATTGACTGAGTTGGCCCCTTGAGCAAATAAGCTCTCCGAATATTCTCTCTCTCTATAAGATTTGATGTCATTGAATAAATTGAAGGTCTTTTTCCCAGATCCGCTTCAAGATTTTCTATATTAACTTTGCTTGAGGTGGTTGTTCAAAACTTTGAAATTGAGATGCTTGTGGCGCTTGAGGTGGTTCCACAATTGAAACATTTTGTCTCTGAGGTTGATTGGATTCAGTTTTTGTATTTGTGGATTTTTGACGTTTGAAATAAGATTGTATCCCTGACAAATAAATAAGTAAATATCAATTATACTGTTTATGCTATTAAAATAGTTATAACAAATAAATAAGTATAGCAAATTACCTTCATTGAGACTTGTTAAATTATTATGAACCCACAATTAGAAACCAGCGATTGCAAATTCCCAGCCCTAAGCATTTAGAACCCATAATAAGTATAGAAAATATTTTTCAGATTATCTTCATTGGCTTACATTTAGACAAAAGGAAGCATATCATGAAAATATATATTCTCAATTCTCATCTAATTTCATTTTCAGTTTTCATCTAATTTCAGCATGATATTATTTCAAATCTGCAATAAGCAACACAAATTGGGAACAAAAAGAACCATATCATGAAAATATATATTCTCAATGTTGACAGCTAATTCGTCCAAGTGCATTAGATCCATAAAATTAACCATTGTGATAGTGGATATTGCAAACAATGCAACTGCAAGTTCTTCATTTCAGCACAATTTCACCAATGAATTCTGAGTATAAAAACTTAGTTTATGTTTTTCTTTTCAAGGAGATAAAAAATCGAACATTTAACATAACAACTATAAAAATGGGGCTTCAACATAAACTACATAACAGGAAAGGTCCATAAACATAAAATGTGGCTTGCGCAATCATATTACTTAATGAACCAGCTTCCTCCTTAGTAGTCTCGACCAATGAATCCTGAAAGCCAATTCCATATAAAATAACATCAGAAAAAACTTTTGAGAAAGAAACTGCCAACCAAAACATAGAAAGGAACAGTTAAACAAATTAACAAAATTAAAACAAACCAAATTAATAGTTAAACAAATTACTAAAGTAGAAGCACAAAGAAGCCCCAATGCCCCAATTGGACGGTGTTGGAACGGGAAACAGAGGAAGAAAGGTGTTGCGCGAGTGCGCGATGGTGGCGGCAACAATGGTGAAGCAATCATGGACAACGGCGGCGGAGGAAACAGATTGGAGGCAGAGTGGTGGCTATAACGGCGGACATCAACACGCACGAGCATAGCAAGTGAGTTACGGACCAACGACCACCACAGGCACAGCCGACGCAGTGGGGAACATCAACACGCGAGAAAACTCCTCCAGAGACAACGACGCAGTCAACAGAGGAAGGAGGTGAGGTCGACCGTCAAGAGCTTCAGCATCGGCAAAGGAGGTAAGACGCAGACGCAGAGGAAAAAAAGTTAGATATTTATATTATTTAATTTTTTAACTCAAATATTATATATATATATATATATATATATATATATATATATATATATATATATA
>CM023946.1:15466568-15483703 GCA_013407115.1 Glycine latifolia | reverse complement strand
AAATCAAATGTTTGTGCGGACACGAAAACAAGTGTGCCTCCGCCACTGTCATAAAGCATGATACAAATATGATGCATGGATCTTTGGACGATGTAGTGGTTGGTGGTCGCTCAATCTTGTGACTTTGAGGCAACAGATTTAGAGTGTGGTTGGAATTTGGATGCATGTGCAGTATATTCGGGTCTACAATATTATATGTAGGTTGTTTTTTCATGTACTTCCCAAGTTACTTCTTGTATCCTTTTTGGAATGTTTTTTTATCTTTGAATTGGTCATTCCAAAAAGAAAAGAAAAAAAATAAGAGTAAATTCCGGATTAGTCATTGTAGAAAAGCAAAAAGAGAGTGCAAGAAATAACTGAAACGTGCAAAAAGAAATAGCCCTACATATATTAGAGTATAGTTAGCTACTCCACTCTAAGCTACAATTATTTGTATTGATCATAATGGATCATCATGTACACACCTTGTACTTAATTCCAATTAATAAAATTTTGCTTTTTTATAAAAATAATCTATCAAATAAATGAATTAATAATGATAAATTTAATTTTGTAAAATTATTATTTTTATCTTTTTTTTGTCTATGTAAAAAAAATCTATATAGACAAATGTTATAAAAGTAAGAGAATAGTAAAGATTGACCAATTTAAATAGACCAAAAAATGTCAAAACAGCCTACAGGGGAACCAGAAACTCGGTTACCTTTTTTTTTTTTTACGTTCTAAGCTCCGAACATGCTAATTCTAATTTTATTTGCTGAAAAAATGGAAACTATTAAAGTCAACCTAGTGATGAAGGTTTTGATGATTTGCCCAAAATTGTAAGTTCTAAAAAAAAACCTGAATAAAGGATCAATTCTTCAAGATAGAAGTATAGAACTGTAAAGAAGCCTACACAAGTCAGCTAGAAAAGTTCTTGTGGGTCAAAAAGCCTACTAAATCAAAGCCTGTGGGCCATGGTGTATTGACAGCAGTGGGTTAATCGGTACATTTTTTCCTTTTCTTTTTTCATTTAATGAGTTATGTATTTATGTTCATTCTTAACAAATAAAATAAAAACCAAGGGGGTTCAATAAGTGTTGTAAATTCCTCTGATATTGTATTCAATTTTTTACGGATAAAAATAAAATAAAATAAAATAATTGAGTTTGTGTTTAGTGGACTTCAAATCATAAAGGTAGAGGGGACAAATTATTAAAATTTATATCAACTACGTATAGTTTACTCTAAGTGAGACCCAATTGAATGTAGGATGATAGCTTATGATTAACAGCGATTGCATGCCCATTTCCGAAGACAACTACCATAGTCATGATGTAGGTAAAGAACAAGTTATTGATAAAGTCACAACAATTCTTATACACAAAGTAATGCTTAGCTGTACCCTCCAAAAGGAGTGTTCAAGTAAACTTCCCACAAAATGCACATAAAGCTAATGACAAACTTTGGTGGATAAATTCTGATTTCACTTCAAGAGCCATTCTTCCCATCCCATTTTGAAGTTGACACCATCAAAATCTTCTCCCTCACGCTGTGTTTGGAAAGTAAGAAATGTCACAGAAAGGAAGGGGAGGGCGTGGTAGAGTGCAAAAGTTGCTGTATTTCCATGGATATGTGGCTATCAAACAATCAAGTTCAATGATTAGCCCTCTGCTGCTTTCTCTTTTTGTGCTTTTTACCCTGAGCGTGCAATTGTATGTTCAATGTCATTGTTATTAAAACTTGTATGATTGACAAAGACCGTTTCCTTGGTGGGTATTGGAAAACTAGTTATTTATAAAAACAAAGACATGTTCTTAAGTATATATATTAAGAACCTAGTTTTTATAAAAGAAAAAAGATTATCAAAGACAAATGGTATATTTCCATATACAATTTTATTCTCCGTAGTCATGATCTCCTAACAGTTGCCATGCTAAGAAAAAAGATATTAACAAGAGCTCTGAATGTAGCTTGAGCTATATTAACAAGATCATCAAAGACATGGTACAGTTTACATTAGGAGCAATTTCCTTTGTAGCTTTGAATGTACCAAAATAGTACATTATACCTGCCCCTACACATTTTTTTGGGGAATACAGTCAACTTTATATAAACCTGAACATTTCATCACAAATCGACCAAAAGGATAGACTAAAAGCCTTTAAGTGTACGTGCAAATGTGCTATCTTTAACCTCTTGATTTGTCAAATCCAATGGATGCTTCCAAGTTCCAAGCAAGAGGTGTCAAGGGTAGTTCAGTAGACAGCCAATTCATGAAACACGCATGAATTTTGTTATGTGATCTCAATCAGACAAAAAAACCAGTAAACACTCCAAAATATGTTGCCGAAGAATATATCAAAATAATGACACTAAGAACCTAAACTCCTAAAAATAAAATGCATTTGAATTCCTCAATTGCAATTTACAAAAAAATAAAGCACCAAAACCCAGCCCTCCAGCATCAAATCAAGGGCCAGAAGCTCCTGAAGACTCAGCAGCATCCTCTAATCTTAATGTTATAGGTATTTCGATCATTTTACCTTTATCTGCTGAGCCTTCCACAGCCTTGTTCAACCTTTTCAACCATATATCATAGTCAACAGGGTATGGAGTTCCACAAAGGCTATCCACATAATCAGCAAATGCTTTCAAGAGAGCAGAAACCTGACCAATATGTTGCTGGATCGATCGCTTCGCCCAGCTTCTTTCTCTCCATTGCAAAGCAGACTCAATAGAATCTTGTAGACACATATTCCCTCCACAAATAAAATAGAGGATGTACACAATGCTTTCGGCATCGGAAGAAGGACACAGCTTCCCATGCTGAAGTGCATGAGATGATGAGAACTGCAAATTTATGGCAGGGCTGTCCCTGTCTTCCAACACGCCACGCCCCCAAGATATGGGGACATACATAGTTTGGTTTCTTACACCTTGTTTTTCAACAACACGTAGTATGTTCTCCGGACAAATATCACCATGCTGGACATTAGCCATGGCTGCACTTCTTAGAGCAGCTAGACAATCCCGGCACAAGCGCGTTGCTTCATCTGCAGAAAATGACCCCTCATTAGCAACCACAGATGATAGTGGCTCCCCTATTGGAGATGTCACCAGTATTGGAGTCCCGCACCAAGGGTGATCACACCTTCCCCCGGGGCTCTCTTTCTTGCAAGGTCCTGAATGTAAAATCCTACCAGAGGCAACAATTTCGGGTAAGTATTTGCTCAAGATTCCCTGATTCCTCAAAATGTTTAGAACTTTTGTTTGGCGTTGCACTTGGTACCAGAGGCTCATATCCTCCAAAGAAGGCTCAAGTCTAGATGGATGAGCACCCACATATAAAGTCAATAACTCTGAGGGATGATCCAGACAAACTGCACTATAGAGATAATAGTTCCCTCCTACCAGAGATTCATGAATTTGGAAACTTTTCTGTCCCTGCTGTGGATCATCCAAGGCCAATATGTCACCACACTTGAGCTTCAAACGTGAAGCTCGGTTATAGGAAAATAATTCATTTTGATCAAGCTCAACAATTTCTCCTACTTGATGGTCAGTTGTCTCATGATAAGGCACCAATGCATTTTCAGTCTCAATGATGCAGCATTCTGTTCTCCGCTTCTGAAGGCGGAGACTATGATCTGAAATCAATGAGGCTACTGATTTTCGCGGAGGTCCATTCCATTGTGCAATGGAGTAGAAAGTTGCCAATAGTAACTGTAGAGTTCCTATATCTCCCCAATTTGGATTTCCTAATCGGTTCCATATTGGTTCCACTGGGGTGACACAAATTTCAGCATTAGTTTTGATCCATTCAGCCACAGATAGATATGGATCACTTGAATTCAATAAATCAAGTTTCCCAAGGTCACCACTGAACTTTATCACTGCTCCACATTTAGAATCTAGAACTAGAAGGAAAACAGAATCACTGTTGACAGAACTAATCTTGCTCAAACTCCGAGAAACAAGAACATGGAAACCATAAAAGAGAGCTTCACAAATAGTGCTGGCTGATAGTCTTGAATCGTTGTCCAAGAATACTTCTGGCTTGAATAAGGCAAACTCTACCATATGATCCCATTTAAGTTTTGAATCAGTAGCAGTCTTTGATATTAAACCTAAACCACGCATTTCCCTCAGTCTGCCCCTTGCTATTGCCTTTTCCACACTACTGAACCTCGAACCAATATGAGAGGGGCAAGAGACACATAATGGAAGTGGTCCACTTTTATGCCAAAACGTACGCCAAAGTCCAATTATAATAGCATGAAGGAAATCTTCTGCAGCTAGATACTGATCTTCTATAAGCTCATCAGAAACGTCAGCGAAGAATGGCATACGGACGAGTTGCTGAAATGGTACCCCCTCCAATGCCAAATCAAGTTTGCACAATTCATCAGTTGTGAAGGGAGAACGAAAACTTTGCATCCCATCTTCTGAATCACCATTTAGATTCTCCAAGACCCACTCCTCAAGATATTGACTGAATAACTCCAGGTCAATCAGTTTCCTTCCATATTCCTTGAGCCCCTTTAATACTCTTCTGGAAATAGGAAGAAACTTACTCAATCCTGAGGTCCCAGAGACAGTACTAGCAGAAATAACTGCCATATAGCAACCATGTTATTATACTTAAAAAAAAAAGTAATTGTATATTAGCACAAAATCATGATAAATGATAAAAGCACAGAAGCAGAGACAAACCAGAAAAATACATCACATGCCTCGACGAAGAATTTAAATGATACTAATTACTATCATTAGATGCATTACAGTGTGTAAAAACACTAAGCTAATAGCACCAGATGAATTTGAGGGTCTGAAATATTGTCAAGCTTGTGTATCCTCAAAATTAGCTCTCCATACATATTTTCTCTAAGAGTCCGTTATTTCATTTAAGTTTACAACTACTTAGGCATCATTATCCCTCACGTAGTTTCTTAAACATGAATAGGTCAATAATCCAACATTATAAACTGTATGAGAGGGGTTAAAGCATGGGAAAGTTAGTAAATATCCCCAATTCTAGAGAAAGATTAAACAAAGGAAGCGATCAATACAAACCAGAGCTAGACTTCCTGAAACTTCCATCCAGACTTTTTCCTGGAACTAAATCCAATCCATTTTGCAGAAAACCTGATTCGCATGATTAATACAGTTAAAAATCAGATAAATCATTATATACATATGAACAAATACATAATTTAGCATTTTCATAGAAGTGAGCAAGTTTTTATCTATAAAGTATAAACCCTATGAATTCTTCAGTATCTCAGTTGCAATAAGAACATAAACTGCATTAGAGAACACTTATGATTAGCACGAATCCTTCAATTCTAGAGGCATTAGACTGATAAATCCTTTTCTCTGATACAACTTACAAGGAACAAAGTCTATACACTCACACAAACATACAATAATTTTATTCCTCAAGAGTGGACGAACCTAAATGTACAAGGCTGAAGACACATTTTCTCTTCAAATATAAATGCTGTTATATTTTCTTTTTCCTTTCTTGTTGTTGGTCTCAATTACCCCATCTCCCTACTAATTTCTCTTTGATTAATTTGATACAAAAGAGAGTTATCTTCAGCAACAAAGTAAAAACAACCAGGTGAGGCTGTAGTGTAAAGTAAGGTTGCACCAGCATATTCACAGCAGTAATATTTCATTCTATTTTAATCTATGAACTATTTAGCCAGTGGAATGCAAAAATCACTTTATTCAACATGCCAGGTATATGAAAGCGAGCTAGATTCTATTGCTCCTTTTATGAATGGGCTTCTGATCCTATTTTATGTATACCCTTTAGGATGAATATACATCACATGCAGATTTATAGCCATTTTTAGGAATTATAAAGGGAAAATTAGGCTTCTTATAGTTTCCTTTCAAGAATTTGATATATATATTTTTATATTTCATAGTTTTAGAAGCTAATTGCATGATTGATTTTGATATTCGATTCATGCAGAAACTTCAAGAATTACCACTCAGCACCAGGACTTAGTGCTGGGTGCTACAATGCATCAAGCCCAAGTGCCAGGCATTTCCTCACACTGCCAAGCATCGAAGTGTCAACTGTCAAATGGCCTTTGTTCTAGAGCACCAAGCATTTCAACAGGGTGCTCAAGCACCAAATCAAGAGTTGTTTTTTACAGTGTGTTTTGAATTCTTAAACTTTTCAATTGATTTTGGTTGGCTCAAATAGTATTGATTTAGCCGTAGTTAGTATCTGTGTCAATTATCCTGGAAACGATACTCCACTTACTATTTTATTACTTGATAAGACCATTATACTTGCCTTGATTGAAGAAAAAATCCTATTTTTTTGCACTCTCCATCACCCCTATCAATAAATATATTTAGCTAATAAAAACATAAACTGATACTACAATATATGCAGAAAAACCTCTTTCAGTTGATTGAAAGCCAATTTTTTACAGAGTAAGACACCAGAGTTACTTTCTAGTCTACATTTCGTTATTGTCATTTGTCATCTTTCTTTTTTGGTTGGTTCACACACATACATCCCAAGGTACAAAAATATTCATCACACAACAACATTATCCTACAAATAAAGAAAAGGACAAAAGGGTAAAATTTTATCGTTGCCATTAGTAGAATGAAAAGCAAGGAACTTGCGATAATCACATCAATAAAGTAATTACAGAGACTAGAAGATATATGAAGCGTTCAAGTAACAATAAAAAAACATATCAGATAAGTCACAAATAATCACCCAAGAGCCTCCTTCCAACTTCAAACCAGTGCAGGATATCACAACCATCATATAATTTTACAATGAAAGTTGGGAATAAAAAGCTGATATATATTTTCCCATAGTTTTTGTATAGTAATTGATCCATGCCACTATGACTGCATATGGAGATATAAGGTTGGGGAAGGGTGACGGAAGAAGGATCTCGGTTCGAATCCTCCAACTGATATTTCTAACAAGACTAACAAACTAACATTTGCTGATTAAAAAAATAAAAACTATGCCAGCATGTATAAATAAACAAACCCCATTCAGCAAAACAAAACACATTCTCAACAAAAAAAGGCAAAAACTTGGGCCAAAGCAAAACTTACCCAATTGCATCGCGACCCAAAAGCTGAAAACTTTCACGGACAAGATTCCAAGATCTCCTTAAACCTGGAAGCCCACATTGCTCAACCAACGAGAGGCAGTGACTGTGGAAGGTGACAAGCACGGACATTGCAGCCAGAAGAGAAAGAAGAACAAGAACGTAGGACGACACCGAATGTGAAAACGACCAATGTGGCACTAGATCTCAACAAGGCATTATTATTACTAATGACACAGGAAAACGAACAAGGTGTCATCTTGTTCTAAAAAAGCCAGATGAAAGAAGACAAACCCACTTAGTGTTTCACTTATCTCTTGTGGGGAAGGGGAAAAGAAAAAAGAAATGGGAAAGTTTTTATTTTCTTTTCGCTGTAGCTGTAGCTGTTGTGGTTACAAGTTGGGAACATGAAACACTGTTACGGATTCACAGAGACATTGGTGTAACTGAGAGTGATAGAATAGAAAGGGGAAGAGAGTAGAAAACAAAGATTGAACAGGACGGGAAGCTATAAATAAAAAATTCTGCTGAAAACCCAATGAGCTTCTCTCCAACTCGACCGATAGGCCATAGGTCTTTCTTGACAGTTGGTCCAATCGATAATGATGTCTCACATTTTTACAATTTTTCTCTCATCCACCCTCCTTTCCCCAAGCGCGTCACTGTCAAACTCCATTACCTTCTAAGTTTCTAACAACCTTAATTGCCTCTTCGCTCTTGCCTAATTCGCATTAAATTTTGGTAAATACCGTATATATTACTTTTTATAAAAATATTTTAACTAATTCACACTTTAAAAAATTAGTTTAATTAATTATATTAAATTTATTATTTATGTATATTATCATTTTAATTTTTTTATTTTTCTATCTACTTTTTTTTTATTAATATTTAATTCAAGAATGATTAAATAAGAGTATGTAAAGAAAAAAATAATTAATACTTTTAAAAACTAAAAATCTTATAAAAAATAAATAAATTTCTAAAAAATATTTTATGATTAGAAATAAAGACAATATTAAATAGTATTTGTGGAATGTGTAAAACTACGGTGTTTATGATTTTTTTTAATTTTCTTATAATTTTTATAATAAATAAAATTTAAAATATTTTTGGTTAACCGTTCAACATGTAATTTCCATGGCTAAACTAATATTTTATTTTCATGATATGGAATCTCTAATTATTCTGGCTTAGTAGTATTTCCTTCTCTACATCTAGAGTTTCATAAGAAATAAAAGGAAAGAGTCAATGACACGGTAAGCTTAGTTTAAGTCAATCCAAGAGACACCACGTATTTTTTTAAATATTGATTATTTTGAATCAAGAGTTCCCTCTAAAACATTTTGCTTATAGTTAGTTTATCATTTTCCATAATCAGGATTTTCTGAAGTAGATACTACATATCTATTAGAAAAGTGAAGTCCACATGCATAGTAAAGATTTTGTCATATATAATTAACACTTTTTTTTTCTACTTTAGAGCATAATAACTAACTAGTCACGCTCACACTTGACAATAACCAATGAAGTACAAGGAACAGAATTGAAAATAGCAGTGTGGCACAGTCGCTACCTTAGAGAGTGAGTGTTGGTCATACTTTGTTATCATGTTATCGCTACGCTTTTCCATGAATTTGATAATGAGTACACTATACTTGTGACTGGGGGGCCGTGGCTCTCTGGCATGGATCCTTCACCCTCTCTAATCCCTTTGTTTTGGTTTAGTGAGGCCAAACATATACAGGTGTATTAGGTTGTCCTCGTTTAATTCAAGTATTAGGTTATGTGAGAATTGGAATCTCCTCGATTAAGGACAGGTCCAAACACTAAATATATTTATGTGCATGTGTACAGGCTTGTGGGTTTAGATGCATAAAGTAATTATCATCAAATGTGTGCATTGAGTGATATTCATTACTATTATTGCACGTTGGCATTATACTGTCTCACTCCTGAAGCAATCTACAATGATTTTATTTAATGTTTTGGGTTGAATGATAACTCATATTTTAACAAGCAATCTATAAAATATTCTTTGAGGAAATAAATATTGGCTTACCATGACAAATATAGCAATCCAACACAAAAATGGATGTAAAGAGTAAAACAAGAGGGATAAAAACATTAACATTTCATTTATCTTAATTTTATGGGTACAATTCCATATAAATTTAAGCATTTTATAGAAAAATTTGCTCAAATGTTAAAATTATTAAAGTGAGTGTTTAATTTAATTTTGTGAGTCCTACAATACTAAAAAATATATTATTTATGATATAAATTTAGTTAAGCAATATTGTTTATATATGTAACTCTATGTCATTTTCTTTAATGAAAAAAAATAAAAAAAAATGTTGCTTAGAAATAAGCAACGCATGTAAACACACATATTAAATATGCTCTAAAAATTAATGAAACGAGTTTTAAGGTTAGTAAAAGATTATTATCTCAAGTGGGAAAAAAAAACTTAGATTATGGAATCTAAATATCTTATCATTTTTGTTGTGTATAAGAATAACAATAAGGATCAAATCCAAATCGTCATACAATTACCTCAACCCCTACCACTAGGCTGAACAGAATAAATTCAACATTCGTGATTAATTCCTTTAAACCTTAACATTACAAAAAAAATATACTATATGAATAAAATTTAATGGAGTTAGGATCTCATTAAGTGATAATATCATTAGAGAGGTTTTTTGTAGATGTCTATGCTGTCAAAAATATACGATTCATTATCATCTCTTAGTACAATTAAATACTTAAAAGTTTCATCTACTTTTTATTTTTTATTTTTTTGTATTATAAACATTACAATAAAAAATTATATTTTTGTCTTTTTACTTGATTTTGTATCTATATAAATATAAATATTTTTTAAATAAAAAGTGTTAATTACCACTGTAATGAATTTATTGTCACTTTCTTCAATTAATTATTTTTTGCTGAGTACTTTCTTCAATTAAATTTTATAATGTACAATTAAATTATTAATTTGATTAAAAAAATAGAATTTAAATAAATAGGAATACATTAAAAAGGAAATATACGAAAGAAATGGCAACAAACACTTCTATATATATGTAAATACCAAACTTCTGACATTATATAATTCAACACATACAAACAATAATATTAACTGCAAAATAAATAAAATCTAACCGATTCGTGCTTCATTTAGAAAGTTTTGTTGACGGGAATTGGGCCTTGGCTCGGGCCCATGTACGAACAAAAAACCATACTCTGGAGGGCAAAAAAATTAAAATATAGCAATTTTAATAAAAAATTACGAAAATATTGCAGTTTTGAAAGTATTTACGAATCTATTGCAATCAGTCGCGTTCATCTTGACGTGACTAAATCCGTCTCTAATTCTGTCTCTAATTTGGTCGCTAACACTTTTTGCGACGTAATATTGGACTGACCAGAATATTCAGTCGAAAAAGTATTAGCGACGGAAATAGAGACCGAAATTAGTGTACGCCTTTAAAATCAATTTTTTTATTTACAGTAAATTTTTCTCAATTTTTTAATTAGTGTTGCGACCACAATATTGTGACTTTTTAATTTTTTAAACCGAAATCGTTAAAAAGTTTGCAGTATAATTTTTTTTAAACATACGACTTTGAAAGCAAACTTTTTTTACAACTTTAAGTTTTTATTATTATTAATATACGACTTTAAAGTCGGTCTAAAAATCAATGATAAAAATCGGTCTAAAAATACTTTAAAATTAGATAAACATAACAATTAATAATATTATTACAAACTATAATAAATTCGTAATTAATTAGACGGCAATATTTAATTTTTATCTAATTCCGGTCTCTATTTTTGTCGCTAATACTTTTTGCGACTGAATATTCTGGTCACGTCCAGTTTTCCGTCGCAAAAAGTGTTAGCGACCGAATTAGAGACAGATTTAGTCACATCCAGGAGGGGCGCGACTGATTGTTATAGATGTGTAAAACCTTTCAAAACTGCAATATTTTCGTAATTTTTTATTAAAATTACTATATTTTAATTTTTTTGCCTACTCTGGAGATGTCATTTTTGTTCGGTGAATCTTTAACGTTAGCGTTCCTAAGACGCGTTCACTACTCCTACATAAAAATTCAAAAACACATACTATGGAGATGTCATTTTTGTCTGGTCTGGGTTCGTGCCTCCGTGCTTCTTAGAGTGTCACTCATTTGAATTTCTCTTTTTTGTGATCTTTGGGGCCTTTATCACTGTCACATCTTTTTCTTTCTCTCTTGATTTTAAATTGTATGTATGTATATTTTTTTTTCGAAAATTTATTGAGAGTTGATTTGACGTAACTGATGTGTGTTCGTCAAGCAAACGCCTTCCGTCTCAAAACCATGTTTAATGTTTTGAGGCAATTTCTTTATTTGCTACAGTAATTTTTTTTGAGTAAAATCCAAATCAAGTTCTCATTCCTTTTATGCTTCTTTTTTTGTTTCATTTTTTCTGGGCAGGCAAAGAGAAAGAAAGAAGCGTGATTCATGTATGACGAAGAGCATCACTTCGATTCTCAGGTGGATGCGGGAGCATCCAAGACGTATCCTCCGTAGGTTGGTACCATTCGCAAGAATGGCTACGTCGTCATCAAATCCAGGCCTTGCAAGGTTTTCTATTTTCCTTCGCTTTTTTCGATTATAACCATTTTATTCGCGTCGATTCTCTGATTGTGATCTTCACTTTGCATCGAATTCGAACTCTACTCACCGTTTTCTTTGAGAAATTTTGATGTAGCGTTCGTTGTTTGCTTAAGATTCCATGAGTTAGAGTTGTTAGTTATTTCCTTCGATAGACTTTGTCTGATTCAAAGGAAGAAATTACGAAAGTGATGAGCGAATATTAGGTCTTTAAGATTGTTTTGTATAAAATAATTATGAAATAAAGTTTAGAGTTTCTGTTGCTAAAAAGGAAGTAGAAAGTAGAAAGAACTGAAAAGCTTGGAACATGAGATGATTGTTTTGATTTGATCTCATCATAGATGCAAATAGCGTGCAACTCACATGATTCACGTTATAATGTGGAGGAATAAAAAGTGAGAAGGTAAGAAAGAGTGATGAATGGGTGGCGCTGATGAGGGTTTAACAAGAGATTTTTTTTATGCGGCAATATCACTATTTTGGTGTTTTATGGTGTGAGTCTATGTCTATCACTATTGCTTTGCTTTGCTTGACATTGTCCTTATGTAAAATAAAATATAAAATGTGTCCTATTTAAATTTTATAATGTCTAAAGATGGTTGCGATGGTACCTTTACATTGTTTTGGAATTTTCTTTAAACCATAATATTGGAATTTTCGTTCTATATTGTTTGGTTTTACATTGTCTAGTTCTTCTTTATTCAAGAACGCATGGTCTTGTGCAAGAATCAGTATTAGGGTATATATAAACCCTAAAAGGTTGACCCTGACCATGAAAACAGAAAACAGAAAACATGGATGCTACTATGAGAACGAAAATGTTTATGCTTAATGATCTTAAAACAAACTAAAATGATATGTTTGAGTTGTCCCTTAATCCAGTTGCAAGTTGAATTTATGATTCAACAGTAGAAAAAAATGATGTTTTTTAATGCTCAATGATCCTAAATTGAATGATGTTTTTGAGTTTAACTTTAATGTGACTGAAAGATGATTTTTGTACTCAATATTGGGAAAAGACATGACACTTTTTTAGGTTTAATGAACCATAAACCAAATAATACTCTTCAATTGTCCCTTAATGTGGGTGCAAGATGAATTATATATTCATCATCGCAAAAAGATATGGTATTTTGAGGCTTAATGATCCGAATAAAATGGTATGTTTGAGTTGTCCCTTAATGTGTGTGCAAGATGAATTTCATTGTCGAAAAAAAAGATGATATTTTGAGGCTTAATGACCCAAAGAAAATGGTACGCTTGAGTTGTCCCTCAATGTGATGCAAGATGAATTCTATATTCATCGTCAAAAAAAGAGATGGTGTTTTGAGGAGTAATGATCCAAATCAAATGGTATGCTTGAATTGTTCCTTAATGTGGGTGCAAGATGAATTCTATATTTATTATCGGAAAAATGATATATTATTTTGAGGTTTAATGACCTGAATCAAATAGTATGCTTGAGTTGTCCCTCAACGTGGGTGCAAGATGAATTATAATGACCCGAATCAAATGGTATGTTTGAGTCTCTTAAGGTGATTGCAAGATGAATCTTGTAATTATCATTAAAAAAGGTTTTTTTAGGCTTATTGTCCCGTATCAAATAGTATGTTTGAGTTGTCTCTGATTGTGGCTGAAAGATAAATTTTATATTTATCATCGGAAAAGAGATGATATTTTTTAGGCTTAATGACTCTTAATTAAATGGTATGCTGAAGTTGTTCCTTAATGTTGTTGCAAGATGAATTTTATATTCATTGTCTAAAAAAGAGATGTTTTTTAGGCTTAATTGCACTAAATCAAATGGTATGCTTGTGTTGTCCCTTAATGTGACTATAAGATGAATTTTATATACATCGTCGAAAAAAGAAATGCTATCTGTTAGGCTTAATGACTCTAATCGAACTGTATGCTAGAGTTTGTCAATGTGGGTGCAAAATGAATTACGTATATATCTTTGAAAAATATATGGTATTTTTTGGCTTAATGGTCCTTAATTAAATGTTATTATGCATGAGTTGTCTCTTAATATGGTTGCAAGATGAATCTTGTATTCGTCGTCGAAAAAAAGATGTTATTTTTGAGGCTTAATGACCCTAAACAAATGGTATGCTTGATCTCTTAATTTGGTGGCAAGATGAATTATGTATTCATCATCGGAAAAAATATGATATTTTTTGGCTTAGTGACCCTTAAGCAAATGGTATATGGTTGAGTTGTCTCTTAATGCGGCTGTAACATGAATTCTATATTCATCGTTTGAAAAGGAGATGCTATTTTTAAGACTTATTGACCCTTAATCAAATAGTATACTTGAGTCCCTTAATGTGACTGTAAGATGATTATGTAATCATCATTGAAAGATGGATGATGTTTTTTTGGCTTAATGATCCTAAATCAAATGGTATACTTGAAATGTGACTAAAAGATGACTTAAATGTTCATCGTCGAAAAATGAAATGATATTTTTTAGGCTTAATGACCCTAATCAAATGATATGTTTGAGTTGTCCCTTAATGTGATTATAAGATGAAATTTGTATTCATCTTTAAAAAATTGTATTTTTGAGATTTAGTGACTCTTAATTGAATGATATGTTTTAGTTGTCCCTTAATTATGTTTATTTGGATACTTGTGAGTATGTTTGTGTTGTCCCATAACACAACTGTGTGATGAATTTTTCTACGAATCATCAGAAAAATATGGTATCTAGGAGCCTTAATAACCCTAAATTGACTAGTGTGTTTGAATTTTCCCTTAATCCAAGGGTGAGATGAATTTTTATTCATCATTGAAAATAAAGATTATATATTCGGGGCTTAATGATTGTAAGTTGAATGTTATGTGTGAGTTGTCCCTTAATCATCTTTATTTGGATGGTATGTTTGAATTTTCACTTAATGTGGTCGTGAGATAAATTATTTATTCTTCATCAAAAGAGGAAATGATATTATTAAGTCTTAATGACTCTAATTCAAATGATATATTAAAACTTGTTCCTTAATGAAAAAATAGAAATGGTATTTCTGAAGCTTATTGACCCTAAATTAAATTGTATGTTTGTGTTGTCCCTTAATTTCGATGCAAGATTAATTTTTCTCAATTTTGATTGTTCAAAGTTGACTTCACAAACCATCAAACTTTAATTTATTTATAGATTCACTCATTCAAAATTGATTACACAAACTCAAAGTTCAATTTATCTTTGCAATTCCCTAACTCTTTATGATGGTTTGCTTGAAAATTCTTGTACAAATTTGTGTTAGAAAAACAATACAAAAACTATAAATAATTTATGTTGGAGCAAATAAACGATAGGTTTCACTGTCAAGCTTATGCATATTTGTTTTCTTCTCAACCTTTTACTAAATGCAAATTTCATATTCTTTGAATAATTAAAAAAAAGTACAAGGTTATGTTTTCTTCATACTCGTATTAACATGTCAATGATTTCAGCTTAATGTTCAACATCATGTAATTGACATTTTTATGTCTATCCCTATGTTTAAACTACTTGGATTCTAGTTTAATTAGTATAGAGTAAACATGGAACTACACTTCATTTGTTAACGAGATTCGAATATCATTATTGAGTCTAATATCCAAGTTCTCACATGTGACAACTTTTGGGTCTAATTGTGGGTTTGATCTTTTGCAGGTTCCAGAGATAGGTGTTTATCCCATGGGAATATTGTTCCATCATCATGTGGAATGTTTGGTGTGCACACAACTGATTGAATTTTGAAAATAAAGTTATCTTGTATGGATCTTGGCATGAAGGTTAGCTCTTTAGCTTTAGCAATTGCTTAAGCGTATGGCTCAGACCCTGTGACTCCATCATCTTAAAGGTTGGAATTGTCCACATGTGGATGGAGTTACATTAAATGTTTGATGGGAGTGTGCATGGTCATTGGGTGGTTGTTGGTTTTGGAGGATTGTGTTGTGATATGAAGAGAACCTTATTAATGGGTTTCTATGGTAAAGTATTAAGATGGGATATTCTATATGCTGAAATCATGTCGTTGTTGTAGGGACTTCAACTTTGCTAGAATATGGGATATAAGAAGGTGTGGTGTTTTTTAGACTCCATCACAACAGTGGAGCATGTAAATAAGTTTCAGGGCAGCACCAGTATAGCAATGAGATCTTGATAAGGAGATTGTTGGAGTGAGATTGGATGTGCACTATGAAGCACACCTTTCGAGATGCTAATACTTATGCTAGCAAGCTTGCGAAATTGGGAGCTGAGTTAGGGTCAAATGGAGTAATAACACATGCAAGTCTCGAATATGCAACATTTGCGTTACTAGCGCGACGCACTAATCAATTGAGCTAATGGATCATTTTTGTTAAATAATAATTAATGTCGCTATATATAACATTAAAATTTCTAATGCATATTTAATATACATAAATTTACATAATAAATTTTATAACAATTAATTTTTATCTAATAATGTATTCTTTTTCATATGTAAATTTTAAATAAAAATCATGATTTAAATAAAAAATCGTAGGTTCATATACATTACATATTTTAATGTTATAAAATCATAGGTTCATATATATTAGAAATTTATATATGTAAAAAATACATTATTAGATAAAAATTAATTGTTATTAAGTAAATTTATATGTGTATTAAATATGCATAAGAAATTTTAATGTTATATATAGTTATTTAACACAAATGACTTATTAGCTCAGTTGGTTAAAACGTCGTGCTAGTAACGCGAAAGTTACATGTTTGAGATTTGCATGTATCATTATTTTAATTTTTTTAATTCATACGGATTGTCAATCTGTATGAACCTTTACGGATTATGAACTGGGCAAAATCTATATTATACTGTTTATGCTGGGTGTATTAGTTTACAATCAGTTGGTCAATAGAAGATTAAGTAATCAATAAAAAAGAAAGGATAATATGAAAGAAAAAGGAATTATGATTAGTTTGTCTAGCTCCCAATTCAATAAATCTTTTTAAAATGCTAAAATATAACTTATATATTACTCTGCTTCATGAAGTTTACAATAAGTTGGTCAATAGAAGATTAAGTAATCAATAAAAAAAGAAGGGAGATATGAAAAAAGGGAATTATGATTAGTTTGTCTAGCTCCCAATTCAATAAATCTTCTTAAAATGCTAAAGTATAACTCATATATTACTCTGCCTCATGAAGTTTACAATCAGTTGGTCAATAGAAGATTAAGTAATCAATAAAAAAGAAGGGATGATATGGAAAAAAAAAGGAATTATGATTAGTTTGTCTAGCTCCCAATTCAATAAATCTTCTTAAAATGCTAAAGTATAACTCATATATTACTCTGCCTCATGAAGTTTACAATCAGTTGGTCAATAGAAGATTAAGTAATCAATAAAAAA
>CM023946.1:15404437-15466558 GCA_013407115.1 Glycine latifolia | reverse complement strand
TAAGGGATGATATGAAAAAAAGGGAATTATGATTAGTTTGTCTAGCTCCCAATTCAATAAATCTTCTTAAAATGCTAAAATATAACTCATATATTACTCTGCTTCATGAATTAACATATCCTTCAAAGTTCAAAAGGGATGACAGAGTACCAAAAAAATTCCTAGCACTCATAAACAAAATGTGGAATATCCTCTACATAAATTTTAGATATAATTTAAGAAGAAAAAAAAAAGACAAACAAACTTGAATTGTAAATAGGCAAGGTGGTGCAAAGAATATTACCTTTTGCATAGGTATGTCCTTAGTGTCTTGAATCTTCATATCTACCAACAAATTACTGAAATCAGGCAAGGCACCTTTAATTTCAAAATCTTTGGAAAAACTTCCCTTATATCTTCCATATTAAAGCAATGGACCATCTGAGGAAAGATCTGGAATGTGAGAGGGGCACAACTATCACAAAATATTGCAAATAATACCATTAGAGTAAACCACAAGTTCAAAGGAAGAGTGAGATAAAAAAATGCAACATATAATAACACACATGTTACAAAAACTTAATTGTCGTAGTTGACACATAACATGTGAATCCCATCATGGCATCATTTATTAGTCTTCACTCTTTAATATTTCTCTAAAGAAGATACAAACAGGGGGGAAAACATGAAGAAAAGTATTCTTAAATTGCTCAACACCCAAGGAATCAAGTGGCCCAGACCTGGTTAGTAAAGTCGTTAGAGTTATTTAATTGATTAGCTTGATATAAATAGAGGTTGAGAGTGTAATGAAGTATGAGGTTGGTCCAATTAGTGTTGGGTGATAGAGTTTAGGTTTTTGAAATAATGGGAAAGATACCATTGTATCATTTTGGACCCTAGATATCCATTGATCCAGAGTTGGAGATTACTTAATAAATTTCTAATGTGATAAATTTCAGTTCCCTATTTTCTAGTTTGGTTCTATCAGACAAAGTAGAAAACTGAAGCAAATGAATAAAAGTAACAAAAACATTTAGTGAAAAGGGAAAAAGCAAAATGTGGGTGACATTTTTTTATCTCCCTTCTATCTAGCCAAGTACCAGTAAAATGTTTACCTCAGAGGAGTTTCATACATATGGAACGATGGCTTCTGAGTTGTCAGGGACTTCCATGATCGGATGCACAACAAAATCAACGAAATGGAAATGAAAGTTGTAGAAAATGCTTGGCTGTCAATCCGCTAGAAAATAACCTATAGAAATTTGTAAAAAAAGGGGAAATATTATAGAAATATTCTAAGTGGGTGGTGCAGTGAGGGGCATCAGGGAGTGACACGTGGTGGTACGGTGAGGAAGAAAGAGAAAGATAAGAGAAAAAAGAAAAAGAGAAGAGAGGATGAAGGAAGAGAAAGAGAAGGACAAAGGAGAGGGATTTGGTGGACAAGACGACGTGGCAGTGGTGTGGAGGTGGAGGCGCAACGACGGAGAAAGGGAGAAGGAAGCGTAGTAGAAGAGAATGAAGGAAAATTGACACTGTTTTTGTGAGAGAGACTTAGATTGAAATTTGAATTTCAAATTGGAAAGGTTGTAAGTATAGTAGAAGAGAAGTGTATTGAACTATCTGCTGTGCTGTTGTGGAGTTGACACATGGCAACAAAGCTGAGTTATTATGTGGAGTCGTGTGAAAAATGACTGCAAAATATAAGGAGTTGACACGTGGAAGAAGCTAAACTTTCTTTTATTAGAGATAGTAGATAGTAGATATCTTACAACCAAAAGTCGAACTAAAAATAATCTACTATAAGTTTGATTTAAACATTTGTCACAATTTAATTTTAAACATATCAAACTAAATATTGTCAAGTTTTTGAACCTAAACTGTAAAAAAAGTTTAAATATTGAAATATTACATAGTTTATATTAAATGTCACAAAATTTAGAGATAATGTTACACACATACCATACTTTCTTAATCATTTGGCTTTTTTTCTTCGATAAATCATATTAGATTTTGAATTTTTAATTTCATATATTTAAAATTCTAACAATGAAAATTAAGATTTATTTCGAGTAAGTTTGAACATAAAATAAACATATCAAAATAATAATTAAACTTTACAAAAATAAGCAGACATGATAATATTTCTTTAAGAAACATTGCTATTATACTTATTTTTAACATTATTGGTTAAAATGTATTAAAATCGTTATTTACAAAATATATTTTTAATTATCATTTATATTGCATATATATAACTACATGCACCCCAATAGTCATTCAACTAATTAATATATATATAAATTCTAAAAAGCCTAAATTGATTCTTTGCGACGTGTGAATTGGACAAATGCGTCCATATCTCGGACTAGCAGTTCGCCCCGTCAGGGACCCTCAGTAAATTGCTCAGTTATATTTTTTTGTTTAAAAGAATACCCAGTTGCTTTTACTTTACCTGTATTTATTGAATTTTCTTTTCCTGTCTGATGGGCTTTTTCCTAATCCCCATCATCATTTCTAACTTTTTTTTCTTCTTGACACGGAAACTATAAACTTAATTAAAATATATTAAACTGTAATTTTATTATATCATCGTTAAATTATAGATGACCATGTATCACAAGATAATTCATATTTGTAATAATTACCTTAATTTTAAGTGATTTATAATTCTAATATTCAATTAAAACTAATTTCCAATTTTTTTATAAAAGAAAATAAGGTAAGTTGGGTCTGAAACTCATCAGCATCAGAATAGATATTAAAGCTAAAAAATCTTATAAATTATCTATAAATAAAAATTCATATCGAGATATGAACATGTACCAATTTTTTTATTTTATAGAATTGTAATAATAAAGATAAATTAATAACTTAAGGGGGGAGGGTTAGGTAATTACCCAATTAGGCTTCAGCGGTGACGGAGAGGGGAGAGGGAAGAGTAGTAGCTTATAGTGGGAACTGGGAATAGTCGCTCGCTCGTAAACGGAGACCGAATCGTAGCGAGTGGCGAGGCGTTGTTGAACCCTTACTCTCATCAACCAGATCTGAGATTCACAACCCCTTCTTCCTTCGCATCCCAAAACCCTAACTCTCATTGACGGCGATTCGATGTCGAGTTTCCACGTCGGCGGCAAGGTCGTGGACCGAGTCGATTTGCTGAGGAAGAAGCAATGGCCATGGCGCCTCGACATTTGGCCCTTCGCTATCCTCTACGGTGCGTGGCTTTCCGCGATTCTTCCCAGCCTCGACTTCGTCGACGCCGCCATTGTCTTCGGCGCGCTCGTCTCGCTTCACATCCTCGTTTTTCTCTTCACCGGTTGGTCCGTTGATTTCAAATGCTTCGCCCATTTTAGCAAGGTAATTTGATCTCTCTCTATTCATCAATCATCGTGTCTTCTTAGTAACTCTGTTTTTTTTATGGGCAAATGTTAGTTGTTAATTGTTATCAGGGAATCGAACCCACGACCTGTCCTTCCCTTCCATTCCCTTCCTTCTCCTTTCACCACCAAGCCAACCTTATAACTCCTTAGTAACTGTGTGTGTGGAGAATTGATTTAGTAATTTTTTTTTGTTTCGTTTGTGTTCAGGTTAAGAATATTGATCAGGCAGATTCGTGCAAGATTACTCCGGCGAAGTTCTCCGGTGCAAAAGAAGTTGTGCCGCTTCATTCACGGAAAAGTGTAAGTGTCTGACGTGTTTTGAATTGTTGAATTGAAGTGTGGTTGAGTTTTTATGTTTTTTTTCTTTCATTCGGAAGATGGAAAGAGTTGTGATACGGGATTTCAGCAGAGAAAACTATGTTGAGTTTATGCGTGGAAAAACTAGATTAGTATTTGGGAAGATGGTTAGAGCTTAGTCAATGAAAAATTGGAAGAGAGTTTGTGTTAGTGTCTTGGTTCATTTATCCTTCCTGGCATAAGACACAACTTGATATGGCATAAGTTTGAGTTGAATAATTTGGATTTAAAAGAAAGTATGAACGTTCTAGATTGACAATTTCTGAACCTCTTTTGAAAGCAAGTGCATTGTGTAACTTGAAATATTTTTTCAATTGCCACCTTAAGTTCATGGCGATTTTCTTTTGTTGGAGTGGAGTGTCTATTTCTCTTCTTAATTCATTATTTTTATTGTGTGATATACATTAATGTAATGGCTACAAAATAACAGTTCTTAGAATTTGGACTTAGGATCTAACTCAATCCCACAAAATCCACTTGTAAGATGAAGATTGCCCAAGCCTTATAAGCACTACTTTGGTCATTTTTCTAGTCGATGTGGGATCTCAACCACCTAGAACCATCTTGGTGGCTGGACTTTATGATGCTTAATTTAGCCTGTCTAGTCCGTAGGTAGCCCTTTTTGGCCTAGGGGTTACCGCAATTATTGCAGATTTCCAACCATGGTCATTGAAAGTTGGATAGTGGTATGTACTTTCTTAAATTATTTCCTTGAATTAGCCTGTGATGTAATGGTATTTTGTAGTGAATGCTTGTAAACCGACTCACTTAGATCCTTGGTTATCTGTTTTTCTTTGATTCTGGGGGTGGACGATGGAATTTGTGCATGGAATATATCTTAGGAAAACTATCAAGGTCTGGTAAGGTAGTAGATTATTGGGTCAATTGCATTTGAAGGGGATTGGGCGTTGATTTTTATTTTTTGCTCGGCAAAAAGTATTATATATTATAATAAAAAGATGAGTACAAGTGGTACTGTTCTATAAACATTGTTACCCTACTGTGTATAGGCCTATGGAGCCCTAATACAGGCAGTATTGCAAGAATTAGGTATTCATAAGACTAGATATGTGTAGGTACCCCTCTACAAAAAATAACATATAAAACCAACCCCCCCTGAGTACCAAACCCGACACTTATATTACTGGCCCAAGAATGGAAAGGGATATCAAATCCTTTTTCCAAATTATAATATAGTACCTAACAGGATTAGTACAAATTATAATTGGGCATTGATTTTGGGCGTTTATATATTATTCTGTATTACTTGACAGGATTAATACAAATTATAATTGTTCTGAGATTTTTGGAGCATTCTTCATATGCCAATTTATAGGGTTTGAGAGGAGTAAACAAGTCAAAGTTCTTTGGCGGTATGCAATACATGTGTTGACTAGGTACCTATGGTTAGGAGAGGAAAGCCAAAATTTTCAAGGGCAATTATTTTTGGTTACCTCGTTCGGATAAAGTGATCTTAACTTTTTTGTGATGCTGAGATAGTACTAGATAACCTCAGTAGTTGGCTAGCCTGAGGTAGTTAGAAAGGGTAGGATGTCACATGTAATGTATACATATAAATTATAATAGAGGATACGTGAGGAAGGACATCTTGTCATTTTGGTGGAAAAATCCTGCAAAAATTGTGACAGTAGAGAAAAGAGGAATGCCAATTACTGATGGATGCTCACATTAGGAGCACCTAGGAAGTGGTGTGAGAAGTTGTCTAAGATTTACGAGCTGCAGCAAGAATAGTGTGTATGTATGGCTGATTTTGTGCACAAAGGCAAGAATGAAGGCCTTCATTTCAACAGGGCTGATTTTGCTGGAGATGATGCTTATGGCTGGATAACTCAATTGAAAGGTATTTCTGAATGAGAAGTATCCAATAACAGGAGTGCATGATGGATTTTATGATGAAAGTTGAAGGGCGAGCCCTGTCCTGCTTTCAATGGCTGGAGTCTTGCATTTTGAACTTGATTAGATGATGTTTAGGGATGCAGTCATTGGGCATTTTAGCCACCCATGATCTAGAATCCTTATGAAATTTTATTGAGTCTGAAGCAAGAGGGCTCAATGCAAGAGTACAGGGAGAATTTCTAGACTTTTGTAGGACCACTTCTTGCAATAAGGAAGGATTACCTTTAGAAATGTTGCTGAAGGGGCTCAAGGCGGAGAGGAGTGGAACTAAAAGATGCAGTGCTCGGTCCTTGTCTGAGAATGGAGTTTTGTCCAAATGGATGGAAACTCCAGAGGTCAGTAGAATGCTGGTTTTAAAAACCGGACAAGATGGCTGGTTTGACTGGAAACCGGTCTAGTGACTGGTTTATTAACTTCAAAAAACAAGGAGCATTTTAGAACCTGTAAAGAACTGGTCAAACTGGTGAAAACCGGTGCAGAAAACCGGTTTGAAGCTGTCTTTTAAAAAAATATTTGTTGATTTAATTTTAAACATTTCTAATATAAGTAAAAACACTTATATTAGGATTTTACATAAATATAAATTATTTTTCCAATCATTATTAATTTTTATCTTATAAAACATATAATTTAGACTTTTATATTAATTCACAATTTTTTAAATCCTTATTTCTCTTAATTTTATATTATTTTATTACTTAAAATATTATATAATATTAAAATATAAATTTAATTGCTGCAGTTGAACCAATAAACTGTGAATCAATGCTTTCACCGGTTCAACTGCCAGTTCAGTTTTTATAAACATTAAGTAAAATTACAGTGTCACTAACACTATTTGATGGCCAAAAAATACTCAGAAAACAGAGCATTGGTGTTTGTGTTTTGACCCAGAAGGGTTTGAGGCTGTTTTGCAATTGCAGTGGAGGAGTAGGCTTTGTCAGCATGCTGCAAACAGCTGGAGCCCTGGTGGGACTTGTTTCAATATGGATAGATAGAAGATAGATCAACCGATTAGTTAGTTAGTTGCAAATTACAATCAGTGGTTAGTTTATCAGTCAGTTATAATCAGTGTTTAGCTAGCCTGAAGTAGTTAGCAAGGGTAGGATATACCACATGTATAAATATATAATAAAGGAGACAAGATGACAAACATCTTGTCAATTTTAGAGAGGATTGAGGCATTTGGGCTAGGGAGGTGCAAACCTTTGAAGTACTGCAAGTTTGCAGTTGAGTTCAAGTTGGTTTCCCCCTACCCCCCTATTCATTCTAATAAATTATCAGGCTTCTATCAGATAGCAACAATTTTGGAGGGCACTTCATGTGTTTGTCCTTGACTTTTTGTTTATTGATTTTGCATTTTGCGGGTTTTGCAGAATGATAGCTTTTCAGGTTGGAAAAGGAAAGTAGACGAGTCTATACAAATAAACTTTTCTTAGTTTATGTTTGAAATTTAATGTATATTTTGATCTATGTTCTTGTTTGTTAATGTGCATGACTTCATAATTGTGATGCCTTTTATATTTCCAACAGATTTAAAAGTAAACTGTGCTGTGAATATGCAATTTCCTATGTATGCTTGCTAACTCTCCTTACTAATTTTCAATTATTTGGTTTGTGGATCCAGCTGCCTCTTTTTACATTGTTGTTTACTTGTTTTCTGCTCTTACAGTTTGTGTTTTTGATGAGCAATTTTATTGGTTGTCTATCACAGTTAAGTGCTTGGTTGTGCAGTCTGCAGGTTCTTCATCAGCGGTGGATTTGGAAGAGAACTACTTCGATTTTAGAAAGCAATGCTTTGTGTATTCAAAGGAGAAGGGGACTTTTTGCAAGCTTTCCTACCCTACCAAAGAAACAGTTGGATATTATCTGAAGTGTAGTGGCCATGGCTCTGAAGCTAAAGTTCTCACTGCTACTGAGAAATGGGGGCGGAATGTGTGGGTTTCCTTTTTCTCTGACCATTTTTGTGATTCTTCAGAGTACAATTTGTTGTGGTGTATTATAGATGTGTATTGGATTTTTGTATTCTCATATATAAATATTTTTGAATTAGACATGCCTTAGTTGCAATCCTCCTATTTTGGTATTTTTGGTGATTCTTGATTTCTTCCCCCTTGTCAAAAAGATATGTATCTTCTCAGTCATTTGATTTATGGCCATTACATTTTTTAGTTTTGCTGTCTAATGTTCTACCAGTTAATCTTCCAGATTTGATTATCCTCAGCCAACATTTCAGAAATTGATGAAAGAGCACTGCATGGAGCCTTTTTTTGTATTTCAGGTATCCTTTTTTAACAATATTTAATTCTCTTTTTTTTTTTTTGTCTTTAATCTCAATGCCAACTCTTGACTTGTTCTTGCTATTATGATCAGGTTTTCTGTGTGGGTCTCTGGTGTTTGGATGAATATTGGTATTACAGTTTGTTCACTCTATTTATGCTGTTTATGTTTGAGTCAACCATGGCAAAAAGTCGGTTGAAAACTCTAACTGAGTTAAGACGTGTTAGAGTGGATAGTCAGATCCTAATGGTACATCGCTGTGGCAAGTATGTTATCTCATTCTTAATTCTTAATAATCAATAATCAATATTTGGGTTTAAAGGAGTAAAATTTTAATACTTGCATGCATATTGTTTGGATTCTATAGGTGGGTAAAACTCTCTGGTACAGAGCTTTTGCCCGGGGATGTTGTCTCCATAGGTCGCTCTTCTGGTCAGAATGGGGAGGAGAAGTCTGTACCAGCAGACATGCTTCTATTGGCTGGAAGTGTGATTGTGAATGAAGCTATTCTGACAGGCGAGTCTACTCCTCAATGGAAGGTGTTACTCTTTTCTGAACTACTCACACTAATATACTTGTTTGATCATTGATGGATATATGATATGCTCAAAAGTATAAGTTGCTTTTGTGGGGGAGGGGATCGTATTTTCTTAAACTTTTATGTAAATGACTGTGTCTGATTGCCAAAATTGCATCAGTTGTTTGCTTGTGTTGACATTGTTGGCAGTAATTATGTCTTGAGTATCTCTCGACATACTTCTATGTTGGTTTTATGTCTTGAATATCTAAAAGTAATGATATTTGATTTCACCCAGGAAGCTGAACAACTTGTTCAGACAGATTATTGACATGATGAAATCTTCTGTTAATATTTAGTTAGTTTGTCATTTGCTTACTGTTGAGCTATAGTGTTGCCACACTGATTTTTCCCCCCTGTCTTTATTTATTTACTATATAACTACTGTATTGATGATTGACTATATTATGATTTATATTTATATAGAACATTCAATACTTAAGTTTGTTCCTTCCAAAATTTCAATGTTTATGCATGTCCAAGCCTCCATGTTTACTTGTTTATGTAATCATACATCTGAAAATATGAATTCATTGTTTTTCACATGAAAAATAAATATGGTTGGGATAGGACATCTTTAATCTTATGGTTGGCTGGTATATCTAAATACATCTCTGAGAAGCCTGTGGAGACTGGAGCTTCTTTTTTTTGGTCATGTTCTCTTGCACGAATCTTATTTAGATATGACCATCCTTTTAGATTTCAATCGCGGGTAGGGGAATGGAGGAGACATTGTCAGCAAGGCGAGATAAAAACCATGTGTTATTTGGTGGAACTAAAATATTGCAGCACACTCCAGATAAGGTTATTTCAGGCTATATATTTTTGTTTAATGTTGAGCTAGTGTTCATGCTTCTTATTTATTTTTATAATTTTGTTGGAGTCAAGAATTTTCCTCTAAAAACACCTGATGGTGGCTGCTTGGCTGTTATCCTGAGAACGGGGTTTGAAACAAGTCAAGGAAAGTTGATGCGAACAATCTTATTCTCTACAGAAAGGGTAAAGTGATCCAGACCTTACTGAACCCGAGTTTGTGATATCAGTGTCATTTTGATGATTTTCGCCTGGTTTCTGAATTGACATATTATAGGTGACTGCTAATAGCTGGGAAAGTGGATTCTTCATTTTATTCCTGGTTGTATTTGCTCTTATTGCTGCTGGTTATGTGCTTGTTAAGGTAATGTTCCGCTACAAATGCATGGTGATCATTGATATGGTTTGGTCTTAATGGTAAATTGCGATATGGCATGGTAAATTGTTAATTTTTATGCTTATAGGGGCTAGAAGATCCCACAAGGAGCAAGTATAAACTTATACTAAGTTGTTCACTTATTGTTACTTCTGTGATTCCTCCTGAGTTACCAATGGAATTATCAATAGCTGTTAATACTTCCCTGATTGCACTGGCACGGCGTGGCATTTTTTGCACAGAGCCTTTTCGAATACCATTTGCTGGAAAGGTACCTGGAGGCCTGTCACAATGTTTCTACTCTTGTACATCCTTTACTTTGTTAGATGTATTAGATCATATGAAATTGGTTTTTATGTAACTTATTGTACATACCTTGCCCTACAGGTTGATATATGCTGTTTTGACAAGACAGGGACACTTACATCTGATGACATGGTATGTTCATATCAGTCATGATATTGATTTTTCATTTAAGACCATAGTTTGTGGTGTAACTTTTTAGTTCCCACTTTGTAGGAATTTTCTGGAATTGTTGGGTTGAATGGAACTACAGATTTGGAATCTGATACGAGTAAAGTGCCTCTGCGAACAGTAGAAATCCTGGCTTCTTGCCATGCATTGGTATTTGTTGAGAATAAGCTGGTATGCCTCTCCGCTTGAGATTAAATTCAATCTTAGTTTTTAGACCTTGTTATTGTGTTAAGCGGAAACAGACCCTCTGTAGTGAAAAAAAAAAAAACTTCACATTATCAAGTGTCATGATCTCACCATTTATTCTTTTAAACCTCAACTTTAAAATAGAAATGTGTTATATTAATAAAATTTATTTAAAGGCTAGGATCTCATGGAGTGGTAAAGTCACTACAGGGGCTCCATTTCCATGATGAACAGACAGAAGTAATATATGCCATGGTAAAATATTTTTCTTCAAATCAAATTACTTTTGATATACTGTCAAAAGTTGCTTCGCTGATGTCATGCTAAATGTCTAAATCAATTTTTAGATGATATAAAAAGTTTGTGTGTTTTGGAATCAAAAGAAAACTTCTATTTCCACTATTCTGTCGTTCTATATCCTAATTTTTCTAGGTTATAAATATTTTTCGTGCTTTCTACCTGATAAGTATCAAGCTTGAAACAATAGGTATTCATGATTCCAGTGGCTTTAGAGTTAGAAGGACTTTGTGTGTTTGCTCCTTTTATATTTGCTATTGTTTGTTGACAGTTGACAATATATTTTTATTAATATATTCCTTACTTTCTCCCAGGTTGGTGATCCTCTTGAGAAGGCTGCACTTAAGGGAATAGACTGGAGTTATAAATCTGATGACAAGGCTGTTCCAAAAAAGTAAGTGAATCCATTGCTGCTTATTTAAATATCTTAATTCTTCTTTATTCTCTATGCAGCTAAATAATTGTCTCTTTTTATCATGTGCAACGTCAGATTTTATGCCTTGGAAATTTATGGTATTTGTTTGGGCTCATTTAGTTTGATTGTTGCCAGTCATGGTTGGTGAACTGGTTTACATTCCAATGTTCCTGTTGTTTGAGCAAGAAAGTACAGTGATTAAAAAAATAGAATATGTTACTTCTGGGCTCTGGGGAAATATTATATTCATAGTCTATGATGTTTGGGGTTTGAATGCTTCATTTTTGTTCTTTCATTTTCCTGATTAATATGTCCATCCTGTTTGTACTTTGTAATTTTAAGCCCTCTGTCAATGTTTATCCTGATATGCTATCAAATTTCAGGGGAAATGGCCATCCTGTCCAAATTGTTCATCGGTACCATTTTGCATCTCACTTAAAACGAATGGCAGTTGTTGTTCGCATTCAGGAGGAATTTTTCGCCTTTGTGAAGGTTTGTGGGTCGTTCATTTGTTTAGATATATATGCCTTTGGATACATGCTTGTTACCCAATTAGGTCCTTCTTGATTTAAGTTGCTTCTTGGGCATTATGTACTTTGGCTTGTAGTTAATGGAGCCATGACTTGAGGATTTAGCCATGACTTGTAGTATCATATATTTTGGGGGTTATGAAATGGTCAATAATATAAGTGATTGGGAAGAAGGAAAATTGATTGGTAAAATAGCCATGTGGGTTTACTAATCATCAAAGAACGTGGCGCTAAATTATTTTATTTTGTTAACTTTAGATTATTCTTGTAATTATCAATAACCTCGAGAAAGCTGATTGTTTTATGTTTGAAACTTTGAATGTTTTGAATACCATCCGAGTTCTTCTAGAACTTTTTCTCTTTTAAATTTTGTTTTAATTTTTTACTCTTCTGGTATGTTTTTCTTTCTAATTTTAAGGCATATCTCATGTATTAATAGGGGATGCATCATGTGAGAGGTGTGAGGGCTAATTTTGACCGTATATGTAAGGTTAAATGGTGAAGATTAGCTTTTCTTGAACTATATAAATGTGTATATTATAAATGATAATTTACATATTATAATTTACGCAATACATGGATTGCTGCTTATTTAGTTTTTTTTTTTCCTTTTTTGGAAATGTATCAGGAAATTAATTGAAAATAAAAAAAATCATAGAATTTGCATCCATGCAATAAAGTATAAAGCTATTATCTTTAAAAAATTAGGGTCTACGTAATGAAAATTAAAATTATATTGGGCATGTTACCATGATTATCTGTCTCTTTTGATTGGCTCATGTTAAATGTTTAATATGTCCCTTAGTGGCTAAGAATATGGCTAAACTAATCCCTTAAGCTAGCTTTTGGGAGTGAGTTAGGTCCAATCTGTTCTAATAAATGTATTGGCAGTATTTTTATTTATATATTTAAAATTTAAAGTTCTTACCCTAGTTTGTTAATAAAAAAAATCCATGTTGCACTCATAAAAAGAATGTAAAGGCTACAGCAAGTGTTGATTAGATCTGGTCTTGGCAAATAGTAATTCATTATCATATTTTCTGGGTACTGGGATTTGGCAGTTGGTTCTATCATGTTGGCTCACGCGTGCACCATGTATTTTCCAAGAGCTTTTTTGGATATTATGTTGAGATAAAATTATTTGAGTGGACTGGGTTTTGGTACTACTTTAAGGCCTTCTATGTTTTAAAGAAACTTTTGAACAGTAGTAACTAGTAAGTTACTGTGTTATTTCCCTTTATTGTTCCCCTCTTAGGAATTCTTTATGACCTTTTATTTCAGGGTGCCCCAGAAGTTATACAAGATAGGCTCATTGATATACCGCCATCATATGTTGATACCTACAAAAAATACACACGTCAAGGGTCTCGTGTTCTTGCTCTGGCTTACAAGTCTCTTGCTGACATGACAGTAAGAATATTATGGGTTTTACACTGTTTCAAGAACCTTTCTCCACTGTATATTCAATTATGCTCAAGAGAACAAGAATATTAGTTTCAAGTTTCCTGCTTTGTGATTTTAGTTATTTGAAGTGGGTAAACTTAAACATGTTCAATGTGTGTCTATTTTGGCTTTATTTCTTAATAACCCCTATTTTTGTATAGCTTGGCATTCAAGTTAATTTTCCCTTTTCTATTATTTTGACAAATTTGGATCCTAACTTTTTTAAGTGTAATTGAGAGTCAGAGAACTGCATTTCCCCCCTCTTTCCTGAAGAATACTTGGTTTCCTTCCTCATTTTTGCTTCATTAATTACTTTCAACATTTGTTTGTTTGCATTATTGCTTATTATTTGTTATGCTTGAAGGTCAGTGAAGCTAGAAGCTTGGATAGGGATATAGTGGAGAGTGGACTTACTTTTGCGGGTTTTGTGGTAATCAATTAACTTCCTTATATAATCTGAGTTAATTCTAGAATTCTTCCTCTTCATTGATTCTAAAAGTTGGTACGGTGATATTTTCAGGTATTTAATTGTCCCATAAGATCAGATTCAGCCAGTGTTTTAGCTGAATTGAAAGAATCCTCGCACGACTTAGTAAGTGTGGCTTTCAAATTAGCTTCTTACAAGAATACATAAGTACTTTCCCTATTGCAAAAGAATTTTTCTTAGATCTAATGAAAACATCAGCCTTTATGAGGAAATTAGCTGAATATAGCTTCATTCATTCTACTATAGGAGCTAAATGTCCAAGAGTATACATACGTACACACACACACATATATGTATTGGTTGAAAATTTGCTATTTATTTTCACGATGTTTTAATTAATATCATAATTATGTATGTTCAAGCACTTTGGAGGCTGAGCATAATGGGATTGTAGAATCCATGCTGTCAGCTTTCTTAGTGGGAATAAGGTTGATAAGCAAGAATGAAACATGATGTCATAAATTGAGTATTCCACAATACATGGACATTTAGGATGGATAAGAATAATAAGATTAGGCATTTAAGGTGATTAGCGGGAAGGTCGGGGTCAAGATAGTCACAGTTGTGTTAGACCTTAGGATCATATGCTTCTGCAATTTTTGGTTGCTGCTACTAATGTCTTTAATTCCCCCTCTCGATCTTGGCTGGGATCTCGATGTTGACTACCTTGGTTGGATTGGAGTAGCTCCTAGAAAGGAAAAATGATGAAAAACCATTTATAGATGATTTGAAATGCAAGTCTGTTCCTACACAGGTCTCTATGATTTGAAATTATAGATGATGCTCCTTTACTAATGGTTAGAAGGAATAAAGATATGGTATTAATAACGATTTGGCACCTGAGATTTCCCCTACTTAAGTGGGAATAAGTCTTGGTTAGTTTTGCTTTTGTTGTTCAAGCATGATTTGGTAATATCTGACTGGTTCCTACATATAGGCTTTAGCCTTAGTAAGATGTGGAATTGAAGATAAGGTCTCATTAAAGAGGAGGGGTAGAGGGAGACCAATAAGGGCATGGAGAGAGAGACTTCATAATTTAGCATACACAGGGATTCATGAATCGTATCCTACCTTTTAGTGACATTGAGTCTTGATTATTGTTGCAGTTGTTCAAGTACCTTGGATCAATTTAACTCTGTTAAGGTTTTTTCAGTATTATCTATTGGGGAACAAGTAATTTGAACTTCTAGTTGTCATTATCAAGTTTTATCGTTAGAGTTCATCAATGTTATTTAAGAATGATTTTCGTACTGATCAATTCAATTTATTTGGGATATCTTTGGGTTAGTGTGCCTGCTTTTAAGACTGAAGGCTTGGTCTGTAATGTGTAAGCCTTGTGTATTATTTTGATTCATGTAAATTGTTAATGAACCTGCTGGCCCTCCTCCTTTGAGGTGGATGTGGGGGCTGGGATGGAGGGTTTTGGGATCCTCACTTAAATTAGCAAGCAGTTGACTAGCATCTTTCACTTAATTGATAGGTGATGATTACTGGTGACCAAGCTTTGACAGCTTGCCATGTTGCTAGCCAAGTTCATATTATATCAAAACCTACATTAATCCTTGGCCCGGCACAAAATGGTGAGGGATATAATTGGATGTCCCCTGATGAGACTGAAAACATTCGCTACAGGTAGTTTTCTAGTTGCCGTATCTTATGTATGCAATTGATTCTTGTTACTTTTGGCTTTAGACAAGTAGTTGTTGAATGTAAGAATTCTTCATTGTCTTCTTAGTTTTTATTATGTTCTCTGCAAAGGTAGTGTCCTGCAAAATTGTTAAGCTGAAGTTTTTACTCAACAATGCCTCCAAAGTCCACACTCTCTTTTGCAGTCATTTTTAATTTTCTTTTCATTTTCTCAAATTTTGACTGATAATAGGTATAATTGGTTTCAGTGAGAAAGAGGTCGAGTCTTTATCAGAGACTCATGATCTCTGTATTGGAGGTGATTGCATTGAGATGTTGCAACAGACATCAGCTCATCTTCGGGTCATTCCCTATGTGAAGGTTTTGATCCTACGCTTCAATAGCTAAACATTAGAACAGAGTTTTTGGTACTGCCTTCGTCAATGACAGTTACATTTTTTGTCTCAGGTTTTTGCTAGAGTTGCTCCCGAGCAAAAAGAACTTATCATGACCACTTTCAAAACGGTGGGACGGTTAACTTTGATGTGTGGGGATGGTACCAATGATGTTGGAGCTTTGAAACAGGTAATATTCAATGGATCATATTTTGTTTTCTGAATATTAAACTTGTCAGTCATCAGTAGAAATAAAATATTGAGTCTGTTTACAAATTACAACCTCCATAACCACCATATTAGATCATATTATTTGAGGAACCTTACTAATAGAGTTATTTAGACACATATGAAGGAGAGTTGTCTAAACAGCCTACCTGGCTTGGCCCGCCACGGCGCCACCAGTTGAGCTCAAAGGTGAGGCAACTCAACTTTGGCTACTGTTTTTATGAGCCAGGAAATTGCTAATCCAGCTCAACCCGTCATATGGTGTGGGTTGAGCTGATTGGTGTACCTATTTTTTCTTCATGTAAGAAAAAGAAATAAGACAAATCAGAAAAATAATAGCAGTGGGTTGGTTGGGCTGAGTAATGTTTTGACACTGGAAATTAGAAAAATGTAATTTCTAAATTAAATATATAGAAACCCATGAGCCAGCCTGGTCTATCCTGTGGGTGGGCTGGGTCTAAATAATCCCGGGTGCATGTGAGCTGATATTTTTTTTTCCTATCCAATTCATCCATGATCTTGGGTTGAACTGGCTCAACCCTCAGATTGAAACCCTGAAGGGTCGTCTTGTATTGTAAGATGATCTGTTGGCAACATTTTTAATTACATAGCCATGTTATTTCAGTTTCCAGTGAGTTTTTTATTATTGTAAATGAAAAGTTACAAACATTTGAATTTGGTATTTTATTATCATGGTATTAATCTGTGTTGCTGTTAGTCTTGCATCATAAATTGGCATTATTTTGGTTGCTTAGTATATTGCTTGTATCTTTTTCCGAAGAATAATAAAGGCTGCATCTCAAGACTAACTTCTCTGGTTTAGGCCCATGTAGGAATTGCTCTTCTGAATGCATTGCCTCCAACTCAAAGTGGAAACTCCTCTTCAGATTCGTCTAAGGAAGAAGGTTCAAAATCTGGCAAGCAAAAGAAATCTAAGCCTGCAGCGGACACATCTGGGAAGACAGCTGGTGAAGGCACTTCAAAAGCCAAAGTTGCTTCAAAATCAGATTCCACTAGTCACTCATCTGGTAACCGTCATCAGGCAGCTGTTGAGATGCAACGGCAGAAGCTTAAAAAGATGATGGATGAGCTTAATGAGGAAGGAGATGGTCGTGCACCCATTGTCAAGCTTGGTGATGCCTCAATGGCATCTCCATTCACTGCTAAGCATGCATCTGTTGCTCCCACCACTGACATAATTCGTCAAGGTCGCAGTACCCTAGTGACAACCCTCCAGATGTTTAAAATTCTGGGTCTCAACTGTCTTGCTACTGCGTATGTGTTGAGTGTTATGTATCTGGATGGTGTCAAGCTTGGTGACATACAAGCCACAATAAGTGGTATATTCACTGCTGCATTTTTCCTCTTTATCTCACATGCACGCCCTCTTCCCACTCTTTCTGCTGAACGTCCTCACCCCAACATCTTCTGTGCTTATGTTTTCCTTTCCCTCTTGGGACAATTTTCTATTCACCTGCTTTTCCTGATCTCATCTGTGAAAGAAGCTGAAAAACACATGCCAGATGAATGCATTGAACCTGATGCAGATTTTCATCCCAACCTGGTGAATACTGTTTCCTATATGGTGAGCATGATGCTGCAGGTGGCCACATTTGCTGTGAACTATATGGGCCATCCCTTCAACCAGAGTATTTCTGAAAACAGGCCGTTCCGGTATGCACTTGTTGCTGCTGTTGTTTTCTTTACTGTGATCACATCAGATCTGTTCAGGGACTTGAATGACTGGTTGAAGTTAGTGCCATTGCCTGTGGGATTAAGGGATAAACTATTACTTTGGGCGTTTCTAATGTTTTTGGTTTGCTATTCCTGGGAGAGACTATTGAGGTGGGCCTTCCCTGGTAAGATCCCAGCTTGGAAGAAGCGACAACGGCTTGCTGTATCTAATTTAGAAAAGAAACAGGTCTAAAGTATTTGAAGAGATGTGATGAAGAAAAACACTGACGATGGGCATTGCAATGATGACTAGGTCAGAGACTGGACATGATGAATTTTGTTATAGGTTTTTTTATTAATTGTCTTATTAGTTCTTTTCCCAAAGATGGATGGGGAATTTATCCGATATCATTGTTTTTGGGAGAAAGGTATGGATTTTAGAACACGTGCCTTCCCAATTATCTGAGATGATTTTGTTAGCACAGGAGTTTTTAATTATTTAAATGTTACGATTCATTATACTCAACCGCTTTGCTCGTAAACCAAGTAAAATAAAAGCCGCGTTACATTAGGGAGGCGTTTGTATACTCCGCATTACATGAAAGCAGGATAGACTTTTATTATACATAACTAGTAAAATGAACACTATTTAGCTACTTGGGTAGATGATATGACCATGAGTTTGTAATGTTAGGAACATTACATGAAAGCATCAGAGGTTACTTTGAAATTGGAAAGTGTAACTAGACACACTTGATAATGCTGAGGAATAGAGTTGATACATTAGATGTATTTTATGTGGATATTTTTGGTTGGAAGTTTCAACATAGAATTGGGTAAGAGGATTTGAAACTGAATAATTGTTCTGGTTTAATTAATTAGGCCCTGCTCAAGGTGATTTTATAGTTTGTAGTTTTGAAATTTTAATAAATTCAATTCAATTTTAGATTTACATTTTCAGTTTTAAATCTTGTTTTTATTTTAGAGGATGAGTCTTGACACAATGATAAAGTTATGTGGTGATTTATTGGTCATGAATTCAAATTCAGAAAAATTCTATTTGTATATGCAAGATATCAATCCAACAACTATCATTGGATCTACTTGCCTCTTCTTCATCCTCTGAATTCATCATCATCTTTAACTCCACACAAACAACAGCCATCACTTTTATCCAATTTTACAGATTAATGACAACCAAATACATTCATCTCTTTTGTTTCAAAATTTATTTCAGCAAGATGAGCTATTTAACTATTTTGAAGTTATTAACCATGACCTTCAATCTATAATTCATGGATCAGTTGAATTTTCAACTCTAAAACTCAATGTTAGAAATTTGACTTTATTACACAAAATATCCAGATCCAAACCCCCAAAACACGTAACCAAAAATGTAGAATCAAAACACAGAACAAAATGTGATGGGGCATATGACGATCTTGGGAGAGGGGGAGGATCGACGTCCAAGTATATCTAGATCTTCGGAGAGAGACGAAGAGAAGGAAATGTGTGAGGGTTTGGTAAAAAATGAAATAGAAACTAATAAAATCATTTTTATTGATTTTGAAATACAGTAAAAATTGTTTTAAAAACAAGAAAAAAGCTAACTAGCCCACTTTTTTTTCCGAACACGTATTCATTTCAAATATATATTTTAAAACAGAAAACAGAAAGTTTACCATCACCCCGAACGGGCCTTACTTTTACCATAATATTCAAATTGATAAACATGTAGAACAGTTAAAAGAAAGATGAATTACTGGTAGCTTATTAAATAATCATAAATGAGATTGAGATGTTATAAATCATAAGAGTTAATATGGTGTACCTTTTGATTGATAGAAGGGGGAAACAATTGTTAGGCTTATCAATAGTTCACGTTGAAAAGCCTATCATTTTATACCGTTGCAGACTCCCCCCAAAAAATAAATAAGTCGTTATTTAATTATTTTGTGATTAAAATATGGTTCGTCAGTTGAAAACTAATGTGATTGTCTAGTTGGCATTTGGAAATTGAGTCAAGGAACACAAACTCTACAGGAGAAAGCTTAACTCAACTGTAGAGGCTAGTACATGACATAAACTCCCATTTTACCTTGACTCCTGCCGTATTATAAATATAGTATTTTTTTTATTCCATCTCTATAATATATGCACGTTTGAAGGATAGATGACGCTTTTTTAATAGGGAGTTTATTCTAGTACTTATTCAAGAAAGACGGTTTAATTAAAGACTTGTTTAATAAGGATTTATTACAATGTCACAAGCACTTAACGAACCGGTCACCATCCTATTCATAATATTTTATTTTTGTGGTGTTCTGCAGTTATAGCCCATATGCTTTGAATGCTAGGATTAAAGTTTTTCTTCTTCTTCAACAAGGATTTCTTTTTAGGAAAAAAATTTAAGTTGAACATGTTAGTTTATTAGGATCAAGATGGACCTTAAAGCTCAATGGATATTTACATATATACCTATAAATTACTCATTAATAAAATTCTTACATCAACAGGGGTCAAATTTAAATCTGAGATATGAATATATTTTTCACTTTATACGAAGCTTTCTTAAGTTTCAGTCTGAAATTTATTATAGGAAAACGCTTAAAACTTCAAAACAATTTACACTCTATCATAAATTTTCCTAATAATTTCTTGAAAACATAAAAACTTTTGATATTTATCATATAAAGGAAATAAAAAGATTAGTAAAATATGTAGGATTTAAAACGTGTTAAAACATTAGTAATATTTAACATAAAGAATAGGAATATTTACTATTCAAAAAAATGTGTAAAACGCTGAAAACTTGAGACGTGGGATACCAATCCACATGTCTTTTGAAGTCATACATGTTTTCTTTTAATGTGCAACAAGCATTATTTTGTTGTTAATTTACAGATTTAAATTAATATAATTTAAATTTCTATAATATAACAATTTCTTGCTTTAATTTTTTTTAAAAATGATGATTTTAGCCTTATTTAAAAAAAACAAATTTTGTCATTCAGTAATAACGTGATATGAATTTAGATATGTCATGTCAATGATTATTTTGATGTAACATATGACATAATATGTTTAGATACATATTTATTATTAAATAATAATAGACTGTTTTTAAAATTTGTAAGAATTAAGATCAATATTTTTTTAAACTAATTAAAATATCCCATATTTGTAGGATTGATAACCGTATTATACTTAATTTATAAGTGGCATTGTTCAATGTAATTTTAGACTTTAGTGCATGTTTGAATGTCACTTTAAAGAAGTTGGTGTTTCATTTCAGAAACACCAAATTCTTTCTTTTCTATTTGATGGCTTAAAATTTGAAATTATATATTAGAATTTCCAAAAAAAAATTCCTAATTTTTATCTATACATAGTCTTAGTCATACAAAGATATGAGAAGGAACCAATATTAATTGAAAGCAACATTAATTAAACTTGAAATTTTCAACAGTTTTGGAATTAAAAAAAGTTATGACACTAAAAATATGAAAATGAAGTAGTATAAACCAATATTGGATAGTTGCTAATAACTCATCAAACACATGCTACTTTTTACATACATGTTTAATTTGGCTGTATACATATGAACACCCATGTTGTATATATTCATGCATGAACATCTCATGCTATTTGACACCTTTAGAGGGGGAAAAGGATAAATATAATAGATTATATGATTAATAAGATGAAAAAGATGGAGAATAAAATGAATATCAAATAGGAATTTGTGATATATGGGTATTCATTTATCATTATCCATCTGTCCTCTATACAATAACTCCTACCTTCCCTTCTCTAATTAGTATTATCACAAAACAAGTCGTCAACAATTCCTGCAGTGCTAAGTATGAATAAACAACTTTCCACTTGTGTTTATGCTCTTCTTTAACACATGCACGTACGAACAATAAAAAAATGATTTCTTTTTGCTACTAAATGTTTCAGCTTCAATTCCCATGCACGAGCAAGTATAGGAAGCTGTAAAAATTACGAATAATAACAAGAAGAGTACTCTATGAACATGCTTTGACGTTCTGAACAACAAAAAGTTAGATAATTAATAATGGCCACCTTAATTTTATAAAAATGCATTAGATGTTGACAGTATCTTTAACATCTCGGGAGCTGACGAAGGCGGGGAGTGATTGCCGGTGCAATGAGGCACGAACAAAGAGCGGCTCCTGGCAGGCTTCCAGTGGGAGGGGTACATGAATAAATCAAATACAAACCCGAATGAGAGGGATCCAGAGGCTGTGCAAGTATGAGACTGTACAGTTGAAGATAACTTAAAAGGAAATAATATGTATTACATATGCCAACAAGGTGCATCTACTTTTTGGTAGTCTATAACTTAAGAACTCCACAGTTAAGCGTGTTTGATTTTGAACAATTCTGGGATGGGTGATCTCCTCGAAAGTTTCTCAGGAAGCGTGTGAATGAGGATAAAGCACGCTCTTACAGTAGGTGAACTTACACCCAAATTTGAGAGTGTACAGGTGAAAAGAGAAGAGAGATAGTAGAGAGAAAATAAAGAAGAAAGAAAAGTTATCGTAGCTGTAATAAATGATATAACCCTAAATAAAGAGAGAAATATGAACAACAATGAGGTAAAAATGAGTTATATGTGAAATAGGATGTACAAATACAATAACTACTCATATCCTCATCTTGGAATTCATGAAGAAGCTTTCAAAGGTTGATTCATCACATGGAAGGACTATGCCTCTTGAGTCACTATATCCGTATTCCTCTGCTGATTTCTTCAACAGTTGCTGAAATCTAGGGTTCTTCAAGTAAGATAGTGGTAAGGTGAATCTTCTTAGTTCTTCCCCCACATAAACAACGAATTGCCCCTTTGGTGCTTTTCTCGCATCTTCATCACATTGATACTTTGGCATGTTTGCAAAGTACTGCTACAGACTAATTAATTAGTAAAAGGATTAACAGCTAGCAACACTTGGCAATAGATAATTAAAACGGAATGAATAATGTAAATTAATATGCTGCTATAACTATGTACTTTGTCTTTATATAGAGAGGGATGCATTTGACTTTTTGCATGGTTGAAACAGTAGCTAACTGAAATTGTTGACTTACATGAATTCGGCCAATTGCGAGATTCTTGGAACCGAGGAAGGGGTAGTGAATGTTATTAATTTTGCACTGTATATCGAATATTACTTCACATGGGTTAGGCTGAGGTGCACTGAATGAAAGCACGTCACGTTAATAATGTGTAGTGAATATGGAAGCAGGTTATAAATTATTACCTCGGAAGAACATGCCACATTTGTTATTACCTCAAAAAGTTTAAAAGGTTGAATATTTGCCAGACATATGTATCTTCTACGAGAGAGGATCGTTGAGTCAAATAGGACCGCGGAATTAATATAAATGACAAAACACTTCATGAGTCTTTAAAACAGTTGTCTATCAAGAGTCAAATTTGAGATAATCAATTACTATTAATCTTTGCACTCCCAAAGCAGTAAACTTTCTTAAAACTTTCTAGAGATTTAAATTGTGAATAATACAGTCAACTTAATTACCTTGTGTTGATTTTATTTAGAAATTTGACGGCCAACAAAGAAAAGAATTGCAAGCTAGATTGGAATCAACATATTACACAGAAGCTATAATTTCCCCTATTTAGACTAATTTTGTCAAGCATATATAAATATATTTTTATAGGCAAAAATGAATTTTTTAGTTAATTGAATACAAGTTACTCTTTACTTTATAAAAACTCAAAGGAAATAGTTAATACAAAGATTAATGCAGTGATATAATCTTGACTGCGTGGTTAATTTTGACCACATGCAAAAAAAAATTAGAACAGCAACAATCACGTACTCTAAATGAAATTAATTCCTGAACCAATGGATTAGAAAATACTCGTAATCTCTAACCTAGAGCAGAAAATAATAATTTTCATTTATCAACATAAAACTTAAACTTTAATTATTTTATCCTTTGATCCATTCTAATTTTATTCTCGCAGTAGTGGAGGGTAATAATTTTGTTTTGGAATTAGCATTACCAGTTTTCCACCAGGATGAGGTAGAAGATGGTGGAGCTGGATGAATGATGGTTGTGGAGACAGCAACAACAACAAAGAGGGAAAAAAAGAAGAATCAGGTTCGCCTTAACATGAGAAGTACAAGATGCAGAGGGTTATTTTAATCAAGGTAATTAAAATAGTAACAGTCCTTCATTGTCTTTTATGGTGTATTTCACTGTTTTTCCTCTTATTTTGTATGCATATTTTGTCATGTTCCACGTTATTTTTATTTAATTTTTTCACCTCAAAGACATATACTTTTCATCTTTCATCCCTTTTCATTGTTTTTCACTTTCAGCCCTCCTACTTTTATACATACCAAACAAAGGCTTAATTTGTCGAAAGAACAAAAAAAAATCCTTTCCATGTATATAGTTCCAACTTGCAACCCTTTCCATGTAAATAGTAGCATAAGGAACGCAAGATGTAGATTGTACAAAAACCTGCAACATATTACCCACAAAACAACGGTTGTGAAGAAGGAAAAATAAACTTAATTATCAATTTGGTCATTTTAGAAATTTCAACCAGATAATTTTATTTTTAAAAGTTTCAATCAAATTCTTTATTTTTAAAAAATGCTTCAATGTAGTTCTTTATCTATTTTAAAAAAGCTTAAGTATATTCATTTTCATCCAATTAAGACTGATGACATTACTTTATAAATTTTAACATAAAGGACCACATTGATGTATTTTTAAAAAATTTAAATATCATTTTAATCCTTATAATTTAATATTTTTTTCATATTCGCTCTTGCATTATTTTAGTTCTTACAAAATGTATTTATTTTATATTTAAAGCGTTTTAAATATCATTTTTTCGTTGTTCATAGTATTTTTACTATTCAAAGCACTTAAAGAATAAAAAAATAAAATAAATACATTTTAAAAAAACTAAAACAAAAAAAAATAATTACAAGGACAAAAATGAAAAAATATTAAATTACAGAAAAAAATATTTGAGCCTTTTAAAAATAAAGTACCACAATGAAGCATTAAAAAGACTACAATGAGACATTTAAAAAAAATAAAGAATTTTATTAAAACTTTTGAAAATAAGAGAACCTAATTGAGCATTCAAAATAAATAAAAGAATCAAATTAATAATTAAGAAAGAAAACGTAAGATAAGAAAGACCACCACCTAATTAACCTACCATACATACAACATCGTTTACTAAATTAAAAATTAAGTAACATATTCTTTGCCACCAAAACAAAGAAAAAAAGGGTACCCCTTTGGAAAACAAGGTCCACCGCTTGAGAAGTGATGAGATTAACATAGAGCTTGAGCCTTGATGCCTTCTAGCTTGGACACACAACATCATGCTTCTAAACAAAAATAACATAAAGCAAAATTTGTGACAAGTCTATCATTTTAAAGCTATAAGCTTCTCCTTTTCTCTTTTTATTGTGACAGTTTGCGTGTACTAATTTTTTCTTCTTCAACAACTTATAAATATCTTCATAACTTCTCCATTAAATCATGCCCGCAAGTTGTTTGTGAAAATTTTCCTAAAGCTGATTATTTGCAAAAATTCAAAACTTATCATTTATTTGTTAAAATTTGAATATTTTCCAAAAATTCAAGAATTCTTTAAAATCTTGTAAATCCTTTCAAATCTTATAAATTTATTTATTGTAAATTCATTAAAATCCAAACTACAAAATTTTAATCATAAAAACATTTAAAAAAAAATCTTAAAAGTCATTACATTTTTTATACAAAGTCTTTTAAAATCTAAAGAATTTTTTTTTATCAAAATAATCTTTTAAATCTTAATTGAATACTCCTTAAAGACACTTATTAGCCAAACTCACTTATTATATAATGCATATATTTGTTAATATTATTTCTATAAAGATTATTAATTTAACATCAAGATTTTGAAAGCCCTTCATGTTACACTCACATACAAAAATTGACAAAGAAACAATCTTAAAACCCAACCTTAATTTTAATTCATTTTCAAAGTAAATCAAAATGATAATGGGTAATGTTATGTAGTGGGGGGAAATATCTAACAAGAGGAGAAGGACTTTTTTTTTTATAAGCAAAATATATTTATTGATATAAAGAGGAGGAGAAGGACTTTAGAATTCGAATAAGGAAAACGTCTTCTCTAAAATGTCGTTTCTTCAATTGGGTTTGATAGAATTCTAAATCCATAATTGAACCTTAATTCCATAGTTTCATAGTTCCACTCCAAATCAATAAAAAGATTGGGAAAGAAGCTAGTATCATTAAAACTAATTAACCTTAATTTTTAATTCATTTTCAAAGTAAGTAAAAATGATTAGGGTTATTGTTATTTAGTGGGGGAAAATATCTAATAAGAGAAGGACTTTCGAATTTGAATAAGTAAAACCTGATTTTTTTTTCTTTTCTTTTCTAAAAAGTAGCTTCTACAATTGGGATTGATAGAATTATAAATCCATAATTGAACCTTAATTCATAGTTTCAAAGTTCCATTCCAAATAATTAAAAAAAAGGACCACTTGCTTACCATAAATTCTTTCCATATAATATATTTATAATTTTCATGATTTTCTTTTAAAATTTTCAACTAAAAAACTGATATATACTAGCTCTTTAATTTAATAGAAAACGAGTTAATACAAAAGAAAAATTGATTACTGATTATAAAAAAAAGATTGAACCGATATTTATAAAAATATTTTATTAAATGTAAATTAATTAAGGAATAAAAATTTCATTAGTTAAGTTGCCTGGGAAAAGGTTTGACATCAATAAAAGCTATTTATGAAAAAGAAGAATCCAAAGTCTACATAACTTGCAAATACAAGTAACCAAAGTTTACTTAACCGGTACGACGAATTTTGAGAACAAAATTTGAAAAAGATTGAGAGAAATATAACGTATGCTCAATCTTTGAATTAATAGAGCACGTAATAAGCTCCTATGTTAAAGGTCTTAATTTACATATTAAATTTCTCTTAAATAGCTCTTAATAAGAGCTTAGACGGAGCACTTAAATAGCTCTTCAATCTTTGAATAGAGAGCTCTTAAGTTTTGACAATGTTTTACTCACCTTAATTAATAATTATAACTTAGCTCCTAGACATGGGAACCTAGCTAAACCAACAGTCCCTTATGATCGTACATTTATCTACCTACTAAGAAGTACACAATTTTAAAACTTTTAGGATATATTAGGATTAGCTTACTTTTTGGTTAATTAAATTTTTAATCCATCAACCTTTTCATATTATAATTTTTAGTTCTTCAAAATATTTTAATAGTTTTTAGTTCTTCATTAATTTATCGTTATAATTTTTAGTTTTTCTAAAAAAAATTATCCATTTTATTCTCTCATTTATTTTTATTACGCAAAAGTAATTCTAAATATAAAATAATTAAGATACTAAAAATTGACAAAACAAAAACTAATTTTAAGTAATAAAAATAAATAAGGGAGTAAAAATAAAATAATAAAAGAATTATAATTATTGACCAAATATTAATGAAGGATTAAAAGTTGTATAAAATTTTTCAAAGGACTAAAAATTAAAATCTAAAAAAAATTAAAAGATTAAAACTTAATTAACCCTTACGTTTTTTCTTACAAGACTAGGATTAGCCTGCTAGAGATTCAAAATATGTAGGATCCTTATATCAATTTTCATTGAGTGTAAAAACCATACTCCAATCTAATAAGTGGAGGCTAAACAAGATGCTCAGGCTCATGGTGGATGAAAGTGAACTATAGATTAATTGAGCTTTAGCCAAAGGTCATATGTACATACGAATTAATATGTATTTTTTTTTTGGTGAATCATACAAATTAATATATGAAACCTCTCTTAATTATTCTGAGGATCAGACCATGTTCATTAGTGGTGAAATTAAAATGAAGGAGAAGGTAGGGAGAAATTAGGCTGCTACTGAGTCACTTGGTAACCAGATTTGAAAGTGAGATATAAATCAGAAAAGTAACGTGGAAGGGTTCTCCAACACCGTATGGTGAGGGGAATTTATTAACAAATTGCAAGCTTAAGTGCATGACTCAAGATAATTCTTGAATATATAAATACACGATGGCCCTCGTGTTTGATAGACTTCATGTGTGGGTACGTACGTGTGCTTAATGTTTAGGATATAGGCATATTGCTTACAGTGTCATATTTTGGACATACGGATTAATTGTATAAAAAATTTAGTTCTAGTTAAAAATATATTAAAAAAATTATAATTTTTTAAATAGATTTTTGATAAATAATTAAATTATTTTAAAATTACCTTATTTATAGTTAGGTATTTTTGTTACTTATATAATAACTACGATAAGGTTTGAATCCCCACCTCCGTATAATTTATCTAAATCATCCATCAATAAGTTGACCCTAATAGGTTTGGTTTATTTTCATTGTGCAGATTATTATGGAAAAGTTTGATACAATAGTATTAATTATTCCTATTGGAGAAAATATTGGAAGATAATAATAGTTTTCTATTTGCAATTAAGGTTGTTATTTTTTGTTGGTTATTTGTAGCTTTATTTTAAATTTATAGCTAGGTTGAGGTTGTTATATTCTGTTGGTTGTTTGTAACTTTATTTCAAATGTATAGATAGATTGTTTATATTATATTTTCAAATTGTGTAATCGTTTGTTACCGCTTGCCTATTTAATGACACAACCTTGATTAATGCAAACAAACAAGAGTTATTGCAAATACAATTTCTAATATGATATTAGAAGAATTCAATTTTATATCTTCCGCATTTACTCTGATATAGTATGGTTGCCACTAATTTAAGTGGGGCTTTGAAGGTCTCTCACCAAAGATCTCCTTTCTTTCTTGCACCGTTAGATAATCCTGACATGGTGTTAATTACTATCACCTTACGTGGTGAGATTGATTATGAGAATTGGACAAAACTTATGAAGAATGCACTGCGAGCTAAGAACAAACTTGACTTTATTACTAGTGTTATTCAAAAACCTAACTCAGACATGTTTGAAGAGCTCCATGCATGGGATGTGTGTCATTCTATACTAAATGGTTGGATTCATAATACTATAGATCTTCAGCTACAATCCTCAATACAGTGTTTTGAGAATGCCAAGGACTTGTGGGACAACTTGAAAGATTGTTTCTTTGTAGCTAATATTCCTCGCCAGTACCAGTTAAAGGTGAGTTTGACTACTATTAAACAACAATGCATGATTGTGAGTGCTTAGTACACCAAGCTTCGAGTCATCTGGGATGAGCTAGATGCTAGTCGGAGTAATAACATGTGCACTTGTGGTGATTCTTGTACGCATGCCAAAGAGGTAGCAACTGAATGTGATAGGGATCGTGTGTACCAATTTCTAATGGGGCTTGATGATGCCACATTTGGGACACTTTGATCCCAGATCCTTAATAGCAATGATAATGATTTTCCTAGTCTCAGTAAGCTTCATGTCATGGTAATCCAGGAAGAAACTAGTAAAATAATAGAGCGAGGAGAAATTGTTCATACCAATGTTGTGGGCTTTGCGGTTTACACAAAATCTTAGCCTATTGACCATGGGGATAAGCAACCTTGTTTTCATTGTGGTAAAACAAATCATGATGTTTTTCGTTGCTGGGAGTTACATGGGTATCCTGAGTGGTATAAAGGAAATGGACGTGACAAGGGCTTCCCTAAAGGCATGAAGGGAATGGCCAATGCTGCTATTAACATTGCTCTCGTTCCTGACTCAACACACAATATTCAAGCTGGTCTTTCTTCTGATGTGGTTGAATGCTTGGATCACTTGTTAGCTTTGGTGCAATCACAGTCATCCAATAATAAGCTTTCTGGTAATGTATCTCATTCTTCTTATTTATTAGTTGATAGTGGAGCTTCTCAACATATGACTGGTACTCTAAGTCTTCTTCATTATGTGACAAATATCAGTCCTTTAGCAGTTGACTTGCCCAATGGTTCTGTTACTCACGCTATTAAAAAAAGATATGTTTTTCTGGCTCCCAATTTTTTATCCATGATGTACTGTTTGGCGCTAATCTTCAATGCAACTTAATTTCCGTGGCCTATTTGCTTTTGTCTGATAACCATAAACAACTTCTATTCACTAATAAACAGTGTGTTTTGTAGGATCAATACCTGACAACAGAGATTGGATTGAGTGATTACGAGGGGGTGTGTATGTGTATCAATCCTAATGTTTTTAAATTTTGTTCAAGTTCAATAAGTAATGATCCTTGTGATGTATGTTGTCGAGCAAAACAAACTCGCTCTCCTTTTTCATCAAGTTTTAATAACAGTAAAGCTTTGTTTGATTTACTACATTGTGATACATGGGGACCGTATAGTACTTGTTCTTCTACTAGTGCACATTATTTTCTAACATCGGTTGATGATTATAGTAAGGCCACTTGGACTATCTTGCTTGCTGAAAAGAAAATGAGATATTTACACGTATTAAGCTTTTTTTGGCTATGATACAAAATCAGTTTGACAAAATGATCAAGGTTTTTCGTTCGGATAATGGTACAAAATTTAAAAGTAATGTAATGACAAATTTATTTGGTGATTTAGACATTTCTCATCAAACTTCTTGTGTTTATACTCCGTAACAAAATGGTCGTGTTGAACGAAAACATCGTCACATTTAAAATGTTGTAAAAGCAATACGTTTTCAAGCACACTTGCCTATACAGTTTTGGGGTGATTGCATTTTGACTGCTTCTTATTTAATCAACCATACGCCATCCAAATTGCTTAATGGTGTCACTCTTTATGAAAAATTGCATGGTGTTGCTCCTGATTTTTCATTACTACGAGTTTTTGGATGTCTTTGTTATGCCACTCTTCAGCCTAAACCGAAGGATAAGTTTGCGGCCTGTTCAACTAGGTGTATATTTGTTGGTTATCCTTTTAATCAAAAAGGTTGGAAATTGTTTGACTTGGAATCAGAAAAATATTTTGTGTCCCGCGATGTCTCTTTTCATGAATTGGTGTTCCCGTTTGTTGTTTCTACTCCTACAAATGACAATGCAATCTCTCCCCGTGTTCCTTGTGCTAATTGTTATGAGGCTCTCATTGTGGATGATGTCCCTCTTGTTCCGTCGAAAATTTTAATTCCTGATACCGAGGATGCTCCTGATCTCCATGTGCCTAATCCAATCATTAATGATAGAAGGAGTTCGGCTCCTGCTTCTCCACATGAGTCTGTCCCAGGTCCTTCCTCATCTCTTGAATCAACATCTTCAAAATGCACAAGACAACCTCCTACTTACTTGGAAGACTATGAATATTGTCTTCCTGGTACACATACACCTTCACGCTCTTCCTCCAATTCAATTTCTGTTTCAGGTATTTGTTCTCCTTATCCACTAGCTAATTTTGTGACTAAGTCTTGTTTTTTCTCCAAGCACCAATCAATTTTGGCAATCATAAATGCTTCTTCTGAGCCACGATCTTGGCGTGTTGCTTTGTCTGATTCTCACTAATTAATCATTAACTAAAACAAAAAAATTGTAACGTATTGAGTAATCCCATTAGTAAACCAACATGGGCCAATAGATTAAAAACTGTATTTTAAAACAAATTAGTGATTATCATTAAGGTGAAAACTCACTTTCTGATGACTCAAGTTGGCCTTAACAAACTAAAAACACTAATTCTCATAATACTTTATAGTTCATATACAGTATTAGTGTTCTTTTTATGATTTTAAATTACTTAATTGAAAAATATCTTAAGTATAATTTTGAAATAATCAATTCATCCATTCTAATTACAAAAAATAGTTCACAGTAAACTAACCGTCTAAAAAGCTATTACATTATTATCCAAATAAAAATAATTATGAACAATGAGTTTATTGACTTTAATTAAAATTACTTAAAAATTAATCTATTATAATTTTTAATTGATTGATATAGTGTAAAAGTCTTTTAGTATTGTGCATGCATAAAAATTAATCTCTCCTAATAAAATTCTTCTTTTTTTTAAGAAACTAATTAAATTCTTCTAAAAAAATGTATTTCATTGAATGTCGAGAGCGTAATCTGAAAGTTAATATTTCTTAAATTCTTGTCACATAACTTTACATACATATGTTAGGTGACTTAATTTGAAATGCAACAAGAGATAATGAGATATTAGAGATATTAAGTCAATCAAATTCAAATCTGTACAGTATAGAAGGACTATACATTTGGGCATGTACTCAATGTGGGCTATTATTTGATTGCTTGCTTCACAACAATCACATCAAACATCTATTTCACAACACATACACAAGTATAGAATTTCCTTTTTCTCTTAGCTTGCTCTGTTTATGATCAGCCAACCATGAATTATTAGATACACTATTTTTTATATAAAAAAATACACTCACGTTGTTAATTAGTATATATATGGGGGATAAAATGTGTTTACAATATGAAGGCAGTTGGTAGTTGTTCTTACCAAAATCTGGAAATTCCACGTGTGAGATAGGCATGGCCAATGTGGACTCCAAATTCTGCACGTCGGATAATGTGTAGACTTTGTTTAGAGGAGGAACCTGCAAAACAAAGGAAAAACACTCTGACGCTCAAGTAAGTACATCAATTTATAAGAGAATAACTGAGTGTGAGAACTCAGCATAACATGTGGAGAAGGAATAACTTGAGTAATGCATTCAAGTATTGTGTAGAGCGTGATCAGATGTGTTTAGAGAGAACCTGTAAGACTGTATTTATAATGTGGAGTGTGGGCTTTGGGCCTTTATTTGTTAGTAATTTGTTGACAAGATAATAACAAACAATAACAGACAGTTATCTAATTTAAATACAATATAATGCGTACCTTATTGATATACTGTTACTTGTAGATAAGTAACAGCTTGTAGATATCTTGTTAAGATATAATAAGATTAGGTGGTTGTACATATTTGAATATCCAAGTATATTTGATAAGTTGTTAATATAAAGATATGCGCAGTAGATATTAATATTCCTGTAGCAGTGTCCGTGCTCCTATAGCAAAGCTGACAAGGAGCCCAGACATGTGCGTCCGAGTTGACACTAGAAAGATGAGTAAACACTATTCAATGTGGCAGTGCTGATGTGGAGGGTGTCCACATGTATAGTGATCCCACAATACAGATCATGTGTCATTTTACTATTCTGGACTGTAGTCGATTTTTTTTATTACTTTTCATGAATCATATTTAGAGAAATTATGCTTCCCACATTTAGTATCTAACTAATAAAAAAAGTTTTTCTAAAAAGTATTATTTTCGAAAATCAATTTTAGTATATTTTTCTATAAAAATATACCAAAACGAGGGGGGGTAAGAATCCAAGTTCTCGAGTAGAAAAAATGTTTTAATTATGCAAAATAACTACATTATCTTATTTTACAATTACAAAGTAGAATATGTTAGAATTGTTGTTTATCTAAAAGCTTCGATCTACATTATTGTTGTATTATATTACTCCTCCGCAGTCCTACACTATTTTTTATCTACTTTGAACTAATGTTTATGATATATTTTAATTTTTATATTTCTACACTTCCAGGGTGTTTCTCATTTTCTAAAATTTTTATATTTGGCATTGTCCTTATTAACCATTGTGTGATATAAATCACTTGCGTTTATTTTTCTATTGTCATACCAATTTTGATGATAGCAATCAATCATTGACTTCCATAATGTGATTCTATGAATACAAAGCCCAAAAAATAAAAATAAAATAATAAAACGTCAAAGTTGTTGAGGAGATGATTCAATCATTAGAATGCATTTTTTTTAATGAAAGGGTATATTTGTAAAAAAATTATATACCATTTGTAACGCCCTGAAATTTCGATAAATTGAAAATAGATGTTTGATGTGATTGTTGTGTTATTTGAATATTTGATAAGTTTGGATTAGTTGAATGATTTTTGTGTAAATTATCCTTGTGCTATTGTTTGGTGTAGATGTCAAGTTATGTGGAGTTTGTTTGATCTACGTTGAATTGTGTGATCCTGAGTTTGATCTGAAAATCTATTTTAGTAAAATCACCATTCTGGATTGGCTAACTGTTGGATTGATTTAAAATTTTAAAGATAGGTTCCTAACCCATATATGTAACTTTTGACCGTTGGGATTGTCAAAATAATGTCTGGAGCATGAGAAATTAATTTTTCACATAAGCAGAAATTTTAAAATTTGGTTAGCTCGCCTAGTCGAATTTTGCAGGCATTTTTGCTCGCCTGAACTAGTGAAGTCAGTGTTAAATATGTCCAGCAGCATCAAGACCACAAAAATGGGTCTTCTTCCTCCCTCAACCAGCACCTAAACCTCCCACCACCCTCCTCCACCACCCAAGACCACTGATGACCATCATGGGCCGCCGTTGCTTGCCACGAGAACCCGACACAGAGAAGAACCACTTAATCGGAGCGAAATCTTCGAAACTCTTCTCGAAGTTTCGGTAGAGAACGGAGTTTTCGAATTCTTATTTCTTGGTTTCCTTGAGGTAACATTGACTTCTTTTGTCTTCTTCTAGCCAGTTTAAGCTTCTCTTAGTGTCTATTGTGTTTTGGGCACCGTTGTTGAGAGTTTTACACTTCCTTTGAAAAATTCTTTGAAAATGAGACGTTGTAAAAGTCTCGTTTTTATGAAATTGATGTCATTTATGTGATCCTTGTTGAACCCCGATCACATTGGTGTGATTGGAATTTCAAAATGATGTCTTTTGATGTGAACTCCCAAAATACCCTTTTAGCCCCTTTTTTATTCGAGTGGGTATTTGACCCCAAATGTTAATATTGATCTTACCTTGGAAATCTATACTAAATTATCTTCAGTTTAGTATGTAGAACTCTACGTTTGGACAAACACGCATATTTGAAGGATCGCGAAACAACACTGTTAGGCTGTTATAGGGAGAACTCCTGGTTAGGTAAGATAAGTTTATTATTTAGTTATAGTTTTGGTGCCATAGTTGGGAGCCAGGGAGTCCAACTATGAGGATATCTATATGTACTTGCTGTGTGCTGATTTTGAAGAAAAACTAAGTTTTTAACTAATGGGATGCGATGTATTTATGATAGAAGTGTGTTTGTCCCTATGTGTGTGCTTGTTTTCAAGACAAAAGATGTTTTTAACTAATGGGATGCGGTGAAATTATTATTGATGGATAAAACTGTGAATGATGTTGTTGTTGTTGTAATTGATTGGATTTTTGGAAAAAATATTAATTACAGAGGAGACTCAGTCCAAAATTTTATAATATCTTTTCCTATTTAATTCTTTATTAAATCTTTAAATGGGCATAAAAGTGTGTTTTTTATATTGTAGTCCTTCTCTTTAATTTAGAATTTTCCTAAAATATCAATCTCGTGATAATATGGATTGTGCATAGATGAGGTGATATTGATGTCATTGATAATATTGAAATGAGATGTTATTGATGTGTTGGTGATGATTGAATGAAATAATGATAATGTGTTTGATGATGTATAAATGATATAACGATGATATGGTTTATGATGTTTAAATGAGATAATGATGAAATGGATGTTGATGTTGAAATGAGATGAAGTTGATGCTTATGAGAATAATGTTGAAATGAGATGAATTTAATATATATGATGATAATATCGAAATAAGGTGATGTGTATGTACACTGATACCCATGGGGGGTGCATGATTGGTTATCTTTGCGGGGAAGGATTTGTTCCTGGCCATGATCATGCATTGATGGTGCCCATGGTTGTCATTATGTGATGTGGATACGGGGGTGTATGACTGGTCATCCTTACGGGGAATGATTTGTTCCTGGCCATGGTCATACATTGATGGTGCCATGGAAATAGAATGAAGGCACGTGCGTACCTGTTGGTTTTAGTGGGCTGAGACGCAGGTACTAAGGGGTCATTAGGTTTGGAATTCCCTAGCAATGCTGGTTGATCACCGGGTGGGGGAATGGGCAGTGCACGACAGGGTGACCCTGATAGGCGGTGAATCATTTTTCCTGTGAGAGGCTATTTCCGGGATATGGTACCACATTGCATGCTGATAGGTGAGTCAGGTGCATGCATCATTCTATGCATGATTGTTTGAGTTGTGAAATACATTAGATGATTGGTTTGTTGAGTGTGTATTGGAATCATGGATTTTTGTTAATGATTATGGTGGGTAATGTTGTTTCCTTCCCAATTGCTGCTATCTGATGTTTGTTGGTTTTATATAATAAACTCACCCTTGCATTTGTTGTACCGTGTGGTTGGTACCTGCGATGATCGCGAACTTTCGTTCATGTGAGCAGATGAGCAGCAGTAGGTGACCTTGGAGGGAAATCTTCTTTTTGGTTGGAGCTGTAACGACCCGTCATGTCGCTACTGTATTACTAACTCATAACCATGATATAAACTCATTTTAATAAAAAAAACACCCTTTTTGTTACTTGTGAAAATCATGATAAATTTTTCATAAGCATATAACGACCATCATCATAGAATATACACGTAGATCAAGTTACTCATAAAACATTTCAAGTCTATGTATGCACTTACAAGACATAATTTAATTACAAGTATAAAGATTATGTCTCAAAATATATATCAAGTGTTTTACAAATGAAAAGAGAAGTAAAAGTTAGGGGTGTAATTAACAAAACACGGGGTGCATCCATTAAAATAAGGGGTGCATCTAGAGAAATACAACTCTTGTCTGGGATCATGTCTATTGACATCCCGACAGAACACGGCGGCTCCAAACAACCCAGTCCTCTCCCAACAGCACCTACTGCGACCCATCTGCTCACACGAACCCGATTCGCGATCATCACAGGTACCAAACCACAAGGTACAACAAAGCAAATGTGAGTTCATCATATTAAATAACAACAATAGATACAACAGAAAAGGGACACAACCCAGTCAAGAAGCAACACGGTCATCAACATACCAATACAACATTCCAAGCCTTCCATCAAACACTAACATACACGGACATCCACAAACACCTTATAAGTCGACTTATAATATCTATCATGATGCATGCTCCTGACTCAATTCTCATTATGCAATGTGGTACCATCATGGAAATGGGTCATCCCTGTGGTAAGATGATGCAAAAGCTTGTCAGGGTCACTCTATCATGCACAAGAATCACCCTCATAGTGATCAGCCAATGAGTGTCAGAAGGAGTTCCTAGTAGACGTGGCCCCCAGTACCTCCGTACCCTACAACCAATCACCAACCTCATTTCCGCCATGCAAATTTCATATGTTGCGTAGGCACCATCAATGTATGACCCAGCTAAGAACACAATCCTTACTCGCAAGGGTAACCCGTCATACACCCCCTATGCAACATACCGCCCATACAAGGGCCCAACGATGCATTAACCATGGTCCTCGCAAGGTTTACCACCACCCAGTCCCGACATCTCACGGCTATACATAGAATATCACCACGACACCATCAATGTAACAGAACCAGGCTCAACCCGACCTGGCTAGGATAACGCCATACACCCCCGTGTGTATTTATGTATATCCAAACACATTCCTCATCTCGAGCCATCACATAGGCCGAGTTCGAATGCCACCAACGTAATCATATACGTCATTCACAAACACATACAAACGAGTGAACTGGTGTGAAGTACGAGGTGTCCAGGTTGGCACTTAGATATACTATCTCAAGGTAAGAATCCGAACAAGTTCGGTCGAGGCCGGTAGAACTCGGACAAGGTCGGTTAGGTTTGGTAGGGTTTGCCAAAGGCGGTACAGAGGTCCTTAGGTTTCTTATAGAGTTCTAAGACGGGTTCTGCACTATGTAATCGATTGCATAAGCACTGTGATCGATTACAACAGATAACGCTTATAAGACCTCGGGTTTGTATTTCACCAACCCACACATTAGTGTAAGGAAACCCGGTAGCTCATTTTCCAAGAGCAGACAAGCTCTGTCGAGTAAGGAACCCGACTGTTCTTGAGAAAAGGGGTTTAGACCTAGCCATCCTGAAGGAAATAGTCCACCTGGGTAAGGAACCCATTCTCTCTAAGGAAATGGAACGATGAGCTTCTAGAGACGACACGTGTATGGAACCTGGCCATTCTAGAAGAAGGAACACAAGCTCAACCGAGTAGGTGAACCCGGTGGCTCTTTTACCGAGAAGACACGAGCTTATCCGAGTTAGAAACCGGTAGCTCCCCCCCTAAGGTGAGGTAACTTGAGCTCAACAGCCCTAACGTATCATCCGGGTAAGGAACCCGATATACCTTATAGAAAGGGAAACGAGTCTTAACGACTCTAAGGGAACGACCTTGGGTAGGGAACCCGGTCTATTGACGTCCGCCAACAAGGACTAAGTTACGTCTTGCATGCATGCATGCCACGTAACCCGCTCAACTCAGTCTATCCATCCCGGAAGCCGACATAAAAACATAAGGGCTGATGTCTATGTGTGACACGACCAACCCATCCCGGTACTCATCACCTTCACAAACACTTCTGCAAGTGTCTTAGAAGTCTTTCAGCATCAAAATGTCAACTTCACACATGCACGGGGAGTTCTTAAAACATCTACCCCCCCCACAAGAACACCAAACATCCACACAAAACAACATTCAACAGATTTAAGGCATACCATATCCCATTCATGAACGACGTATCTTTTCTGGGAAAAACATCACACACCAAGGACATGCAGTTATCATCACGGCTGGACTCCCTGGCCCCCAAACCGTGGTTCCTAAAGCTGTTAAGAAACATGATAAACTCCCCTTACCTAACCAGGAGTTTGTTCACGAGCTTCACAGTGTGTTTGTCCTAAGCTTCAATTCCAACCACAAAGTTCCTCTCAACGTCGGGATTTCCACAGCAGCTGCGGTGGCTCTCGTAGGTTGGAGATAACAAAGAAGGAAAAGTAAGCTTGTTGCTGTGCCAACCTGTTGCTTATAAACACAGCTGACACAGCACGTCCTCTTAACGTGCTCAGCCAGCAACCACAACACAGCAAAGCTGACTTACGTCCAATACCCATCAAACACGTATACCAAGACAAAAGCACTCAAACAATAAGTTATAAATAAAACAAATAATCAATAAACATAACACATGTAATTTAATTAATATAATACACACATTAAGCATCCATATTAGCAACTTATAATCCAGGTCGTTACAGGAGCCGCCAAGCCGACGTGATGACGTTGGATTTCTTTTTGGAGAAAGAGTTATGTTTTGTTAATCAACTCTTTCTTAGTAAATCTTTGGCTTTCTGTTTGATATGTAATTTCAGGTGTATATACATGTAAAACTAAAGGAAATTCTAACATGTGGATGACATGTACTGATTTAATATATATGTACATATGTGTTTAATTATGTAATTGTAATACGTGTATGATAATTGTATTATCGTGAAAAATTTACCATCATTTTCATAATCAAATTAATGAAGTTTTAATAAAAAATTAAATTTTGTACGGTAGTTAATGATATAGTAGCGACGAGGCGAGTCGTTACACCCTTCATTAATTTGTAAACAAAGTCCAGAACAAAGACAAATGGATAATGTTTTGAATCTCATGCTATACGGGCATAGTTGATTATTAGTCTATCATAGATTAATTTTCTGAGACTTAAATTTTTGTTATAAGAAATAAGTGGTAAAATGGCAGGACTATCAGGACATTGATGGTATGTTGGGGTTGCCAACAAAGGCTCATTAAGAATATTATTACACAAGCTTAAATTGTAAACAATATTATCACAACTATTTAAATAGTCTTTTGATGTAAGAAAATATTCATGAAAATAGTTGTTGACTAAGCATAATTTTAATAATGTCAAATATAATCAAACCAACATCCATATAAAAGTGGCAACTTCTAGGGTGAACTACTTTCATAAGTGTTCCACCATGTACCAATACTTTTAGCCTTTAAATTATATCCATCCTGACTTTAATATGGTGCACCTTTCACACCATACTTTTTTCTTCCCTAGATTTGAGTAATAACCTCTCGTTGTCAACCATCATGTGTCATCACTGGTAGCAATTTTTACAACAATGTTTCATTCTTTTCTCTCCGCTCTATCAGGGGCACACATCACTTCCAACCATACTAACGCACCATCGACAACTATTATAAATGTACCACCTCTAACGCCTTGTTATATTCTAACAAAATGTATCTTCTCCAAACCATTTTTCTCTTACACAAATTTTCTCAAGACACGAGGAAGAAACAAAATCATTGTTTAATAGTCACGAAAAAATTGTCAGACATAAGGAAAGAAAACATTTGATTGGATGTGCGACAATTTGAGGCGACGTTATTGAATGTGCAACAACAACAATGGTATGGTGTGGTGCTTGCAATGACCACCAACCGTTAGAGGAAGAAGAACAAGAGGGGTAAGAGAGAAAGAAACCTATCAAAGCCACAACGACAGAGTCGCAATTATGTAGCCATCACATTGAAACAGTAGCGATGACAATTTGTAAAAGATGTTGACTATTGAGATCTTGACTCATCTTAGAGGAAGAAAGTACAAGGTATATAGAGTGTACCATAATCACAGGGTGAGATTAATCTAAGGGTTGCAAATTATGATACATTATTGCGTTTGGATGTAATTTAGGCAGAGTTCACGGTAATATTTAATTGTATTTCCCACCATTTACCAATATAAGACATTTCATGCCTACAGGCAAACATCCAAGTCTCATTTTACACATTTTTCATACTCTGTCTTTGACATCGAAGCTTCTGTATAAATATATGCAGATCTTGTTACTCATCAAAAGTGATCACCACCTGAATTATCCACCACGTTTGGAGGTGCCAAACTTCTTCTAAACAATCATAAACCACATCTAATGCTGGTTCATCCTATAAGTCCTTTATAAGAGTTTTGACCGGAAATAGTATACACCAATAAAAATGTACGACATTACTCGTGCCACCAAGGGAAAGAGGCCAAAAACTGGGACCCAAGATTGTGATTAAAAGTAATTATTTTATAATTAGCGAGTAATGATTTCAGGGTTTTGGCGGTTAGGGTTTAGCTTGGGAATTTTATGAGAGAAGGTAAAATAAAAAAGTAAAAAAAAAAAAAAAACAAAAAAGAGTAAAACAATGTTATTTGGTGCGGCAGGCACGGGTTTTGTTTGAGGTTTTCTGTTCGTTTCATTTCATTTGGTCGCACGGTGCTGTCGGCCACTGTCTCTCTTTCTCTCTCTTTCTCTTTCGCGCTTCAACTTTCGTTTATGCACCGATTGGTACGCTTCCATTTCCGATTTCACCTCTTTCTTCTCTGTTTTCTTCTGTTTCTCAATCCGCTTTTCGCTCGTACGACTCTTAGGTTTTTCGTTGTGGTTCTTTCTGAATTGGAGATTTGGGTTTCCCGTTGCCCTAATATCATTGCATTGTACGCTAATCGAGCATGTTTTGCCGATTTCCTTTGTGGATTATGTGGATTTTGGGTTCTCAGATTTGCTTTTGATGCCACTGTTTTGGTGAGATTAATCGTTTGATAAGTGTGAGAGATTTTTATTGTAGGGTTTGTTAACTGTGTTTTGCCTCTTGGTATGTAATGTAACAGTTAGAAAAGCTTTTTCTGGGTACTTGTGTGTGCAGTGCCCAGTGTTCTAAAGTGGGAATTTCTTCTAAATAGAACTTTTTGGTAGTGTTCGTTAACGTTAAGAGCTATTGGGTATGTTTGAGTTTCCCACTTTCTTCGTTATAATATAATGAACTTTGATTGTGAACATGACTTTGTATTTGGTAGTTCAAGGATCATTGTGGGTTACTTTCACATTGCGGGGGATTTAGTGGCTCTTTCATTAAAAAAGATCTTGAGGTGTAATTGCTCTAATTTTTGTGGCCTGACTTGAAATAAAATTTTAAAAAATAATATTTCACGTAGGTCTAAATGGTTGGATGATTTTGTGGTACAGTACAGTCCATGTTAGGTCTTGGTTACTTCCACCAATAGCAATCAAAGTTCATTTTGTTGTTATGTTCTGGGGGAGCCCTGATGGCCGAAAGCCTTTCAATGAATGAAAGCCTTTCGGTGAAAGCATCACCGTGGCATGTAGGTATTGCTGTCTTGTGTCTTGCTGCTTTGGGATATAATATGAAACAGCAGGTTAATGCTGTAAGAATTTTGTTTATACTCATATTTTTTTGAACTTGTAAATCATGATGCCAAGTTGCACTATGATGGATTCATGTCACATGGAATATTTGATTAAATTAACCTTTGTTATCCAAAGGATTGCTCACTAAGCATTTGGGATTTTTTGTTAATTTGTTTTGTGTGCTAATGTGGATGATTACGCTCAAGATCCATTTGTGCTTCTTCTGGAGTGTACAGAAATTGTAAGGACCAACAGATCACTTGAGATAGTTTAACTCAGCTGCAGGGATGGATCAGTGGGATGCTCATCATCGACTCATGTTCATTGGTCGGCATGAGGAAGATGGAACTCCTGATACTTCTAAGGGAGAGGAATCAAATGATGATGAAGAAAAAATAATTAAAACTGAACCCGTCTTTGTGCCTGAAACTAAGAAAAGGAAACGCCTTAGCCTTAGTCAGCTTAAAGAGGTGAAAGAGGAGTCATGTGGGAAGCAGAGCAGTAGCAAGCCTAAGAGAAAGAAGCATGATAGTAGGGATAGATGGTCAGCTGAGAGGTAAAGGAAATATGTGATATTCTTTTTATGTTATCTTCCTTATTTCTACCATATATATATATATATATATATATATATATATATATACAGGATGTGTGCACCAAAATAAAAATATAATTATAAATACATGATGTAATCATGTAATGTAGGTATCAATTGGCTGAGCAAAACATGTGGGAGGTACTAAAGGCTGAAGGGGCGACATTTGAAAGCCCAATAACCCGACCTGCACTAAGATTGGCTGCCCGCAAACACATTGGAGATACTGGACTTTTAGACCACTTACTTAAGCACATTGATGGTAAAGTGGCACCTGGAGGGACTGAGCGTTTCCGAAGATGGTTCAATACCAATGGAATCATGGAGTATTGGTTGGAGAGTGCTGACTTGGACAAGGTGCGCCAGGATGCAGGGGTGCAGGACCCTTACTGGATACCGCCATTTACATATAGGGCAGCCAGTGCCCCCTCCCAGAATATTGATTCTTCTGGTGAATTGAAACAGCTTAAAATAGAATTGATGCAAATGAAGAAGTATTGAACTTGGAAACTGAATATCAACTTAATTTGTATGGTTGCTATTTTATTTCCTCTAATGATTTTACTTGTATAACAGAGATATGCATGAGCTCATTGCCAAGAAGGAAGAGAAAAGTGATATTAACATGATGGAGGTGAATGTTGAATAATTTGTTAATTCAATGGTTTGATGTCTTCTCTTACAGCACTTTATGATGTTTTGTTTTGAGTTACTATGGCAGGAGACACACAAGGAATTTGTGAAGTGGAAATTTATGACTGACTATCGCCTTACTGAAATCATGACTTCTTTGAAGGATGTTCAGGTATCTAAGAAGTATATTGCCATCACTTTTTCATCCTTTTAAGATTTAATGGGATTCATTTTATGTTGAATGTTTTTCTTTTGGTAGGTTGATTTGTTTACTTATGTATTAAGATTTAATGGGATACATTTTATGTTGAACGTTTATCTTTTAGTTGGTTGATTTGTTCACTTATGTGATCTCTGGCTCACATAAGTTTTTTAGCCCTGTGAAAATGGGGTAGAGGGAGACCATGAAGGACATTAGAGGAGATTATTTAAAGGAATCTCATGGTGAATAATATTCATGATAAGTTTTAACCAAGCTCAATGGCGTCGAATAAATCATGTAGTTGATCTCATGTAGTGAGATTGTTGTTGTTGATGATGCTGACAATGTTATCTCTGGCTCACTGTAGTTTTATATATTGACAGGGGAAGTATGGTGAATTGATGATTTGGAAAACTACAGTTGAGCAACAACTTATGGAAATAACTAATAAATTGAATGATCTTCAAGCATCTAGGGAGTGTACCACTTGTAGTCCTCCTTCAGAAAGGTGGAAAGATTGGATAGAAAGTACCAACCTAGACAATATTCAGGAAGATGCATTTGCAACTTGGATTGGGAATCCAGAGCTACTTAATGTTCCACAAGATGTTATACTTGAAGATCCCAACACAACCATACCAACACAGCCGCCCAGTGAAGAACTGACTAACAAGAGGAGGTAAGATCTGTGAAGTCAATGTCATAATTGTTATTTTGTTATAGTATTTCCTCATTTTTGCCCTCAAAAATAATAGCGATGTGCCGGAGTTAGTACCTGGTAAACTAGAAGATCAACCTAATGTAACCCCCGATTCTTCTACAACTGTTAATTCGAAGTCAGACCTTGACAACAACTCATTGATCATGTTTCAGGTGATGTTGACAGTGTGTACATGCCACTTGTTATATTTTTTAGTATTTTTATTTATTTTAGCTCAATGTATTCAATATTTATGATGTTTTTTTACAGGAGATGTTTATGGATTTATACAAATGGAAAGAAAAAATGGAACAGCAGCTGTTGGAGGTATCGAATACTGTATATGGTATGCTGGCAATGAAGGAGACATCACTCCAAAGTATCTGAGGCTATAGGATAGGATATAACCACCCTTTCGTTCACAAGTTTTTCTGTGTTACTCTTAAAACTGGTAGAGTTTAGATATTGTACAGCATTAACAACCTGATCCTGAAAATCTATGCCAACCACTAAGTTCACAAAAGAGGTTGAGTCTCACCCTGCTGGCTGAGCTGCAAACTGTTGATATGTCTGACTGGTCTTTTACAGTATACTTTGGTTATGACTTAAGGTAGGTAGGGTCTTCAGTAGTGATGAAATTGGTTGTTTTCTCGACTTATTGGGTAATATTATGAGTTCCTTTAGTATAGGCCTTCTTGAGGTAGAGGCTTTACCCGTATTTAACGTATTAGCTGAAACTATCTTGTTAGAACTTGTACTTGACCTATTTGGTAACAAGTTGCTATATTTATATATATAGAATTTCTACAATATCGTTCAGCATATCTTGTGGGTGTCTTTTCATTGTTAATTTCAAAATATACTTCCCTGCTTGTGGTGCGGGTGAGGAATATGAGAGTGGGGTTTGGACCTGGCTAAAACTAATACTAGTCCAAGTCTTAAAAGTCAAACGATTCGGAATAGCAAGGGGAGCATGCATGGAAGGTAAAACTTAGTGCGTCTATTCCGTCATAATTTTTTTTTTAAGGCAAACGATTGTTTGTTAAATGTATGGTAAAATTATCAATATGATAAGGTAAGTTTTTTAAATTATAAGCCAAATTTCTGTTTTATAATTTATTCTTAAAGATTGTCTTAAATACAAGATTGATTATTATTAATAACTTTATATTGTTTTCTATAATTTTACTATAAAAAGTCGCTCTTTTTAAGTTATCTATAAGCAAAATATAGTTTAAAAATATTTTTCACTTAATATGTCTAAACATCAAATTTATTTTATATAATTGGTTATCATAACAACCGGTTGTATTGAGATGAGAGAGAGTGGGAGAGAGAGTGGTAGAGAGAGAAGCTCTGGGTGGGTGAGAGTGAACCATAGAGATAGGTTCAGGGGTAGGTCTAGGGATAGCTCATGTCTCAAATTCGTCAGAAAAGGGCATCGTCAATGGAACTCGGTAGCAGTGGAGACAAGGAGAGGGGTGGACAACGGGAAGAACTGGAGGGACGCGAACGACGTCACGTCCTTTTACTTCACTCGTTTTCCTGATGACATGAAGGAAAGTGAACTTTGGTCGGTATTTAAAAAATGGGGCGACGTGCGGGAGATTTTCATTCCTAAGCAGAGGAATAAAAGTGGCAGAAGATATGGATTCGTGCGGTTTAAAGGGGTCAAAGATATACGCAAGCTTGAGGGCTTGCTTGACAACCTGGTTGTCGGAGGTCTTAAACTTCATGTCAATCTCCCCAAACATGACAGACCTTGGAAGAAGGAGGACATGGCCGAAAATGATAAGCACAACAGAATGAGGACAGAGGATAAGAAGGTAGTCAGAAATAAAGGCAAAGAGAAGGTTGTCGTCGATGAAGCGGGCATGTCAGGTGCCAAGAAATATCAACAAAATCGCCAGCCATCCTACGCACAAGTTCTTAGAACGAACACTTACAGGCAACCATGGATGAGGACGTATGCAACAGCTACCCCGTCCATATCGACTGTGCAATTAACAATACCGGAGGAGGAATGGAACTGGTGTAGAGAGGTCTGGGTAGGAAGGCTGAGCAAGCTTGTGGCGTTTGATAGAGTTGAAGAAGAGTGGTTGTGGGAAGGAGGGGAGGACATCAGACCCAAATATATGGGAGATGATATGGTTCTTCTAATGGGGCTAAGTGACTCTAAAGCTGAGGAAATGATGAGGGAGGTAAAAGAACAGGGGGGGCCTCTATTTAACTCCATGGAAAAATGGAGCCCAAACTTAAGGTTGGGATGCAGGTTGGTATGGATCGTATGTTGGGGAATTCCGCTGCACGCCTGGAGGAAGGAACACATCAGCACCATAGTTGCAGGGATAGGTGAGGTTGTCGAACTAGATGATGACACGGACGAGCTCCACCGTCTCGATAGGGCAAGGGTGCTGATTAAAACACCATGGCAGCCCATAATCAATCACAAGGTTGTGGCTCACATTAACGGGTCAGCCTACAACATCAATATCACGGAAGAGTCCTGCTCGGGCTCCTGTAGATGCCTTAGGGACAGCTTTCCATCATCGGAGGAGGACTTCCAGTCAGACGAGAGCTTCACTGGCTTCGGCGGGGCAGAATCACCGGAGACCAGCTACGTGGCCGAAACTCCAATGATACAGATGGCGGTGGACACGGATAGGGTCGCGGAAGATCGGAGCGGAAAGATGAACCCATTAACCGTGGGTCAAAGCCACTCGCTTGGACCGACGGTCCATCTGATAGCTTCTGACAGGGAACAAAGACCCCAGGCAGATGTCGCTTTCAAGGACGAAGGGGGTACGGAAACTGCAAAAGAGACAATAGGTATGGAGCACGGAGCAGGTTCGTCTCAGGCTGGAGTTATCAAGATTATGGGTGAGAGAGAAAACATCGCTAGGGATTTGGGAGCAGAAAGCTCACTGTACAATATAGAAGGGAGGGACCCAACTAAGAAGCCATGCAACAAGCAGCCGGCACTAGCTACTGAAAGTGACGTACAGGTCAAAAGGAATACTCACGTGGGCCCGGGAATTACTAGTAGGGAGGCAAGCCAAACTAAACAAGTGGGCCAAAAGGAAGCTGGGCCCATCTTGTCTAGAAATCAAAATGACACCCCTTGGAGGGTGTACTCAAGATGTAGGGGGTGCAAAAAGCAGACTGAGCCCAACAAAGATGTAGACAAAAACACTGGGCAGCTTCTGGTGGCAGGAATTGAAGCCACTAACCCACCACCACTTTCGTCCCCAATTCTGGAGCAAGGAAGTGGCCTAAAAGACATCGCTGTATGGGGGGGTAGGATATCCAATTCGGCTTCTCCTGACTCCTTAGAGGATGGTGGCAATTTGGTGAAGGGCATGTGGAGATCAGATGCAGAGGAGGAATGGACAATGGCTAAAGCACTTGGTGTAACCTGCAACAATCAGAATACCATGATGAAGACATTATTTGACATGGAAGAAAGAGACGTGGCTGAAGCTTTGAGGTTGGGAAATAGCCAGCTCAATCAATGAAGATAATATCATACAACATAAGAGGGTTGAGGGGGGGGGGGGTAAAGTGGGCTGCAATCAGAAAATTGGTGGTCAAGGAGAAGGTGGACATGGTGTGTTTGCAGGAGACTAAAAAAGACAATATTGACGTCAAGATATGTCAAGCTTTATGGGGCGACTCGGAGGTTAAATGGGAATTCCTACCAGCAAACAATAGAGCTGGGGGACTTTTGTGCATATGGAGTGAGGAGGTTTTTAAAGTAGACTCTAAGGTCCTAGGTGCTGGTTTTATCCTCTTGGAAGGTGTCTGGGTTTCAGATGGCTCTAAAGCTGTCATTGTGAATGTGTATTCATCTTGTGAGGCTTCGCTAAAAAGGAAACTGTGGGAGGATATAAGGCACTTGAAAAATGCACATGTGGGAGGCTTATGGTGTATATTGGGTGATTTTAACAGTATAAGAAGACCAAGTGAAAGGTTGGGGACATGCTTGAGGCATCATGATGGAGGGCTGATGAGGGAGTTTAATGAGTGGATAGCAGAGCTGGATGTTGAAGATATCCCCTGTGTAGGTAGAAAGTTCACTTGGTATAGGCCAAACGGGACCGCCAAAAGCAGACTGGACAGAGTCCTTGCCTCACCTGCCTGGCTGGATAAATGGTCGGATTCCACGCAGTATATATTAGACAGAAATTTCTTCGACCATTGCCCTATTTTATTAAGATCCTCACAGGTGGATTGGGGCCCAAAACCGTTTAGGGTGCTGGACTGCTGGTTCCAGGATAAATCTTTCAAGAAAGCTGTGTGTGATAGCTGGAAATCAAACAGGGTCAGTGGATGGGGGGGGTTTTGCCTTGAAAGAGAAGCTCAAAGCTTTGAAACAAAAACTGAAAGAATGGAATAGTTCTCATTTTGGCAATCTACAATAGAAATTGAAGCGCATTGAGGAGGAGCTTAACAGATTAGAGACTGCTGCTGATGACAGAAATTTATCTGATGAAGAGGCAAAGAAAAGGAAATTGCTACAGGAAGAATTATGGGTGGCTGCCTTGTCTAATGCTTCACTATTAAGGCAAAAAGCCAGAATTAGGTGGCTCAAGGAGGGGGACTGTAATTCAAGATTTTTTCACTTGATTGTTAATTGGAAACGCAGGAAAAATATGCTGAGAGGAGTGCTGGCCAATGGTTGCTGGATAGAGGAACCCAACAGGGTTAAGGAGCATGCTGTCTCTTTCTTCAAAAGGAGATTTGAAGAGAAGCATCAGGACAGGCCTAAGCTGGATGGTGTGGCTTTCAGGTCTATTGATCAGCACCACAATGAGGCTTTGGTGGCAAGATTTGAAGCAGGGGAGGTTAGAGATGCCGTGTGGGCATGTGGTAGTGAGAAGTGCCCGGGGCCAGATGGTCTCAATTTTAAATTCATCAAAGAGTTCTGGGAGGTCATCAAGCCAGATTTTCTTCGTTTCTTGGATGAGTTCTTTGTCAATGGTAGGTTTCCGAAGGGTGGAAATGCATCCTTTATAGCGTTGATTCCTAAGGGACAGGACCCACAGGGACTGAATGATTACAGGCCTATATCCCTCATTGGATGCACATATAAAATTGTGGCGAAGGTGCTGTCAAACAGACTGAAGAAGATACTGCCCCACCTCATTGATCATAGACAATCTGCATTCATTGAAGGGAGGCATCTGCTGCACGGTATGCTCATTGCAAATGAAGTCGTGGACGAAGCTAGAAGGAAAAATAGTAGTTGCCTCACTTTTAAAGTTGACTATGAGAAGGCTTACGACTCGGTTAGCTGGGAATTCCTGTTCTACATGCTTCAGAGGCTCGGATTCTACCCAAAATGGATTTCGTGGATTGAAGGATGCCTGAAGTCTGCATCAGTGTCTGTTCTGATTAACGGCAGCCCAACGGAGGAGTTTACTCCGCATCGCGGTCTTAGACAAGGAGACCCTTTAGCTCCCTTTCTGTTCAACATAGTCGCTGAGGGGCTCACTGGTCTGATGAGGGAAGCTCAACGTAAGAACATGTATGCTGGCTACAAGGTGGGAAATAACCAGGTTGACATCAGCATTTTACAATATGCTGATGACACCATATTTTTTGGGGAAGCAACGATAGATAATGTCAAAACTATCAAGGTCTTGCTGAGAAGTTTTGAGCTGGTGTCGGGGTTGAAAATCAACTTTTCTAAGAGCAAATTTGCGACTTTTGGCATGGACGCAACGTGGACAGACAATGCAGCTTCTTTCCTAAACTGCAGTGTTATGCCTCTACCCTTCTCCTACCTGGGTATCCCAATCGGGGCTAACCCAAGACGATATGAGACATGGGATTCTCTAGTTAGGAAGTGTGAGCGGAAATTAGCAGCTTGGAAACACAAATATCTATCCTTTGGGGGAAGGGTCACACTCATTAAATCAGTTTTAAATTCCATTCCCATTTTCATGTTTTCTTTTTTCAGGGCTCCGAAGAAGGTCATAGCTAGGTTGGAGAGGATTCAGAAGAGATTTCTGTGGGGGGGGGGGGAGTGCTGATCAAAAAAAGGTGGCTTGGGTAAGGTGGGATTTGGTGTGCTTAGCAAAGGAATGTGGGGGCTTGGGCATCAGAGATTTAACCTCTTTCAATCATGCCCTACTTGGCAAGTGGCTGTGGAACATGTTTCACCAGCAAGATGATCTATGGGTTCAGGTGCTAGTTTCCAAATACGGAGGATGGAGGAATCTGGTAGGTTCTGGGAGATCTGGGAGGGAGTCAATCTGGTGGAGAGACCTTAGACTAACCTGCAGTTTGAACGGGGGGGCGAGCGGGCTGTTGAGTGGGATATCTTGGCGGGTGCGGTGTGGGTCAAAAGTGCTATTTTGGGAGGATGGTTGGAGAAACGAGGGTGTACCTCTTATGGAGAAGTATCCTAGACTATACCTTATTTCCAATCAGCAGCAGAATTTTGTTCAGCAAATGGGATCCATAACAGACTCAGGTTGGGAATGGCAACTTAGGTGGAGAAGACCTTTCATGGAAGGGGAGATTGAATCGACTATTCAATTTCTAGAAGAAATACAGGAGCTTAATCCGCAAGTCTATCAGCATGATGTATGGAAGTGGCAGGGTGATCCAAGTGGACAATTTTCAATAGGAAGTGCATATACATATATCAAGTGGGCTGGAGTAGAGGTGGAGCAGGATGAAATCTTCAAAGATATGTGGAAAGTCAAGGCCCCCAGCAAAGTTCAGTGCTTTGCTTGGAAACTGTTTTTGGATAGGCTTCCCACGAAGATGAATCTTCATAGGAGAAGCATAGATCTCAATGACAATCTGTGCCCGTTCTGCAGAAATAGTGAGGAGGAGAGTGCACACTTATTTTTTGGCTGCCAAAGAGTCAAGGACCTGTGGTGGGAATCTATGTCGTGGGCAAATATTGTGGGTGCCTTTTCTGACTCTCCGAGACAACATTACACACAATTTGGATTCTTCCAGAAAATAGGGCTCACCTCACATAGATGGTCTTTATGGTGGCTGGCTTTAACTTCGAGCATTTGGAGGCATCGTAACAGAATTGTTTTCCACAATGAAAACTTTAATCATGATAAAGTGATGGAAGCTGCGTTGTTCTCTTGCTGGTCTTGGATTAAAAATGGGGAGCTCGGATTTGATAAATCCTTTCATTTTTGGTCTAGTAACCTGAGAGAGGCTTTTGTTTGGGGGGGGGGGGTATACTTCTTAGATTCCCCTGTTTTTTGGGGTGACCAAAATCCCACCCTGACTTTTGACATCTTAACCCATGTTTTTTCATGTATTAGGCTGTCATAGGTTTGTCTGGGGTTTTAGGTGTTTTTGTAATGGTACTAATTGTACTATTCTTTCTCTTATATATATATATATATATATATATATACATATTATCTTTGCTGACCAAAAAAAAAAATCATAATAACCGGTTAAAAGTATACAATGGATTATGGGTGTTTTTTGTTGTTATAACTAATCCATCATTTAATGGGTATATTGTAGAAACCACTTATTACATGTTCAGGAATTCATTTTGTATCTTAAGGAAAATGATTTGGACTTTCTAAAGTCACTTTAAATTGATGAATTGTGGGCGGAATATGTTATACTTTCTTTGGAATATTATTGATCAACTAAATGAACGTTTGGCTATACATTAATTTAGATAAAGTGGTAATTTTTTATATGCAGAAAAAACTCTTCGAAAACAATTAATATCAACCAAATTGGCAAATTCTAATTCCTGAATATGTAAATATACGTATCTTTCTTATTCAAACTCTATAAGTTAATTTTGTATTCAGCAAAAAATACGTTCATTTTGTTCATTTTTTTATAGTTAAAAATCATTTTTGTACAATAAATACAGATTTGCCTTCGGCTATAGCTATATATAGGCCCAATATTAACTTAATGTTTTAGTAATGATTATTTTAAAAGTCAGAATAATTTCTAATCGATTCACAATTCAAATATATATGAAAATCAAATTACATAATAAACAAGCATGGACAACCAAATTATCAAACCATTGTCACATAAATCAGTCATATCAGAATAAGGTTAGTTGCTCAATGCACAAATTGAAGAATCAAATCACCAGAAACACTAGGGTGGTACTAGGGTGGTTTAGTAATGTCAATAAACTTAAATAGGTTAATATGGAATTTAAAATTTTAAAAGCTAATTTAATTTATAGATAAAATTTATAAAAAAAATTATTTTTGTAAAGATTAAGAACTTAAATTTGTTAAAATTTAGAAGAACATTCTCACGAAAAATTAGAACACATACACAACTATTAGATGCTTATATATGCAAAGAAGTTGTTTTCGGATTCAAATCCATAACCAACAAGTCACCAAAATACAACTTTCTCTCTATATATATAAAGCAATACTACAATTATTTAAGAAGCTAACAAGTATAATGTATATTATAAGGATATTTTTTATGTTAAACTAATAAAAATATTTAAAGTAATGAAAAGTATATAATTAATTTAGATAAGTAAACAAAATAAGCTAAATGTTAAAGGAAAAAGAGCAAACTTTAAAAATAATTTAAAAGCATAAATAACTAAGATTTAAGATAAAAATAAAATAAAAAGTTATTTAATTTGAAATTTGTGGGAGACAACAAAAATATAAAATAATTAATAATTTGAAAAAAAATTAATAGCACAAAATAGATAACATTAATGATAAAACTATTTATCTTGTTATCATATAAAACATCATTGACTTTCAAACTAATTATAAAAATTAACATACAAAACAGGTTTGATTAAATGTTAGTTATAAACTTTTTGATACTGAGTTCAATTTCTATGGATAAAAAAAGTATTAACATTAAAGAATGAAAACTCTTGCTCTTGTCCCAAATTCTAAATGAGATAATTAAACAAACCAAATCAAATAATTGAAAGCAGTTAGATAGTTCCACGTAAAAGATGTAATTTGACCATGAGGAGCAGGGGAGATGGCCATGACAAAATTGCGCTTTCATTAGAGAATGTTTGATTTAATATGCAATACATACGATATCATATGATACGAAGCACGTCCTTTAACTCCAATCAGTGATATTAAATATTTGCCACATTCAGGATACTGAAAGCAACCTCTTGACATTCCCTGTTGATGAAAATTAGGAAGCTACATGCACAGAGACTCTGAATAGATGCCTCAGCAGGTTAGAACTTGCATGATAAATCGAATAATACCTTCAACAAGATTTTAGCTAGGCATTGAGTTCGATTGGAGTTTAATTTTCACTTCATCATAGCAAGCCTGAAGATCCCTGAACTCTTCTGTATCGGTGAAGCTCTGAGCCTGAGCATACAAGTAATAAATTATAAAAACTTTTACGGGATGGGCAACACAAGCAAACAGCACAGATTTAAATAAGTATAAAGTACGCAAAGAATGCAATGTTTCTTGACTTTTTCAATCCTTAAGGCTTGAACATAAAAAACTTAACAAAAACTATCTTGCCTGTCTGATGACATTCTTCAAGTGCATCTCAGCTGTAGACAATTGTTTAATACTACCAGTAGATGAAAAAATTTCCACGTACACCTGGCAAAGTTCCAAAGATGCTTTTGCAAACTTTTTGAACCTGTCTCGGTCCTTCCATGTATCAGATCCCTGAGAATACAATCACAATCATACTCGTGAATTGCTTATGAAAACTATAATTAGGACAACAAAGTATAAGGGATTTTAGAGAGCTTGCAAATAGGTCAAAAATCAAAAGATCAAAGACAGTTGCAAATAATCAATAATCAATAGATAAAAACACTGTTGTGTCCCCACTTTTGTTAACACATTACTACAGAAAACATCACAACAAACGAAAAAAACACCGCATATGATTTTTATTTTGCAAATATATATGGTTGTAGCAATGTAATTGCACAGATATTCGATATGGGTTTACAAGTCTTATTCTTGTTGTGTATCAACACATACCAAATTAACACCATTTTTATAATTATATTTCTAAAATAAAATGTCAATAAATGACAAAAAAGAATATCAATAGAAAGTTATATATAGTATTTCTAATTTTTAAGAAAAGAGAATATAGATATACCTGGAGTGACCTAACTTGCTTTAAGAGGGCTTCAGAACACATCATGAGATCTCCATTAATTCTGTGCCATTTGGCATATAAGCCCCAGATTTCTGGTCCACATCCGCTCCCAGTTTTAATTATCTGTATCAGAGTATTAATTATTAACCTTCATTTTACTTGCTGAGCAAACAGTATTACATTGCACTCTCATTCTGTCACTGGCAGTCTAACTGTTTGAGGCTATTCACAGCTAAGTACAATGCACTTGATCTACATTACCAGTGGATCGAGGATTTCTCATCAATCACTTTTAAGTAGAAGGGATCTACAAAACAGACTCTTGATGGAATTGAGTACCTGCTGTAAAACTTTTCCAAGTAATAACAATAATTGTTCAGTTTCACGTGATCTTCCTGCAGCAGATGCTCCAGATACTTGCTCTTGATATTCTGATCCAGGATCAACAATGCAGAATTGATCTGTTTTAGGCTTATTATCAGTTATCATAGAGGGCAGGTTTCTTGTTGAAAGCCTCTTTTCCACCTCCCTTGTGATTCTTTCCAATAATTCGCAATCAACTCTCTTATTATTGCTCAAGTCCAAAATCATCTGGACACCTTCCAGTGCCTAAAAAAGAATTTAACAAACCAATCAACGAACAACCAAAAGAAGCTATGCCTTTTAGAGTTATTTCTTAGTACACCACAAAAGAAGCTATGCCTTTACTAGAGTTATTTCTTAGTACATCACACTTGAATTTTATGTCATGTTATTTAAAATTAATTACTAAACTAAAAAAGCCTTTAAATTGCATTCTTTCTGCTATATATCAGCTTCAACTTACAAAAATATAGTTACATTTGGAAGAGTTTCCATGCAGCTTATTTGAGTTTATCATATATGCAATAACTCTAAAAATTAAATGCGTTTGGCTAAGCTTGTGAAAGTGCCTTATGACAGCACAACTTATTTTTAGTAAGTTAAAAAAAATTTTATCGGCAAATGTTAGTTGTTAATTGTTAGTTTTTTGTTAGCAGGAAAAATCGAATCCATGACCTTTCCCTCCCTCCCTTCTCCTTTTACCACCCACCCAACCTCATAACTCCTAGGAAGCTAAAAGTTATAAAAGCGTCATAAGCCATTTTCGTAAGCTCAGCCTTTCAAAATAAGTTTATTGAATATAAGAGCTTAACTATGCCCCTTATATCATGTTTGTATGACCCAACAAAATGAAGTCAGTATTGAACATGACAATCACTGAAACTACATATTAGTGATATTTAAAAAACAATATTTCAAGTGCTAAGTTTCAAAGGAAAGCACTGGTATTATCTTTAAAATAAATTTGAAGGGGGTGGTATTATCTTAAATGAGGCTACATAAAATGAGTTTATTTCAATTTAATAGTTGAAGAATTTTAGTTTCTGTAAATTAAGTTAGTGACCTCCACATGCCGAATGTTTTCAAGACTTGGATTCATATTTGCTAGGTATTGAAAAACATCAATACATCTTTTCACTGATGGAACTTATTATTATCTGCAATAACTTGAAATTTCAAATAGGATTAGGTACTTAAGACTTTTTAAGCTGGTAGGATTTCATAAAAATTTTAATACAATACATCTTTACACAATCTTAAAATCGCTTTTTTAAGCTTAAGCAAGTAACCGTCTAGATATCTACTGATGAGTGCAGTGGAATAAAATTATCATACCATTGTTTGAACAAAACTTAGCTCCATCACGTACCCCCAAACAAGGGCTGGGGATTGGATGCAATGGACAATTTCATTATGTTTTGTTTCAAGAATTTTTAAATAATTCAAACAAGGTAATTAATGCACTCCATTCCTTTCCACTTCAATTTATTCCTTTCAATCAATATAAAAATAGCCTAAGGAGGATGCCATACAAGACATATAGCATGCAGGATAGAGAACAAAACTGGAAGAAGAAAAAAATTCTATTACTTCCAAGTCATATAAAAGACCCATATGTATCATAATAGACTTAATTTGACCAACAAAGAGAAACCAAAAACAGCAGATACCTGACTGATATTGCCAATGTCAACAGCAACATGGCTGTAGTTCTCCCATAGTTGCCAGCTGTTTCGTCTGTCTTACCAAATATCATTGTGTTACTATTTATTCTAAGACAATTGAATTTGCAATGTATGTATGTATCTATCTATGCATCTGCGGTTGCAAGCTTATGCCCATATTTATGACACAAATTCACAAAGGAAGTTTAATAGAAGGATGAATAAGAAACTTGAATTTCAAGGCTTCATCAAATGATTATGAACCAATATGAGTGTGTTTGGAAACACATCCAAACCACATTCAACAGGGAAATTTGGCTTTCCAAGGGAAAAAACCAAAAGCTATGTGAGGGAAACTTTTCTTTTTAACGCCAATTGCTATTCCCCCAACTTGTACACAAACACACTACATTATTGAATGTATGTGAGCGTCATATAAGCATATGCCCATATTTATGATGCAAAGGAAATTTAATGAAAGGGATGAATACAAACTTGAATTTCAAGGCTTCTTTAAATGCAATGAAGGCTTCCTTGCTCTTTTTCTTGATCATATGCCTGCATGTAAGGGAAAAAACATATAATAAGTAAAAGCTAAAACCAAAATTTAATAATCGATGACTGATATTTATTATTGCTATTACTTATTATGGAGTGGATACTGCTTTATAAATTGTTTTCACAACAGTGATACCAAGGTAAAAAAAAGGGAGAGCTTCAAAAATGAATAATTAGAATGCAAACTCTAAGAGAAGGCAATTTAGATCCAGTTTATACAAAGGTTTGAAGATATTTCTGTGGCACTAAGGAGACACCTCAATGGTTATGCAGCAAATACTACTAGCTGGTGGTCTCAAATTCAAACCTAACAAGGAATGGACTGGGTGAAATTGAAGGGAAGGGGATGACTTTATCCTTATTATGTAGCCTGAATACAGATGGAACCAAAACAGAAAAGATACTTCTAAATAATAAAAGTGAGGGTTCGAAAGAAATAGTTTATACACCGAAACAAACTAAACTGTTTCCTGTTTTTGAATACAAGAAGAAAGAACTCCATACAAGCAAGCAATGTTATTCCAAGCTTCCCCATTTTCAGGATCAAGTTGAACAGCACGAGTAAATGCATCCAAAGCCTTTTCTATATCCCGTGCCTGTAAATTTTTCCAAGTTAACTTGACATACTAAAAAAAGCAAAAATGAGAAAAACAAAAAGAAGAAGCTCAAGTCTACAGCTATTGTAAAAAAATGGGCATTGGTGGTCATTCAGTGCCCATCCATTCAAACCAATCTAGTGATCCCATATATAACTGCATTCTGCATACCCAAGTGTACACAGCAGCACAAGCGGTAATCTATGCATAATTAAAGAAGTGGCTTCAAAAATTAACAATCTGAACTTTAAACCTTGTCCTAATAATCACGGATTCACCTACCTGTTCAATTCACTAAAAAGTTGGCCTAATATTAATATGTTGCTGCCACATCAACAGTAGCAATAGTCACTTTCATTATGGGCATTTAGACTTTTCCTACAAGGAGAATTTGTACCCTTTTCTGGATAAAGTTGTACATTTTATTGCAAATCTAACGGTGCAAAAGTAAATATATAATAATTAAGCATTGTGGACATCACACAATTACCTTCAATGCAGCAGCCCCAAGTGCAAACCAACCGTCTGGATACATGGAGTTCAGTGACATTGCATACTCCCTGAGTTTGATGAATAAAAAATTACTATGCTTAACATATCAGTTCCAAATAACACTACAATCAAAACAACCATAGTTATATATGCATTAATGACAGACAATAACGACAATAGTGAAATGCTTCAGGTATAAGGACACATCACACACCACAAAATTTTAGATGTCTCATAGTCTCCTCTGTTGTATGCACTGCGAGCCAGAGAACGCTGTCAATCAGAGAAAAACAAATCAATTACGAAAGGAAAGTGTAAATATGTAGAAGATAAACACAAACATGTACAAACATGAATATATACACAGACACACCTTTGCTCTAGCAGACCTATTGTTTGAAACTTCTAGAGCTTTTTCATAGCATGCATCATTAGCAGTAGTATCACCCAAGGAGCACCTGGAAAATTTTAGCACGAGTAAAAAGATCATGTAAAATAATTTTCTATAATCTTGCTATTTCATTTTTTACATTGGATATAATGTTTGATAGGATTCATAGAGGTTTTGGCTATCGGAAAAGAAATGAGACCGGAGAAGATATCTTGAACGTTGCACAAGCCTATGATTTAATGCTAGCGAACACATTTTACTGAAAAGGGTAGTCTCATCTTATCACTTATCATAATAGACAAAATCGTAGTCAAATTGATTTCTTTATAGCTAGAAGAGAAGAGAAGATAAAAATTCTTGTATTGACCGCAAGGTCTATCCTAGAGAATGTGTCGCTACGCAACATAAACTGGTAGTTCTAGAGGTTCGGTTTAACAAAGTACTTAATATGAGAAAGATGACTCCAAATCCAAGAACAAGATGGTGGAAGCTAAAGGAGGAAAAACAAATTGAGTTCAAGGAAAACATGTTGTGTGAAGGATCGTGGGAGCCTATTGGAGAAGCAAATGAAATATAAAATAAGATAGCTATGTGTGTCCAAAATGTGGAAAGGAGGGTACTGGGAGAAAGCAAAAGAAACAGAGTTCTTACAAAGGAAACATGGTGGTGAAATGGAGAGGTGCATGAGGTAATTAAACAGAAAAATGAATGCTTTAGATCTTTGCATAAAAGTCCCAATAAAGAAAACTTGCAAAAGTTTAGAGTAGCGAGAAAAAATGCAAAGAAAACAGTGCAGGAAGCTTAAGACAAGGTTTTTGACGATTTGTATAAAAATCTTGGAATCAAGGATGGTGAAAAAAGTATATACAAACTTGCAAAAATGAGGGATAAGAAGAATAAAGACCTCACCAAAGTTAGATGAATCAAGGATGAAAATCAAAAACTTTTGGTAAGATATGAAGATGTAAATGAAAAATGATTAAACTACTTTAACAAACTTTTTAATGGGAATAGCGATAAAAGTGAGGTGGACTTGGAGGACACTTATGATGATTTGAATAGAAGATTTGTGCCAAAATTAATACACATGAAGTTAAGGAGGCTTTAAAGAGGATGAAGAATAATAAAGTTTTGGGACCCGATGACATCCCTATTGAAGTGTGGAGAGGCCTGGGAGATGTAACAATAAAATGGTTGACCAATCTTTTCAATAAGATTCTTTAAACAAATAAAATGTCTGATACTTGGAGAAAAAGTATGTTTGTGCTTATTTACAAAAACAAGAGAGATATTCATAATTGTTCTAACTATAAAGGCATTAAGCTCATGAGTCATACTATGAAGTTGTGGGAGAGAGTTATCGAAAATCGCTTGAGGAGGGAGACCAAGGTTTCTGTAAATCAATTTGGATTTATGTCAGGAAGATGTACCATGAAAGCTATTTTCTTGATGCGGCAATTAATGGAAAGACATCGAAAAAATAAGAAAGATTTACATATGGTGTTCATAGATCTTGAGAAAGCATACGATAGGGTCCCAAGAAAAGTCCTATGGTGGACTCTTGAGAAGAAAAAAGTATCATTAAAGTATATTAATGCAATCAAGCATATGTATGATGGGACTACCACGTGTGAAAACTTGTAATAGAATGTCAAGGAATTTTCCTATCACGGTAGGTGTATACCAAGATTCGGCTCTTAGTCCTATTAAAGATTGAGAAAGAAAGAAGAAAGATTGTATATTACTAATTCAGAATGTGTAGCATTATTGCATCTTTACAAGAGGCTCTGCTCCTCTATTTATGAAGAAAAGAGAACAACAAAATTACAACAGATTCAGCTCTAACAAACCTGTTTGAAAATTTAACTACATCTAACTGTCTTAATACACTAATACCCCCCCTCAAACTCAAATGGGGTTGAGAATCAGAAGTGGACTCAACAACATTGAGTTTGGTCCTAAGAAAAAGAAATCGAGTTGGTGACAGAGGTTTAGTGAGGGCATCAGCTCATTGATCTATAGCAGGAATATGATACACTTTGAGCTCTTTAGCCAAGACTTTCTCTCTGACAAAGAAAATGTCAATTTCCATGTGCTTAGTCCGAGAATGAAGAATTGGATTGTGAGTAATAGCTACTGCACTTTGATTGTCACAGTAAATCTATGGGGTCTGAAAAGGAACAGATAACTCTGTCAAAAGGGTTTGAATCCATGTGACTTCTGTTGTAGCTTGAGCCAGACTCCTGTATTCAGCTTCAGCGGAAGATCTAGCCACAATTTGCTGTTTCTTGGACCACCAGGAGACCAAATTAGGACCAAAATAGATCACTGCACCAGAGGTAGACCTTCGATCATTTGGATCCGAGGCCCAATCAGCATCACACAAGACTTTGATAGTAAAAGGTTGAGAGGAAGAAGCAGCCTTGAAATGCAGACCATGATGAATAAAGCCTTTGAGGTATCTTAGAATGCGTTTAACAGCTGTCCAGTGAGAGTCCATAGGATTAGCCATAAATAGACATACCTTGTTCATAGCATAGCTTAACTCAGGCCTTGTACTGGTTGTGTATTGAAGAGCACCAACAACAGATCTATAGAGAGATGGATCATTGAATAAATCCGAGCCAGCTTTGGTTAACTTGGAATTAGCAGTCATAGGGAAAGAAATAGACTGAGCTTTTCCCATTTTGGTTTTTTGAAGCAAATCTCCGATATATTTGCTTTGAGTCAGTAGAATGGTCCCATCAGCCACTGATTTGATTTCTATACCAAGAAAATAGTCAAGTGTTCCTAACTGAAAAACTGGAATGCAGCTTGGTGGTGAGTTGCTGAATTATAACATTGGAGGTACCAGTAATAATAATATCATCAACATAAACAAGAATGTAGATAGTGTGATCTTTGTCTTTGTAAACAAAAAACGAAGGATCGCACTTGCTGGCCACAAACCCAAGCTGTAAAAGAGTTCCTTTGAGCCTATCAAACCACTGTCCTAGGGCCTGTTTAAGACCATACAAAGCTTTTTGTAGCTTGCAAACCAAGGTTTTATCTGAACTTTGGAAGCCTTGTGGCTGCTGCATGTGGATAGTCTCTTCAAGATGACCATTTAAAAAGACATTGTTGACATCTAGCTGAAACAGATTCCATTTATAAGTGAGAGCAAGAGTGATAATCAGCCTGATTGTAACAGGTTTTATGACCGGAGAGAGTGTTTCATTAAAGTCACAGCCAGCAACCTGATGAAATCCTTTGGCTACTAACCTAGCCTTGAACTTGTTAACTGTCCCATCAGCATTTTCCTTAATTCTGAAGACCCACTTACAACCCACAGCTTGTCTGTCTTTGGGAAGAGGCACAAGATCCCACGTTTTATTCTTAAGAAGAGCATCATACTCTAGTTTCATAGCAGCAAACCATTGAGGGTCAGCAAGAGCCTGCTTAACAGTCTTAGGTTCACAATGAGCCAAAAATAAGGAAGGATGCAGCCTAGGTTGATGAATTCCAGACTTGGATCTAGTTTGCATAGGATGGACATTATCTGAGGGAAGAACAGGATTAAAGGAAGGAGAACTGACAGTATGAGATTGAGAAGAAGAGGTACTGGACAGTTCACTAGGATTTCTATTTATGTCAGAAACAATGTTAGAGTGTTCATTAGTAACAGAATTTGGTTCAGCACATTCAAAAGTGGAATTAGTTGCAGCATGTTGAGAAGGAGAAGTGGGTTCATTAGAAGATGAAACAAGGGGAACATGAGCAGTAGGTAAAAATTCTCCCTTAGAAGATGTGGCAGAGTTGGATATAGATGGAAAAAGATCATTGTAAGGATATTTAAGCTTATTAAAGATAACATCTTTGGAAACATATAATTTGCCATCAGGAGAGAGACACTTGTAGCCTTTGTGAGAAGTGGAATAACCAAGGAATAAACACTCATGTGACCTGAAATCAAGTTTGTGTCTGTTATAGGTCTAAGAAAAGGATAGCAAGAACATCCAAAGTTCCTCAAAAAATTGTAATTAGGTGACTTGTTGAATAAAACAGTATAAGGAACTTGAAATTTAATAGAGGCAGTAGGAAGTCTGTTTATCAAATAAACAGCAATTTGGAAGGCAAAATCCCGAAATTTTAAAGGGAGAGAAGCTTGTTTGAGAAGAGTAAGGCCTAATTCAACAATATGCCTATGTTTTCTTTCCACAACACCATTTTG
>CM023946.1:15375151-15399437 GCA_013407115.1 Glycine latifolia | reverse complement strand
GGGGGGGGGATTTGGTTTATTCATTGCAGGTTTTATTTAACCTGTAGCAGTATATAAGATTATCCCATAATTCTAAATCTTCGAACTCCTTCACTGCCTCCCCTATCAAACCACATCGCACCAAAAGTAACCCATGTTCCCTGAAAATTGGAAAGAAAAGTAATAAGAAAGTTAAGGAGCAATCTGATTTTATGAATCTAACATACAAAAAAAGGCTTCCAAAGCAAAAGTTTTACTTCCTTAATGCAGGAATGCTAGGCATATAAACAGCATAACTAAAAGCAATTCTTTCTGCTACTGCTGGAGTAGATTCATAAATATGTTTAACCTGCAAAAAATATTGTTTAATTTTATCATGCACAATAAACAATTCAAAACAACTCACTCATTGCAGCTAGATTAAAAAAAACTCTTTACGTATAGAAGGATATAAAAAACTTTAATAATATTAGACATAATTAACCTTGTTGCATCTTTAGTCTGTGAAAGGTGCTTGTTAGTGAGTAAATCTTGTACACGTTCTGCATTAGAGTCTCTCAAATTGAAAACATTCACTCATAAAAAAGGATTGAGGCATTTGGAAAATCTTATCTGGAGCTTAAGAGTTTATGAAAATGGTCAAATTTATGTCATAAACACTTGTGGAAGAGTTTAGTAAATAAGTGCTTAATTAAGTTGTTGACCCAAATACACCCTAAAAGGAATGGAATATATAGTAGAATGTTATGTAAATATAAATAGGAAAAGAATGTCAGTTAATTAATCAGCTACTGTTAGTACTTTATAAATGTTGGATAGCTGCCTAGATAAAGCAGGGCTGTTGTATATTTTAGGCTGAGACTGGAATAATAATAGAAGTGCAGTGCATATAGTTGTCTGATCTCTCTGTTTCTCTTCTCTCTCTACCCTCTCTGTTCTGTTCTTTCTCCTTTCCTTCCTCTGTCTATCTGTTTCTTTCTCTTTCCCACCTAATCCCTATATCATAGAACAAATAAGAAACACCAATAGTTGCTTTACAAAGAAAAATAGAATCTACTGAGGGGTTTCAAGTAAGTCTTTGATTTTACAGTCCTGAATTAGAAACTAGTTTCAACTTTCAAGTACCTACCTTGGTATTCTAGGAGATGTTTCTTGCCATTAAATTATTTTGTAAATATCACATAGTAATCAATTCTTTGTTGTATATATAATCATAAGCATGTTGTTGAGTGCTGAGTGCAATTTACTCCGCAATTTCACAAACCCACCAAGTCTCTTAAACTTTTCAAGATTATCAAAGCAATTTCACACCCTCTATGGCTTCTAGGTCAAGGATCTCCATTCCTGTTCTCTATCTTACTGCAGTTGTTGGCACAAAGTTAGCTGATGCTTATTCTTGGATACCATCATTGCTTTTTCTATGGGAAAAGAAGTTCATGACCCTATTATTGATGAGTCCCTCATTGGAGAGGCCCACATAGATTGGTTCTCAAATGGGTTCAAAATCCTCAGCCTTAGGGATAAAGAAAATAGAGGCAATGGTAATTATCCATTAGCTTTGGAATAAAATTTCAGGCTACCTTCCCAAGTAAGGTAACTCATTGGTTAGAATTCCTTTTTGAAATTGTTCATTCAAATATTTGGGTTCCAAGTCATGTCAATTCTTAGGTTATAAATATTTTGTAACTTTCATTTATGCTTTATCACACTGTATATGATTATTTTAAAGAAAGATCATTCTGAACTGTTAGGCATTGTTCAAAAAACTTGTATAAAACTCATACTCGATTTGGTAATATTAATTGTATTTTACATAGTGATGATGCAAGAGTATTTTTTTTCCCCACTTTTAATTCTTTCATTATGACTTTTGTCCTAACACGTCATAACCTTCCTTCTTGACACTACCTACAATTTGTTGATTCATGTTTAAAATTTGGAGGATGTTATTCTTAGTTCTTACAACTGGTTATTTAATAACTTGTATGTCATATTCTCTTTTGAATAACCACTCATTCCCTCTTGTTTCTAAGAAATATCTTATTAAAATTTTCATTTTTTTTATTTTGTTGAAATAAACAATCCATTTATTCATATAGAATTGATAGAACTAAAACAAATCTAATGGCCAAATATAATATAAGATTCCTGTGTCTTTGGTTCCACTTATTTTGTGTATGATCAACCTTTCTCCAGGTAAAGATAAATTAACTGCTCATGCAATCAAAGTTATCTATCTCGGGTGTTCTAATTCACATATATTTTTGTTGATGCTACCTTTTCGAGGATATGTCACACCACTAAGCAGGTTGAACAAGATCCCCATTGATTGTAATTAATTCTTAGATATCTTACGTATGCTGAGTACAATTTATTCATGTAATTTTACATATCCCGAAAGCTCTTAAACTCTTCAAGAAATCTAAAACACATTTATTGTAATCAAAATTCCAATTTATGTCTACATGAGACATAATAAAAAATAATTAAATCACTTTTATTCTGTTTTATTGTGTGAAAAAGAATAATGTCTATATTTTAGTCAAAAAAAATATAACAACCTTCCATTACAGCAGACATATAGAAAAATGAAGTGTCAAACAACATAGTCATATAATTCCCAAGTTAACGTGCTAACCAAAACACAACACACAGTCATATACCAAGTTATCCATCATCAGTAAGGCACGCTCCTTAGTTTGGCTACGAGATGACTCCCATCGAATACGTAAAACATCGCATAAACACCGTATCTAAAGCAGGAAAGAAAAAATTATCAAATGCAGATAATGGATTACACACTATACAAATTAAGCAGAACATTATAAGAAGGACAATAAACACCATAAGCATTAACAAAGCTGTCTCTGTTTTGTACAGAAAAGCCTAATTTTTTAAACAAATAAAAGCTTTAGATTTTTGTCTACTCACAGTGAAGTAAAACAAATGCTGGGAATCAATTGCCTCAATGTAAGGGGCCATGTCCCATCCTGAAACCAAGTCACAAGCCAGACATTGAGTGAACTAATAGCTGGCTCATAGCTATTTTTTTCCCCTCTTTTAGAATACATTAATAATTGTAATTAGCTCTAAGTAAAAGGAGGGGGAAAAGGGAAATAGTGGTTGATCCCTTAAACTAAATATGAACAAATTTAGAAACATATGTTGAAGTGCAATTGCACAGTTACAACAGTAACCTAGGAGAACAGTATTTGAGTCAAGGTAAACCAAAATTTCTATTGAATTGATCTAGCTTCCACACTTTATTTCACTTCTTCAAAGCTGAACACCATAAATAGGCTATAAGACCACTTAATCCCATAGCAGAGTAAGTTTTCAAAATTGGAAGATTAAAAAAGGGGATTCATATGTAAGTATGCACATGCTAGACATAATATCATGCATGAATGTATAAATTCAGGCAACTTACGTTGCAATTCATCATGTCGGGAGCTCTTCTCAATCAGAAGACAATATGCCAGAATGACAGCTTGTTGTGTTGCTGTCAAACTCGGAGTAACATGGGCACCATTTTCCATGCCTTGAGACCTAGTTTTAGAGTCATCATTTTCTAACAACTTCGGTATTCTAAGTATGTCAGATGCTTCAGAGGTTTCACGCTGATTCAAATTCCAGTTATCCTCACCATTGTTGGAATCACACGTTTGCATACCAGTACCTGTTAAGGGGCAGTTATCCACATTTGATCTACTTGTGTTTGTAACAAGTACCATCTGTGCCTTTGGTTCTGCCTATGTCCAAAAATTACATATTAAAAGATAAGTTTCATAAAACATGTTATGTAGTATGCAGTTTACTATGTTTACCTGATGTACAGTACGGAAACCAAGTGCCCCAGTAACTGAAAGCTGAAGTCCAGCTGCCATCTCAGCTGACTCAAAGTGCATCCTGATAGGATAAGGTACTTCAAGATACCACAGGAGAATCAAAAGTAGTAACATCTATTTCAACATATAGATAGTATTCTCCAGAAATACCTTACAACATACTTGGGAGCCATTTGACTACAGAAAATGTTTCTGTTTTCATTTTATTTCCAGGTTTGATTTAAATTACAAAAAAATCACCTTATTTTCATTTCAATTCCTATTTTAAAAAATTTGTATAAAAAATCATGAAAACAACATTTTGTTTTTTTCATTGATTCCTATACAAACTATTGAAAACAGAAAATAGAGTAAAAACAAGGTGGATTTTTTGTAAATTAAAAGTCAAACAAGAAAATTAAATCAGAAAACATTTTCTCAAACCAAATGTCCCTTTTTTTTTCTAATATCATAAGAGTCTTGCTAACCAGTGCCCTTATGATATGGGGGCAAATTTATTAGAAATCATATGGGAGTGCATTTGTACACATCCCAACAAAAAAATCTCCCCTTTTACTTACTTAACTAGTGTCATAAGGGCACTAGTTAGCATTTGTCATATCATAAAAGACTTAGTTATTTCGAAACTTTAATCGATCATTTTCCTGAAACATATTTGTAGACTTCAAGGTGAATCACTTTCAGTCACAACTTTGTGCTCTAGTCAAGAAGTAAGAAGCAATGCTAGCTGTTAAATAAATCAAACACATCTCACCAAGTCAACCCACCAAAAAAGGAAGGAAGAAAGGCTAGATGAACATGTCACCCCAAACCTTATATCTAAAAATTACTTCTTTGCTGAAGATAAATAAATGAAAGAATACAAAGATGCATCGGTTTATGCAATGCAAGCACACAGAACCCATGAAAAGGTAAAAACAACTTGTGCCAAAACCAACCCTCCCTTTCCCCATGAAAAGGTTTTAGTTAGTTTCAATTTCACTTTCTAAATTATTTAACAGATTGATAAACCCAGAAAAGTAAAGGAACCACCATAACATCACAGAGTAATGTAAATATTGCTATTTGCATATTACTATTTTCCAAGCAAGAAGAATAAAGTCATTCCAATTGCATATTAAAGAATACACATCATCATTGATATTTTTCCTTAAACATTAAAAACCTAAATATCACCTTTTGACCCTTTTATGCAATGCATAAACAAAAAAACACTAACATGTACAGACATAAATGAGGATAGGATACCAATTTTGAATCATACTATCACACATTCATGGTTCACTGTTGATAGCAACTAACCTGCAAGAGTCAACTCGCCCATATAAATATTCCATTATTCCAGCCTCTAAATGAAGCACGGAAACGATGGCTGAACTCTCCCCATCGCGTAAATCATCCTCCCAGTAACTCCGAACTAGTTCCAAAGTGCTGAATTGCTGCAAAGCTTCTCCCATATAGACGTGCAAGAGATCAAACAAGGATGAAGACCGCTCGTCCAAAACTCTCTGTTGAAGAAGCAAAACCCTGGCAAGCCACCACGAAAGGCATCCAATCTCGACGGACATATCCTTCATCCGCATAAGCAACATCTTGGCAAAAACTAAATACTACAAAGAGTAAAACAACAACGCGTAAGGAATTGGTTACTTGAGTTGAGATGAGTCATGTTTTTAGGCGTGAAATGCATGAGACGAGTACCTGAAGATTGGAGAACTTTCCAAGCATGTCAGAACCAGCAGACATAAACTGATTCCGCGCCCAATTGTCCCATTCATCACTTCCATCCAAACACAGAGGACATTTCGGTAGCTCTGTTCCTTTCAAAGGCCTATAGTAGGAACGGTTTCATTCTCTAATTAATTAAAAATAAAGAGAGAGAAAATGAAAAAAGAAAACAAAGAGAGAGAGAGAGAGGGGTTGGAGATATAAGATTGGTTGGTTGGATGGTTAAGGGAGAAGGGAAGAGGGAAAGAGGGGAAAAGTCACGGATTAGACCTCCTCTGCTAACAAAAACTAACAATTAACATTTGCTTATTAAAAAAGAACGAGACAGGTCTTTGAAATTTTACCCCGTGAAGTTGGATTGAGTGAACCCTAGAAATGCGGCGACGGCAATACACATGACGAGTATCGCCCTGCGACGCTGTTCGGCGGCGGTGGCGTCTCTGATGAAGGACTCGGCGCGGTGGACCAACTCGGAGTAGACTCGGTCCGCGTCGAGTGGCAGCGATTCATGGCCGGCGAGTCGGAATACGAGGGAGAAGGAAGGTTCGGAGGTGAGTGCTTCGACGTAGTTGCCGCGCTCGATGGAATTCAAGAGGTCGTTGATGTGGCCATCCAACGATTCACGTTCGTGGCGAGAATCCGAGGGCTGTGAGAAAGTGATGGTGCAGCGAATGAGGCGTAGCTCGAAGCCGCGGATGGCGATGACGTCGGGTTCGAGGGTACACATTGCTCTGGACTCTGTAACGGTTCCAAGTTCCAACCGCGTTCTTGCTTGCACCGGTTCAGGGTTTAGGGTTTTTGAAATTTTTTGTATATTTCTTTTTACTAATGTCGTCTCTTGTTAATTTTTAACTAACATCAAAAAAGAACTGAAGGGTTCCGTAGAATCGGTAATTAGACCAAAGATCCTGCTTCAAGATACGTAGTGTGTGATTTCTTGATTCCTGAAAATGTCTTGATGCTTGTTATTCTTTTCTTTTTAGTAACTAAGCATCTTAAGCGGATCCTCTCCTGCAAATTTTTGTCCCCAGCACTTATATAAGCCGTTGGATGATTTCTGTGGTTGAGATTAAAGTTACAATATTAGGACAACTCTCGGATATGGTAAAATTAATTAAAAATATAAAATTACATATTTTAAAAAGATAATAAAAAACTTTACTAAATATTTTGAGGATAAGAAAATAAAAATTAAAAGTTAGCATTTTAAAAAAAAGTTATTTGAAGAAAATTCAAATTATTTAAAATATTTATAATGCATGAACTTGGTGTTCATATCTCAAACCCTAACAATAACTCCACTATCAATCTAATCAACATCAACCCCCAACACAAACAACACATAATCGTATGTCATATTTCTCCTCAACATCAGCATGTTCATGTTCCCAACATCACTCTTTTCCAACACTTTTTTAATCTTCCAAACCTCATCGTCATTCTTGAACTAACATTGACTTTGTTACAAAGCTTCCTCTTCTTGGTGGAAGAACAAGAACCAAAGCTTGGAGTGCAATTAAAAGTGTAAGAACACATACCCAATATTAAATGGATACCAATGTTAATCATAATACTGATACGAGAGATTGCTCATCACTCAAACAATTATTTGTTGTGTTTCTTTTTCTTATAGTGACATAAAAGATAAAACACTCATCCTCTATATATAGTTTATATGTCTTGATAAAAAAGATAAAAGAATGTATTGCTATTATTTAAATTTAATCAATCTATGTGCAAATATTTCATTCATATCCATATTAAAATATTTTCTATTATTTTTTACATCTCTATTACTTATATACATAAATAGTAAAATATTATGATCATTAGAAACTATATATTCTAACTTTTAAATAATTGTTATAAAAGGCTACATGTCGTAATGTGCTTATAAATGTTTTCAAATGTGGGAGTAATATTTGATGCATTGAATATGCCAAATTCCCATCCCAAAAGACATTTAATGAAAACCACCTGTGGCAAAATATACCCCCAACCCGAACATGTTGAGTCCAATTTGATGCATGGGTTCCAAGCCAAAACATAATAGACTAATAAATAGCGATTTAATATGATTTGTCAAAAAAATCCAGCAAGGCAAAACAAAGGACAAGAAAAAAGTGTAGTTGTATTAACTTGTCTTGTTGGAAAATAGTACTAACATTTAAATTTTTTAGCAAACGCATTTCAATCTTATGATCTAGTTTTTTCTATATAACTGTCAATGTTGGTGAATAAATTAATCCATTTTTTACTACAACATAGAACTTATCAAACATCAATGTCTTTTTTTTTTCATAATAGAAAAATGTCTGTTTTTTTTTTAGAGGTAGTAAACGAAAAAGAAGATGCCGATATGTGCTCCATTTTATCTCATTAATGTATCATCCATATATCCAGGCTACGCACATGCAACATAAATGCACATAAAAAATTCATTCTTTATCGAAAGGTGGGTCACTTGTCCTTTCAACCTTGAATTATGTTTCTTAACTAAACATACGCCTAAATTATTTTCTGTATCAGTATTAATTGTTAATAAATTGAGAAGAGGTAGCAATTGCTTTGTTATTATTATTGTTATTATTTGACAGGTGAATGGGTAACTTCCTTTGAATGATTTCTTTTCAAATATGCATCTCATTCTAAACAATTATAGAGTATTTAATATCTAATATGAATTAAAATTTCCAATTCGATCGAATATTTTAAAAATTTATATCAAATAATTATAATCGTACCTAAACCTGTATATGCAGAATTAACATATCATAGGCTCCTCGTTAAAATTTAAAATAACGACAATCTTGATCTGTAATAATCATTGTCATAATTCAATTTCCTAAGAGTCTGGATTTAAATTTGACCGGTAGAACATTAAAAAAAAAGTTAAAATTCAAAATAACTAGTTATTATAATTGACATAAAGTGGAACTAGGAGTGTGTTTTCCAAGGGGGTAGTGGTTTTGTTTTTCTGTTTTTGCTTTTGTACCCTGTTACCTATGGTAAAACAAACAAACTAAATAAAATATGTTTCCGTATAACCAATCAAGACACGGGCTAGCGTGGGAGACATGAATAGGTCTCTCACCATGAGAAAGTATTATTGTCCGTTGGATTTGTCAATTTTTTAAATCAACCGTTAAGATTTTTTTCTCTACCTCTATTCTTTCCCTCTCTTCCTCACCGAGACAACCATGGTTGTTACAATAAAATACAAAAGTCATAATAGAAAGCAAACAAAGAGGTTATGAAAAATCCATTAGAAATGTTCAAATTGGTGAATGAACACAAGATTTACAAAATTATTATAATTTGGGGAAGGAGCAAGTTCTTGAAAGGTCTAATAGAGATAATGGATTTGCCTTGGAGTATTTACTTCCTAGTTACGATCTTTATTTTACAGATGATGTTGAGTTCAGGAAAATTGGAAGGCACGATGTAGTTCTTGAGTATGATAAAACAAAGGTTAGTGTTGATGGAGAGAAGGATAAATACGGAAAAGAGAAAAAAAAAGTAAAAAGATGAAAAAATCTTAGTCATTGATTTAAAAAATTAATAAATCTAACAGAAAACATTACTTTTCCATAGTGGAGACCTAATGCTAGCCTGCGTCAACCAATCAATTATGTTATGTTATGCATACATTCTAGCTTGGACTAACTCAACGAACCAATTAAATTGAAGTTGATTTTTCTTAGATTTAATTAAATGTGATGTTTTATTTAGTATTGGTACAAGTTATGATCAAATATGGGGATTGTTTCCGTGAATTTTCATCTGGGTTTAAATTATTTGACGAAATTTATGTATTTATTTTCCAAAACAGAATTTTTCAAACTTCTTTTTCTGACTGAAGAATTTTGCAAACTTGTATAGCAGGATAGTTGATTATAGACCAATTCGAACAAATAACAACTGATTAATTCAGATTTCATTTTTTCCAGTTCCGATCCATCTAAACCGACTTGTGAACAACTATATTAGTATTTAAAATTATGCTACATATCGCAACGTAAATCGTACCATGCTTACAAAAGACAATAAACTGATCAAGCACTATTATCAAAATACATGTGATGTGTAGCACTAAAATTTGGTATTTCAAGACTTGTTATCTATTAAAAGAAAAAAGGACCGTTAAAAAAAATATTTCAAAAAGATTTGCATTTCAACATTTATATATATATATATATATATATATATTTAATCATGTCAAATATTTCTTTTTCTTATTTAGTTTATATTTTAGATCAAATAAATACATGGTAATATTTAAATGAAGTAAGGTAAGAGATTTCTGGTGTTTAACAAGACAAAATAGTCTGTATAAAAAATTAGGACAGAATAACAGGTATTTTTTTATAAATATTAGTTGTTAGTGTTTTTAGTTTTTTTCTTTTTAAAGTATACATTTTGTTAATAGAAAATAACATAAATACTTTAAAAATAACTATTAAAAGTAATAAAAAATACTTGATAGCACTACTTTTATCAAAGACGAGTTAAAATATAAAATAAAAAAGATTGTACAAAATTATAAATTATTCAGGGACGAAAATTTCATGAAGTCATTTTTAAAGAGTGTATAAATAATTTAAAATACATTGACTTCTAACTCAGACTTTCGTCTTCTTTCAATCAGATATGTGACCACTTGCATGACATTTTCTTCTTTCGGTGTGATGTTGCACATAAAATCACATAACACATTACAAAAGAAATAAAGTCAGGTTCTCATTTGTTTGGAGTATTATTTTTTTCTTAACTTTTTAAAATATATTATATTTTGTACATTTTTAAAAAAGAAATTCCCATGAAACCACTTTTCATCTTTTAAGACGTTAAACATTTTAATATTTATTAGTATGTGTAATTTTCGCAGAAGAAATTTAAATTCTTAAATATGTAATTTGAATTTATGTGTCACTGACGTAAAAAAAACTGCTGAAAAGTACTCCTATTTTAATACTTAACTGTATCTTAATAATATAAATTTCTTACTTGTTAAATAAGAAGAAATCCAGAAAAATAGAAAAAATATATAATAAAATACATACAATTAGTCACATAATGAAAAAGTAGGTTATATCATCATTAAAAACATCATACATATAAAAATACTAATTAAAAAACAGGCACTCCAGGTGAGATGAGGAAAAATCTTAGTTTTGACTTTTAAATAATACAATTTTTTTTTTGTGTGTATCACAACAAATTTCTCAAACAAGGCTAAAAGGAAGACTGTTTTTAAAAAAAATTGTTTTGATATGTTAGGTTAAATATATATAAGTTTACTCACGATTTTTTTTATTAATATAACAATTAGTAAAACAAAAGCTTGCCACTTAGTTGCCTTAATCATAATAGATGGAAAAAATTAAATAATAATTCACTCAATCATACTCAATTAATTAGCCAAAAAAAACCTAAATAACTCTAACAAAGAAATTGGCTACTAAAAAAAACTATAACAAAGAAAGCATACAAAATTCAAGTATACCAAACTTCCATTTAACATTAAAACGTCAAATTACATAGTACCGCATCATTACTAAATCGAACAAAAAGTTACTCCATTCCATGTGAAATAATTAACCCCCATTCCGATATTAATAATAACAACACGATTTATGATTTCGAAGCATTCCATTTTCAATAACCCCCATTCCCATTTTCAATAACCCCACAGAAATTAAAGCCACTAAATAAATTTAATTGTTTTATTTACATTTAAAATTTGTTCTTTACACCAAGTCAATCTTTCCGTTAATTTATTGCATTAATTTGGTACTGATATAGTCATCTATAGTCAGTAACCCTTTTTATACTGTTTGGCTTGATTTGACCACATTTTGTGCTCCAGCTAATAGTCCTTTTTTTTAATAATAAAATTGTTTAGTCCTTCAAAAAAATTGATTCATTTGATGACATTTGATAAATTATAAAAAAATGTCACATTAATCAAAATTAATACAGTTAATGCTAAAAACCTATGGAAAGATTAATTTAGTCTTACAGAAACACATGAATAAGGTTAAGAAACAAAAAAAAAAAACCCTAAAAATACAGATGAAAGAAGAAAAAAATCCATGTAACCCGATTAAAGTGGAGACACATAAATGCAAGAAGAAGAAAAAAAGATTGGGTATGATTTGATTCCGCAAATTCCTTGCGCGTGAAGTGGAAGTAACTGGTAAGTAAGCAGCAGTATAAAAAGTTAGTGTAAGAAGTCTCTTATCTTAACTCGCAAGATTTAAAGTCACAAATGATTTATTTATAGCACCCAATTGACACACACTGAGTCTGTCTCTCTCGAACACAATGTCGAACTCCAGCACCGGCACCCCCGCGGCCTTACCACCGAAGCCCACGTGGGTCCTCCCATACCAAACCGAGAATCTCCGCGAGGTCTACACCCTAAGCCGAAAGCTCGGCCAGGGTCAATTCGGCACAACCTTCCTCTGCACGCACAACGCGACGGGACGCACCTTCGCCTGCAAGTCAATCCCGAAGCGGAAGCTGCTCTGCAAGGAGGACTACGACGACGTATGGAGGGAGATTCAGATAATGCACCACCTCTCCGAGCACCCCAACGTCGTTCGCATCCACGGCACCTACGAGGACCCCGCCTCCGTCCACCTCGTCATGGAGCTCTGCGAGGGAGGGGAGTTGTTCGACAGGATTGTGCAGAAGGGACACTACAGCGAGCGCCAGGCTGCCAAGCTCATCAAGACCATTGTTGAGGTTGTTGAGGCTTGCCACTCGCTTGGGGTCATGCATAGGGACCTCAAGCCTGAGAACTTTCTCTTTGATACTGTTGAGGAGGATGCTAAGCTTAAAACTACTGATTTTGGCCTCTCCGTGTTTTATAAGCCAGGTTTGGTTGCTCTCTCGTTGGATCTGGTTTTTTTTTTTAACCCGGATTGTTGTGGATCAAAGACTAATCCCGCTCACAGTGCGTGTGTGACTGTCTGTCTCTGCTCCATTGGAATTTTGCACACGGTGTTTGATTTGTGATATTATTATTATTATTATTATTATTATTTTGATCGTCAAATGTTATTTTATTAGTTTTGTTAGAAGTGTTGAGCGATTCAAACCAGCAACCTCTCCTCCCTCTCTTCATCCTTCCCCGACCAACCACTGGGTCAACCTTATATCTCCTTGATTGGTGCTATTATTATTTGGTCCTCAATGGGATCTGGGGACGTGTTAGATTGTGGTTGCTTTGTGTTGTTTATTTGTGAATTTGATCAGTTTTTGAAAGATGGATGGATGTACTTATTGATTTTTTTTCAAGTTTCGTGGCAAGTGTTGGGAAAGTCCCACATCAAATGGTCCAGTTCAGTCTTCATATGACAGTATGGCACACATACGCGTAATCACATTTTTTTCAATTTGTGGAAAAAAGTCAAATAAAGATTGACTGTGACTATGTGGTGATTTCTACAATTACTGGGGTGGAGCTTATATATGTATTGGGCAGCAACTTCATTTAATGCTTGTTGGTTTTAAGATGGAATCTGACAGCATGCTTCCCTGGCGTTGGAACCTAAAAGTGTCAGCATATATTCATCACGTATTGTGCTGTGTTTGATGGAATGATGGTTGAATTCTTTTTTCCACACTTCTTCGTGCTTTCAATTAAATGGTTAATAGACCCTGGCATTCTGTGGTCATTTTTAAGGACCTGTGTTAATTTGTTAAATTTGAGAAGGATGTGAAAAATGGTGTGCATTAATGATTTTGCTCTGGTTTTAACATGAATATGCATTTTAGCACAATCTGAATCCATTCTTTGCTATTTGTTGATCTTGCCCTGAGTGATATTGAGGTATTATTTTAATCTGGGCCTTTTTACAGCTTAGTGCTGTTTTTTTTTTTATTATTATCAGGAGCTTAGTGCTGGTTTAAACCTTTATGTGCATTTGCAAGTCTGAAATAGAAAAAACAGAATTCATCTTTGAGAAATATGCAGAAATGGATTTTATTTTTCTTGTTTTTACTGGGTTCGATGGAGATGAAGCCAGAAAGGCAATATGCTATATGTCATGAACCATCAATCCCAAAAGCTTAAGCTATTAGGTGAAGACATATGAATGATTTATGATTTTATATTATATCTCTAACTCGCCCCCTCATGGAAGAGCCCTTTGCTCCTTTGGGCTTGAAGTATGAATAATGTACATACTTTGTGTTACAATTCAAATTTTTTATTAGAAGAATGGATATATGTGTGCCTTTGGGTTAGATGTGGAACCTTTATATCTATATTTTAGTAGGTTTTTTTTCTGGCCATACTACTACATTTAAGTATTTCACATGCAAACCTTTTTGTCCTAGTGATTATAAATTATGAATGTTCAAAATTAAATCTGAAGCTATGCAATCGAGCCTCGTGGTTACAGTTTGAGTTTTCCATGGAGTCATGGACCTTCATTTCAGTCACTATCAGATCAACTGGAAACCCTTCCATGTTATGTATGCTTAACACAGTGATATACTTCTCAGGTGAAACCTTTTGTGACGTTGTTGGAAGCCCGTACTATGTTGCCCCAGAGGTCTTGCGTAAGCATTATGGTCCTGAAGCAGACGTGTGGAGTGCTGGTGTTATTTTGTACATCTTATTAAGTGGGGTGCCACCATTTTGGGCTGGTAGCAATATGTCACTCATACTTTAAATTATTAATTGTAGATGTAAGCATATATTTGTTTTTTTCATGTGCTTTCTTCATCAATGCTAATACTTTTCTGCAAATTTTTGTCATCTCCAGAAACTGAGCAGGGGATTTTCCGACAGATTTTGCTAGGAAGAATTGATTTCCAGTCTGAGCCATGGCCTAGCATATCAGACAGTGCCAAAGATCTAATTCGAAAAATGCTTGATCGGAATCCAAAAACAAGAGTTACAGCTCACCAAGTACTCTGTGAGTCTACTTAACTTTTATATTGAGCAAGCAACTATCATGATTTGTATGAATATCTGCACACTGATTGGGAAGGGTACAAAGCTGTGGCACTTATGTGGTTTTCTGTGTCAGGTCACCCATGGATTGTTGATGACAACATTGCACCAGATAAACCTCTTGATTCTGCTGTTTTATCACGCCTGAAGCAGTTCTCTGCAATGAATAAACTTAAAAAGATGGCTTTGCGTGTAAGGCTTCTGTAAACCCTTTTACTTAGGCTTAGCGATTTTCGTGTGCTGACCACAAAAGAACAATTTAACTTCTTATGAATACCCTGTTTTGTCTTCTTTTAGAATGAAAAGGTAATTATATTCATTTTATCATGGAATTTAGGATAAACCGATAGCAAACAGTTGCTTCCTAATCAACTGGAAGGACTTTACAAATTTCATGTACATTCATTAAATGGTCTCTTGAGTTTAGAGGTTTACACAATGCATGTCAGGAATTTTATTTCTCTCAACAATAATGATGCCAGAGATTCATATTTTTTTTTTTAAGTTTTATGAGTAAGAGGCCTGGTTTTCTTACTTGGATGCAGGATATCTTGTTTGGTATATGAGCATTTTTTATGCCAGCAGGAATGGAAGGCATTAGATTCCCATAAAGGATCACTATTCTTCCCACCCTGAAGTTAAAGAAATGTGATGGTCATTGGATTTGTGTTTTTCATATAAAATGGACTCTGATTGCACTTAAGCAACTCAGGTTGTTCACTGGACCCAAAGTTTATAGACATTTATCTCCCAGGGAACATTGAAAAGTTTGAAGAATCTTTTTTTATAGTAAATATGATTAACATGATTATTATCTAAAACTGTTTCTCCATGTCCACTTTTAAAGTTTTTCTGATTTTTTTTTGTTGATGCTAATTTCTATTATAAGCTTCAATTGAATTGACATAAGTTGGCAAAAATAAAGTAAGGTCACTTTCTTCACAATCCTGGCCTGAACTTCCCCATAACGCTTCTTTGCTTGTGAGTATTAGAATTTTTCAGGTTCTTCAGCTTAACCTTATCATTGCTTGTTGTTGAAACTCTATCAGGACCTCTCATCTTGACTGTGAAGTTGAAAGTGATCCACTTCACAGTCTTCTGCTTGCCAAGTCCTAATATTGCCATTTACAATTTTGTATACTCTACTCCTAGGTTATTGCAGAGAGGCTCTCTGAGGAAGAAATTGGTGGTCTGAAGGAATTATTCAGGATGATTGATGCAGATAATAGTGGAACTATAACATTTGATGAGCTAAAAGAAGGCTTAAAGCGAGTAGGATCTGAACTAATGGAGTCTGAAATCAAGGATCTTATGGATGCAGTAAGATAATTTGTTTGTGTTGGGATTAATCCATTTTTGTTATTTGTACTGCTTTGCCTTCAAATTTTAAACTATTGAACAAGATTTATAATCTTGCATGTTACAGGCAGATATTGATAATAGTGGGACAATAGACTATGGTGAATTCATTGCTGCTACAGTCCACTTAAATAAGCTGGAGAGAGAGGAAAACCTGGTGTCTGCTTTCTCCTATTTTGACAAAGATGGAAGTGGTTACATAACCATTGACGAGATACAACAGGCTTGTAAGGATTTCGGTTTGGATGATGTCCATATCGATGAAATTGTCAAGGAAATTGATCAAGACAATGTTAGTATTCTTTTGTCTTGCTATCAAGAGCTTGTTTGTACTGACCATAAGTTTCTGCAACTCATCTGCTGATTATAATTCTATGCCAGCATTAGCATGATTTGTCTTTCAAGGAGTGCTAGCAACAAACTCCTTTTAACACACACTCCATCATCGGCTGAAATTTATTGGAAACTACAATATCATGAGAGAGGGTTGTTAAATAAGATGTGAAGTTCACAATTTTTTGTAATTTTCAATAAATTTCAACCAATGAGAGATGATGTGTTCAAAAGAGTGTGTGTGACAGTATGTTGCTAGTTGCCTACTTGTTTCATAAGGATTAATGGAAATTTTGTGCTGCAGGATGGACAGATAGATTATGGGGAATTTGCTGCCATGATGAGAAAGGGCAATGGAGGAATTGGCAGGCGAACCATGAGGAGCACGCTCAATTTCAGAGGTGCTTTTGGAATTATAGACCATGGGTCCGATTAAGTCATTGTACCTTAAATAATTATTACTTGATGATAAAATTTTGAACAACGAAAACTTTGGTAACGATAGACATCATGAGTAGCCTGACCAAAATTTGCATTTATGAATAGACCCATGGTTAAAAAATGACCTTAGGTACTTGTCTGATGATGAATTACATGAAGCCAACTACAGCACCAATTGGCAGCTTAAATTATATATATAGTTTAGAAAAGGAAAAGAATTGGACGGCTTTATTATTTTTTTCACCTCTCCGACATGTAGGATAGCGAGATAAGAGTGGTTACAATGAGAATCAATTAAGATTTAAGATTTTTTGCTATTAGAATCTTGAAAGAAAAGTGAGAATGTTCACAAGAAAATGTCAATTTTATCAACTGACGTGTTTCTCCACTGACCAGTGAATCTCGCAAGAGTTGCTTGTTCTTTGGAAACAATTGTTGCAACTGGACAAGGAGTGGCAGCTAATTAGGATAAAATAAAACTAAAAAAAAAAAAATTACATACCTCATTGTACAAAGATTTCGCGCTATGGGTAGGTAAGAGGAAGAGATATTGTATGTAGTCATACATTTGAATATGTAAAGAGATTGTTTTCGGATTCAAACTTATGATCAAGTCATCAAGACATAATTTTATTGCTGTGTCAGGATTCGAACCCATAAAACAAGATAAATAAATTATACAATAACGAATGTCTTGTTCCACTAAATAAGGTTAGTTATATGAATCATAGAACATATTTCGATACATTCAAAAATCAAAATTTAAAAAAATGTTATTGAGTCTGAAATTTTCCTTAATGATTTCCTCTAATGTATTTTTCAATTTATCTGTTCTTTTCATTGGACAAAAAATTTACAATCTATTATTCTAATTGGTGTCTCTTGTAACCTTCTCTGTGTATATCCAAATCACTTTAATCAAATTTCTACTACCTTTTTTACTACACTCACTTTGCTCTCATATTATCCCTTTAAAGCACAACAGTCACTATCAAATAATATAACTGAACTATAATTGTACAATAAAACTTAACTTATCTAAGTTTAATAGATACTTTACTATCACAAACAACTCCCGTTGCCTTTCTACATTTAAGCCATTTCACTTGTTATTCTGGATATTCTTTTAGTCACTTCAAAGGGAATTGAACTAGAATAGAACTATTGAGAAGGCCAAACAAAGTGAGCATTTTCTCACTAAATAGACGAGGTTGGCTAAATGGTTCACAGTTCAGACGATATAAAAAATTGATGTTTAAATGAATCCATCATTAGATGAAAGTTTAAGTAAAAATCATTATTCCTTAAAAAAAAAAGTAAAAATCATTTTCTAAGGTTAATTATACATATAAATTATAACATTCAAAAATCAAAAGGTAAAGAACAAATAGGGAGAACACATGGCCTCGCCATTTAACAATGAGGAACTGCCCCTATACAACAATAAGAACTGGTACAGAAAATTCAAGGTAACATCTCACATGAAGTAACTGGGCGAAATACTGGGAACTTAATCAGAAGTGGCACTTAGATATATTTGCCACATATAAGGGCGAGCCATTATTGAACCGTTTTATTCCGTGCATATTCTGTTGGCCTTCACATTTTACAGGAAAGAGGAAGAAACTTGGTATGACGCCCTTGGGCAAAAACTTTGCCAGTTTTTTCTTCTTGAACTCCACGCTTATTACAGCAACAGTCTTTCCTACACGCAGAGCCCTGGCCTCGATCTCAATCTCATCCTAACATAAACAATGGAAAATTATTATTGCAGTGATACCTTGCATTAATCACAACATTCATTGGCAGAACCACTAAAAGAACTCCTTACATTCCACTCTTCGATAAATACATGTTAATAGAATTTTGTTAATATATACAATTATTAAAATACAATTCACATTATATATAGGTTTAAACTAATCCTTAAAATACAAACTTTAAATTCTAAATAAATTACTATTAAGAAGCATTCAACAATTTGTGGAACCTTATGGGAGAAGAGTGTAATAATGGGACAAATATTGCTGGGGGAAAATAAATTTGGAAACGTAGATACTCTTCAGGAATACAAGCGAATGTATTTTTTTATATTATTTTTTTACTCAAATATTGTTTTTTTCGTGGTAGTTGTTGAATAATACAACTTATCTCATGTATATATATGGCAGACAAGAATAGCGCAGCATTACAAGTAGTAAGAACAATGTGCAATAGCAAATCATTTTCAAGGGTGGGCAACAAATTTTGATTTTGTGAAAGAACTGAATCTATCCCCACAAGAAACCACAGGGAACGGAAGACAGATTTAGTATCTTTAGTGTTAGATCTTGAGCAAAGATTTTGAGTTCAAGATCTGATCTTCACTAAATCTCCTAATAAAGGAGGTGAAGAGATTTCCAAATGAAGAATGAGTTCTTGTAGAATAACCCTCAAGATCTGCACACAGTTTAAAAAAGAATAAATTTTTTACCTCTTTTTCTCTCTAAGATCTCAAAATAAGATCTATCACTAAAGAAAAATTAGAGAAATTTTAAAAAATCTTCAATCCTATATAATTCTATGGGGACTATCAAAAAATGGTCTAAGATCTCCTCAACTACTCTCCATTGGTAATCTAAATTAAATTTCCATAATTCTTATAAGAAAGTACACTTTCAAATGCTTCAAGTTTGAAATCATCCAAGCAAGATTAGTTGTGGTTTAACTTACACGTCTGCTTTATGATTTGTCAATCCTACACAATATCTTTTTATGTGCTATGTTATTTTCTTTAAAGGGAATGGGAAAAGGAAAGAATACTAATTCACTTCTATACCCCATTTTTTTTATTATTATTTTGAACTGTTTCCTGAACTCATCAAGATTAGAAAAAATTTATGCACATGTTCAGGAACCTTTTTTTATATATAAAAAAGAAGTTACTTCAAAAAATAAATCCCTCAAGAAGTTTAAATTTTATTTTCTAAACAATTTTACTAATCATTACTATTAGGACAGTAATTAATAAAATAGTTTTTTTAATTAAAAATCACATCTAATACTTTGATAACATTCATGATTACATTTTTAATCTTTTAAGAACTGCATTTATGACAAAAGTTACTGAAACCATTTTGGTAGTAAACTAGGCCAATTATTTGTGACACTCAAATTTAAACTCAATGTTCCTCTAGTTCCAATGTGGCAATTTTATACTTGCAACAGAAATTAAATATTTCCAAACTTACAAACTTAAGTTCAATGGTTTCTTGAATCATTTACTCTACAAAATATACGCCTCTTTTGGTTCATTAATCACCTCTAAGCTCAATCAGATCCCTAACTGCTCGGGCCAGCTTCATCATGATTCTTACAGCAAAACCCACTATCGTGAGGGTGATCATCAGGGTGATGTTCATCCTCATCGCTATCATCTTCATCAAAGGGCTTCTGTTTATGGAAGATACAGCACTTCTTGGAACTCTTCTTCTGCATAAACTCGTTGTCTACAGTGCCCTCTTTCCAAGAGACCTTCTTCTTCTTGCGATTGAGGGGGAGGAAGAGGACTTCTGGTTGCTGCTGTTCCTGCTGAGTTGAAGAGGATGATGGCTCAGAATTCAAAATTGTTATGGTGGTGGTGGCAGTGATAGAAGGGGAAGACAATGCCACTGGCCTGGTGGTGTTCGTGCGTCTGTCCATGGCTGTTCTCTCACAGTTCAAAGAGATTGGAGACACGGATATAGCAAGTTTATGGCATCTTGATAGAGTAATTCTGCAGGTTGCTCTGTTCCTGTTTTACTCCCCTTCAATCTGCTTTCAACGAAGAAATACAAAATAATGTTAATCTCAATAACAAATATTTGGGTTGACAAACTTACATGATGCTCAAGTATGTTGTGTTTTGTATTATTTAAAAGCGTAATTTATATATTCCAGCTGTATTTATAAATATTCTGAAAAATGCATAACAATCAGAACTGAACAACACAAACATCTGCACTACTAAATGAAAACAAAACAAGAACATAAGGCATCATTATTCAGATACACTAACTAGGTACTCAATATGATAACTGTAGGAAGTATGCAAAAAAAGTTAAAGGAGCAAGTTTATATCCATCCAAACTCCATATGGAACTTTGTACGCACGTCCAACCTTTATCCATAAATACTTTTGGAAATGTAACCACCAGACAGTACCCATTTTGACCCCTTAACTAATAGGGTAATTGCTCGAGTTAAAGAACGATCACCTATGACTCAGATAGAGTGACTACCTCGTATCCAATTATCCATGGATAGTTTGAATTGGCAGAACTATATGTTGACTACCTCATAGTTTTGAACTCAGTCCCCAAAAGACCAGAACTCCCAATACATGACCCAAAAAGAATAAAAATTCAGTTCACATATCACACGCTCATTCATTCAGTCCAAATTCACATTTCAGGTCAAATGCACGTTGAGTCTTCAGCAAAAATCTAAAACAAGCATAGTCAACTAGTACATAAATTGCTTTTGAGCAAAAAATTAGCATATGATGCAATAAAAGCAAATTAACTCTCAAAAACTTAATCCTGATCGACTCATGTAAGTAGCCTTCTATTTTGTTTGAGAAAGAGCAAAAGCATTTATCATGTTCCCCTTGCCATGGTCCTTGGGAAACAAAGACATACATAATTACATCCCCTTTGGAAAGAAGAAATGCCCCCTCATGGAATTAACTAGATTATTTAACAAGAGAATTACAGTTTTTTAAGGTAATCATTGATTTTAAAAACGTGTTTGAGCACCAAAATCAACGGTTTTAAAAATGTCTCTGAACCCAAAAGTAAAAACAGTTTAAAAAATCATGGATTTTAAAACAATTTTTTTCTCCAAAATCAGTTTTAAAAGCAGAACAGTGGAAATCATATGCCTGTCCTTGAACCCATTTTTTTATTTTCTTTTTTCAGGGTGCCGAAGAAGGTGGTAACTAGACTGGTGAGGCTTCAAAGGAGGTTTTTGTGGGGAGGCAACGCTGATCAAAAAAAGATTGCCTGGGTAAGCTGGGATTGGTTTGCCAACCAAAGGAGTTTGGGGGTTTGGGAATCAAGGACTTAACGAAGTTTAATCATGTCTTACTTGGGAACTGGTGTTGGAATATATTTCATCAGCAGGATGAATTGTGGGCACAAGTGCTGGAGTCAAAATATGGAGGTTGGAGGAACTAGGAAGAGTCTAGAAGGTCTGTTAGTGAATCCATTTGGTGGAGGGATCTCAGTTTAATATGTAACTCGAATGAGGAGGGGAGTTGGCTCAAAAGAGGGATAAGACGGAATATGGGTTGTGGCTCAAAGGTAATGTTTTGGGAGGATGGTTGGAAGAACGACGGAGTGTCATTGAAGGAGAAGTATCCAAGATTGTATCAGATTTCTCATCAACAACACCACTATATCCAACAAATGGGTATATCAACACAATCAGGATGGGAATGACAGCTACGATGGAGAAGATTTTTTATGGAGGGAGAGGTAGAATCAACTGTAAAATTTCTAGAAGATATACAGGACTTGGTCCTACAAGTACAGCAACAAGATACTTGGAGGTGGGAGGCTGATTTGAGTGGAAAATATACAACGGGGAGTGCTTACAGATTTATTAACAAGGAATTGATAATCCAGAATCAGGACGATGTGTTCAAGGATCTATGGAAAATAAAAATCCCTAGTAAATCATCATGCTTCGCTTGGATAGACTGCCTACTACGAAGAATTTAAGTAGAAGGAATTTGGAACTCAATGATGTCTATTGTCCTTTCTGCAGGAACAATGATGAGGATGCGTCCCACTTATTCTTCAGCTGTGATAGAATTATGCCGCTATGGTGGGAATCAAAATATAGTAGGGGTATCTTCCGTAACTTTGATACATAAATTGATGGATGATGCGCTATTTCTCTGCTGAACGTGGCTAAAAAATTTGGAGAAAGGATTTGACATTCCTTTCCATTTCTGGTCTAGTCATATTGGGGAGGCTTTTGTAAGCAGGGGAGGGTTTAGCATATAGTTTTTTTCTTTCCCTTCCTTTTTGGGTGGGAGCCTAGTATCTAACCAGATTTTTGGCAACTTAATTCATGTATGTATTCATGTATTAGGTTGCCATAGGTCTGCATTTTTGTTGCTAGGTTTGTTTATGTATCAGTACTACTTGTACTCTGTTTTCTTATAAATATATATATTTTTGCCGATCAAAAAAAAAAATCAACTGTTCAAATCAGGGCAAGCTTTCACAACATATAGACCTGCCAATTCAATATATTCAACCTTGTATACATAATTTCAATCACCAAGTTCCATGTCACAAAGTGCTGTAACAGGATATAAAAGGGGCCAGTGTCCCTGTTGGTGTCCCCAAGAAAGTGGGGAATGAAAAAGTAAAACACCATCCAACATGAAATACAATTCAAGCTAAAAATGAATATTCCATTGACTGTATGATTAGTTATTGTTAAGTTTGGTGGTTTGATATCTAACCAGTGTCACAATTCCAAGCCAGGTAGGTACCAGTGGAACAAAGAGCTTTATGGTCCCTTAATTTTTATAGCACGATATTATACATCTACTACTACCTGTTTTTTTTTTTCACAAGAATTAAAATTCCCAACATTAAAAAGTGGCATAATCTATTCCCAACATTTTCAACTAAGATGGAAAAAAATCCCTTCTAAATGGAACTTTGGTACTTCACTCGTGCAACCTGATTCGACCAAATGGTTCAATAATGTATCCCTCTTCTCTTATTCTTTTTCAGCCCCGTTCCCTTTCCTTTTATTTTAGTTGTAGTATGGCATGTAATGTAACTTTCACTGGCCACCAAGCACAGTCTGGTTCGATTCTAGTCTACTTGTTTTCAGAACAGCACTCTCAGCCTGAGACGCTTGACCAACCCAATAGAGGTATTATTACTTACTCACAAACAGCTTTTATGTGAATATTTTGATGACTAGGATAATTAGTGTTTATTCATATTAGGAAAATTACTGGTTTATTGCTGATTTAATTGTCAATATAATTTGTTCACTACCGGCCTTTTTCTGTCTGTATTATACATTTTTCCTTACCCACACAGATAAAATCTATACCCATACATCGGATTTGTTAACATCAACAACATAGATTAATAACAAAATATTAACAATAAAATCATGAGTATCCCTTTCAGTACGCAGGAGTATTCTAGAATAACATTTTGGGCATTGAATTTACGCTCAAAACCAATTTTAATTTTCAAGCCTTGTGAAATAGACACCACCATCATCACAAACGATTCGTTCAAACCTGAATCAAAGATCTGTAGCCTTGTTTAACGTTTGTCCACCGTGCTATGTTTTGTAACAGAATCAACAACTTTTTTTGTCTCTGCACTAGGTCAAACACAAAGGGGGAAAAAGAGAAGGAATGAAAACAAAAAATAATCAGAATCGCACAACAACAACAACAACGAGAAATCAGTCCATGGTCCAACCGCTGACCCGGCGAACCGGATCGGGTCGCTATGTAAAAAAAAAAAACCTTCTTCGTCCGTGCCGTTTCCGCTTCTCCCTCAGAGCACCGTCGCGTCGTCTGTACTCCCCCGGGGGTGGGGGTGGGGAGGGGGTTGGGCTG
>CM023946.1:15264621-15375051 GCA_013407115.1 Glycine latifolia | reverse complement strand
GGGGGGGGGGGGGGGGGCCGGGTTGCATTAAATGGTCTTTTTTATTTTGTTTGAACAATTTGACTATAAATTAAGATTTTTAAGTGTTGCATTATTTTAATAGTGGATAAGTGTTGTATCTAAAAGTGAGTTATTATTCTTATATATATATAATTTGTTTTTAAAATATTCATAAATTGTTAATAATATTAATATAGAATAAAAATAAATTGAGTGCAAGTATGTGTATGATATATATGAGATCATAATGTTATTATAGTTTTCTTTCACTAAAAATGAGTTATTGGATGAGAATTAATATTCTATAATTTTGTGTTGATGATTTTTTTTCTTAAACTTATTCAGTTTATGTAAAAAAAAATTTAATTTTTTGTACTGTTCGACTATTGTCACCGGTTCGATTTTTAAAATTATGCTTAAGACACCCACGCTCATTAGTTGTGAATTCTAGTATGGTAATTAACCCAATCGAAGTAATGGATTAATGATTTAATCGGTGAATTATTAATTGGTCCGATTTGATCCGTTGTATATTAAAAGTTCAAAAGTATATTTGTATCTATTATATATAAATATATAACTAACATTATTTGAATAAGAAAAATTTATTCATAATCCAAATTTACAAAAAATCTAAATTTTTTCAAAATAATAATTTTTTTAAAATCAGCTGAATTAGATCAATCCAATTAGGATTTGGTGACTAATCCGACCGAATTTGATTGGGTTAATCCATATCAATCACACAAAATCGACCCAATTAGATCATCATATCATGATCTCATCGATTGATTTGAACCGAATTTGATAACATTGTCCACACCCTTAATTACACAGGAGTAAAAGTGAGAAAATAATATCCACATGATAAAACATAAAAATATATGGGAAATGAGGAAAAGGAGAAAACAATGTAAATGAAAAAAAAAACAATAAAAAAACACAGAAATGAGCAAACATTGAAGAAAATTCAAAACATCGTGTTTAACTAACAATCTCAGTAGGCCAATTGCTTTCGTCCGTCTCATGAAAGACGTGTCTTTTGAGTTCGTAAAACAAAATTATTTATTTATATTATACACTTAAATATATTTTTACTCTCTTAAATTTGAGTTTTTTTTTATTCTTCCAAATTTATAGTTTTTTTTAGTCATATAAAATACTCTTTTTAGTCTTATGGTGAGTCAAACATAGAATAGAATAAGATATTCCTAATTTGTAACAACTTTTAGAAGAGTGTATTGGATTAAAATTTTAAAAGATTTTTTTTTAGAAAAAAGTCTTCTGATATTCAATTAAAAATTTTAAATAGTATAAATAAATCTTTTGGTATTCAATTAAGATTTTTGGGAAAATAACAAAATTTAGGGGTATTTAATTAAGATTTTTTTTATAACTTATAAAAAAGTTTTTTGTTATTAAAAATATACATTTTTAATTAATTATTTTTTAAAAAGGATTTTGATAGATTTAATTAATTTTTTTAGTATAGGAAATCTATCAAACAATCTCATCCAAGTTCTTGAAATTTTGCTAGATTATTTTTTCTTTTTGTAATAGTTATTAAACTTTATTATCTCTAACACACATACATTTCTCTCTTTTTGATATTCTTCGATGTGTGTGTCGTATATGTTTTCCTTATTCTTTTGAAATAAAAAAAGATAAATATACTTTTCACTTTGACACTTTTTTTGTTATTTTCTAAATTAAATTAATATTTATTTTATGTGTTAAAACTAATCATATCTTTTTTATACTGACTATACCTATTACTTGCTCAATACAATATTTTTGTGATTGTCACCCTCAATTTTAACATCAAAATAACTCAATAATTTTCATACAAATTTTTCATCATCAACACCCCCTTCTAATATATGTTTACTATTGCACCCATTTAAATATGTCATTTAATTTATTATAAAATGATTGTAACAATTAAAAAAATTAAAAAAATCATATAATTTTAAATCTATTGTCCAAATCCAAAAGTGAAAATGAAAAGATGTTATTGCAAGAAAGATTAGTATTAAAAGACATAAAATAATAATCAATTTAGCTATTGAAAGATTAAAAAATTATATTGATCTTACTTTTTTTTATTCCAAACCTCATAATTTCTTCTTATTATTTTCAATAATTCTTATAATTTTGAATGTATTTTTAAAAATTCATAGAATCTTTTTAAATCTTATAAATCTATAAAGACATTTCTAATCTTTTAAATTCTTATGATATAAATTCATTAAAATTCAAATTATCATAAAAATTTTGTAAATTTTTTTGATATGTCAATACTCTTATATAATCTTTAAAATTCACAAGATTTTTTTATACTAAAATAATTTTTAAATCATAATCCAATCCACTTCCCTTAACCACTAAAATTTATTTATATTTTATATTTTAAAGTCTTTACAATTAAAAACTGATATAATCAAATTAGTAAAAAATAACTAAAAACTCATTAACCATTTTAAAAACTTCTTTAATATTTTTATTTACTTGATTTTGACAATTTTAAATCATCAAAATCATATTTTAAAATATATAAAATGAAAAACAAATTCTGACAATCAAAAATACCAAAAATTACAAATATCTTATTTTGTGTTTGACTCACTTATTAAAAGAACTAAAAGCAATGTTTTACATAGTCCAAGAATTAAAAAAATAAATTTAGAAAACTAAAAAAAATGATTTTTTTAGTCCTTGTCAAACATGAAATAAGATATTTATAATTTATAACATTCTTTTACCGCTAGAATTTGAACAAGTCATTCATTTGATATCCAAAGCATGTAATACTATTGTACAAAGCGCACTTTTTCCAACTTCCTAATTACGAATTGGAGTCGATGATAGCTGAGACTCTGAAGATGAGTTAATTTGGTCCGAAATGTTAAAACACCAATACAAATAAATCAAAACCAAGGATAAATTAGTTAAAAATACACGAGTAGTAGAAAATAATACATAAAAGGGTTATCTATCACAAACTAAAAGACATTTGAGATTAAAGAAAAATTACAGAGGGGGTAACTACAAAGCTGTTATGACCCTTACAGTCAACCACGAAGGTCTCAGTAGTTAAATTCCCTCCATCCTTCGATCCTAGTAAAAATTCCAGTAGACAAGGCCAAACTAAAGCTTTCTTTCAACAAAAATCTAATTGCAAATGTGTAACAAAAGGGGGAGAAAAACAAATCAAACCCCGTTGAGTTCTACAGTATTTGGTATCTACTGTAAAATTTTCTCAAATTGTTGAGAGAACCAAATCAATTAGTTTTCTTCTCTTCTTCCGTTGCAGTGTTCTCTTCCTTTGTGGCGTCTGTCTCTGCCACAACCTGATCATCCTCGCCTCCAAAACCAAATTCATTAACACGTTTCTTGTCCACTTTATAAATCCACCTCTGGTATAAGTATATGACAAAGATAAGATCTGCAAGGCAGGAAGGGACAAAAGAAGAAATTAAGACAGTGATAAAGGCCATTGATGAACTGATATACTTGCAAAGTGCCAAATATTAAGAGTAAATACACAATTGCAAGAAGATATTTCATAAATGAGTGCATTCAAATTTGTCAAATTATGGAACAAAGGAGATTAAAGAATGATTATCCTTTCAGCTAAATGACAGTCATGAAAGGTTCGTGACTGCAAGGAAAGGTCAGAAATAGTAGGATAACATAAAATGCAAGCTCCTTCCCTTCCTTAAAAACTAAAACTATCGCAATACTCTGATGGAGAAGGAATACCATTCTTCTGGGAAATCCTTCTCGAAGTAACAAAGTTTAACCCTCATGTTGCTAACGTGCAACCATTAAGTTCAGATTCAGTTTATCAACTCTCAGGTAGGCTGGGATTCAAAACCTCATCATACACAATAAATATAAGAGGTTGGGCTTTTATCAGGCTAGTGGCACCTAGCTTCCTAATCCTAGGGAAGCAATACCAGATTTTACCACAGTTATTCTACCAACAACCTTTCCAACTCTAATCATCAGCTCTTAGATCTGCTTTGTTAAAAGAAGACAACATTTCATGCACCACAAGCTTATTAATCTTAATATGAAACTAGCCTTAGTATTGAAAGCAGTTGCACAAAATAGCAGGTGGTCATGATCATAATTTTACCATCACGGAAGACAGAAAGCCGATGGAGTGTTGGCATTTTAATGACAAAGGCAAAAAGGTCATCAATTATGGTGTTGAGAAACTTGTATGTCATTTGCCTCCAAGGTAGATGAGCAACAGATTTGAGCTTGTAGTTGATGAACAATTGAGGGCACATCATAATAAAGCCTGCAACAGTTTTCAAGTACAAAGAGCACAAACATTACAAAGCTTAACAAATTTATAAACTTAATGATATAATCTCGATTGAAATTGGTTAAGTGTGTGACAGTCTGTTTGGTTAGAATTCTCAGACACGTAAACACATGTGGCCATGTCAAATTAGAAGCTACTCTCAGTAGCTTTGATATCCTCAGTGAAATTGAGGTGAAACAAATAAATGCATAAAAGCACTTGTGATTCAGGACAATCTTGCTAGTGAGTAGGGATGCATAAACCACATTACCACAACAGTAAGGAAATTAAAAGCACACCAAATTTATCAAAGTCAAAGCATTTTTGTTTAATTTAATCAATTTAGATAGTTGTGGTCATGATTTTATATGGTAGCATCAACAAAAACACAATCATAGCATAACCAAGAAGAGTGCTTACCAAACATGTATACACAACTTGTGAGCGAAGACAGAATCCAAGAATACCAGCTCTTGTGACGCTCATACATCAGTGAGTAAACAGAAAAACCAGCAACCAGGAGAAATAGAACATAGAACAAATACTTCATAGCAATATCATCATATTCCTTTGTCTTATTCCGTACATATGACTCTCGATCGCGGAGCTTCAACATAGGTATCCTTCCTGTCCTATCAATCTGGAAAAAAATATATTACAGATTGCAGATATCAATAAAAATAATTAAGGAACATCAAAATATATGGTCGACAAAGAAGGAATGTAAATGCAACATGTGTACAAACTCGCTCAAGAAAAGTGATAAAACAGTAAAAAGGAAAGGTCCCAGCAAAATATTCTACGTACACATATTACAGTATATGTAAACATGAAAGGTCTCAGCAGATGTTCTACGTATGCACAGTACTAAGTATACACGACATTAAAGACATGGAAGCTTGCAATGTCAGCAACATCAATCATTATCTCAGGAACCATGATATTTTTTATATTCAAAATTCAAAAAGCACACCTATAAAAAATGTTAGCATATACATATAAAAGAAAACCTAGAGATCACAAAAAGTACCTCTATGCGCATGGCTTTTCCAATTTTCCAGAACTCAATAACGCAACCAATTCCAGAGCTTGCAAGAATCATCCAAGAGGTGTCATTGTCAAGCAGATAAAGGAAGATAATAAGCTGACAAGCAAAGCTCACAACAACGGTCTTTGCAGAGAGTCCTTCCATAGATTTATTTTTGTTCCAAAATTGGATGTCTGGGAAGAGAAAAATAATTAGATAATGACCTGTACCTCTAACCAAATCCATATGGATTTCCTTATTCGAGGTGCTTTCTTAAAGACTGATGGACAATTGACTTACCATTCTTGAAAGCCAAGAAGTCAAAGACTGAATGGAGAAGAGAAACAACCATGGTAATTGCCAGGAGGTAAGGATTCCCTTCCAAGAATACCCTCTGATATAATTATCAAAATCAAATAGTTAGCCAATCAAATAGTTCAGCATAATACCCAAGTACTCAGCATGCATGTTCCATCAAATAAGTTCAATATACTATAAATCGATAATTATGTAGAATTGAGACAATTTTCTAAAACGACAAACCTTGAGTTCATCAGCCTCGCCTTCAATCATGCTTCCATAGCTACGGTGAATCTGGAAGGACTGGTCAATCTGCAGGAATAACTGCCACTTCGTCATACTAATGGGACCAACTTCCAGGTTAAGTGATAATTCAGTCACTGTCTCGTTTAAAGGTATCAGCTTATCCCTGAGTAACCAGAATTCATTGAAATAAACAATTGGATAGTAGTTCCCAGTAAAAGGATCGACATTCAAGTCTGGGCACCCAAAGTTAAGGTAACTTGACATATAAATATATAATCAGCTAACTTGCATGAATACACCAGTTATTCACTGTCAATATATTGGAAGGTCAAACAATGAATTTAAAATTCAAAAAATAAGAGAGGTCAAAATAAGAGACTTCACTGAAAGTGAAATGACACTAAAAGTATTCAATTGCATAAGGCCCTGCCATCTATGAGTTCTGCACTATTTCTGCATTAATCTTGCTTATAATAAGACCATATATGTTTAATGATAGACACGATATCCAGAAACCAATGCCAAGAAAGGGGAAAATAATAAGGAGGAAATAATTAATAGAAAGCAATGTAAATGACAAGGATACAAGGAGCAATGTTTGGTGCTACGCCTGTTTTTGGGTACCTGCAAGCAGGAAAATTATATTAGTATGAACATAGTCTTAGTACACAAGGTTTTAGTATGAACAATATAATAATATTACTAAGGCATCAATATCAACAACACCTTTAACCCAAGTTAATTGGAGTCGGTAATATTACTAAGGCATCAATGAATGAAAATGATTTTAAATTTGAAAACAAAGAGAAGTACAAATTCATCTTTTTGTACTATTTACAAAACCAATCACAGGTCCCAACATATCTAAAGCCCACAGACTTATCTAAATTCAATATACAAATACTATATAGTTAAAACTGAGATTACAAGCATAATTCCACTGATATAAATATGGACTTATGTAATGTTGTTGAAACAGGTTTGGGCCATTGGGCAGGCTTGCCCCACCATACGTTTTGAGTGGGTTGGGTAAACAATGTCATGATCCATAATAGTGGGTTAAATAACCCTAAAATCCTTCTGATGCCAAAAAAGAGTGTAAAAATCGCAAAAATCTCCCTAGAAATGAGTGGGAAATGGCAAAAAGGATGGACAAAACAGGGATTTCATCCCTGTCCAAAATTATGACTGCTGCAAGTGCGATTCCGTGCTTGGAAGTGCACAATCTGTACATGTGACAGAGAACTTAAAGCAGACAGTCTGCTTGGCTCTGCACTGCTATGGAAGCATAATTTCCTGCTATTAACTACTATGAATGAGCTTGCCACCATGGGCGATGGCAATGTTATGTCGCATGTTGATGATTTGAGATCAATAGACTGAGATGCTGTAGGATATAGCTGATTTGAAGGAGCTCAGATGTAGCCTCTAGAGATGGAAGGTTGTTGGCTGCAGAGCCATAGGTCATGCCAATGTAGGATTACGACCCAAAAAGTGAGAAGAAATTAGTGAAACTGATTTCTTATTAAAATATAATGTTCTTTAGTTTCAGAGATTTGATAGATGAACTAATGCTTAACCAACTGAATCTTCACAATAAATTTTGTGAAGTTCCAATCCAACAACATGATTCACCCCAAAAATGAATTTAAATTCTAAGTAAGATGCATAAATATTTCCAACCATCCCTCTGATACCACTTCATGCAAAACTAAATTCCAGTTAAAAGAAGGCAAATTTATCTGACAATCACTTTCATCTCCTGCACAATACTTTCTCATCGAATAATAATCAGCAGTAATTGAATTTAAACAGAAATTATGTCAGGCAAAAAGTAGGACATATTGTTAAAATGTGCCAACAAATTAAATGAATTCCAAGAAACATACTGCGTGAAGTCAGCAACCAAGTTTATTGTTATATTTGGTTTCCAATATGAAGCCCACTCCACAGGACCATCATCATTAGAATCATCATCATCTTCAGATTCATCAACCACCTAATACAACCAAAAGAGAACAATATAGAGATCATCATGAAATCAGTAAGTAACATGTCGTGGTGGAAAGCATTGAACACTAACCAATTGAAAAACTGACAACATAACTGATATAGAACTAAGTTAAAAAATAAAATATATGGATTGGTGCTAGTGCCCCCGAAACTTTTCGAGGTCTAGTACTGTTGTGGGCCTAGTGTTTATTATTTGTAGTTTGGGCTTGGGCCCATGAATAGTTACGGTACTTAGGGTATCTAAACCTATATATTTCCTTATAATCTGAGTGCATTGTAACGAGTGTGTGAGAAGAATATAGAGAAAAGCTGGACATAACCCACAGTGGGTGAATCAGGGTAAACACTGTGTGTTATTTTTTCTTCCCTCTCTCTCTTTTTGTTTATCTTGATTGTTATATGATTGTTCGGTACCAACAGTTCCATGTAAGCATGTTGAGTCAAATCATATGGATTAGATCTAGGGGCTCCTCTTCTGGGCCAATAAGATTAAGATATAGGATTTATCGAATCAGATTTCAACCACAAGTTATTCAAAACTTCGAAATGATTTCAACTACGAATTTAATGCCAGCAAATTAAATGCTCCATTGAAAGGCTCAATGAAGAGGGGCAAATGGGCAATGCAGATGAATTTCCATGTTGAATTGCCTCTATCACTTTATGCTGTATAGATATAAATAACATTCCATACTTTTCCCCTCCCCCAATATTTTACAAGCTTCAACATTAATTTATGTCTCTGTAGGTGCTACTGCATCCATGTCATAATTCCAATCTGTCTCTAGAAGTAGGAGTTTACATGATGGCCAAAAAAAAAAAAACAAAAAACAAATCCATGTATCACTAAAAAACTGTAAATTGTATAATATTGTATAAAAAAATAATATGATAGTTTAGAAAGTTAGATGAAATAGGATATTTATAAAGGTATATTGATTCTAGGCATTATGCAGAATATAATATGATAGTTTTAATGATTCAAAACTCATTATAATAACGATCTTGAACTCAAGCAAAAGTACCATCATAACAATTTCATATAAAGCTAATTATAAAAATATGGGAGCAAATAACAAACCTTGGATGCCACTTGAGCCTCACTAGAATCTGGTGAACTTCCCAACAGACTTTTCTTTTTATCTGCTTTTGACTTGGGCAAGTACGTCACAACAGCTGAGACCAACAAAAATAAAGACATCTCGTAAACCACTTTCTTAAACATATTTTAAGTGACTAAAAATATCAATAAGAAGTTTAGAATTGTACGATGCGTCCTTCCAAATGCTGCTTGAGGCTGGTACTCTGGATCACTTGGGTCAGGCGAAAAGCCAGAGTGTGCAAAGAAAACATGAGCATATAGACTCCCATTATGCTTCAAAGACTGGAAAGAGAATATGCAACCATAAAGTCCATTATTATGGGGACTAATTTAAACTTTCTTCAAAAACCATTGTAAATAAGCCACGCATAATCTAGTGGTAGCATTTTCGACCAGTTATACCTCCGACGGATGATACTTCAAAGTAAGAGTCCTGGAACTCTCAGGTCCCCAAACAGCATATGGAACATTGGTTTCATGCCATACAAGAGAACTTTCACTGCCAAAGTCATTGAACTTCTCGTGCTCGGAGAGATAAAGCCACATATCCTGAACAAAAAAATAGCATCCGAAAAAGAACCTAATTGAGCACAAAAACAAAAAGCAACACCAACTAGCAGCATGCAGCAACAACAGAACACAGACTAGTAAGATTAGGTTAATTACACAAAAACATATTTTTTCAGTACAAGTAATTTATTCTGAGACTTTTGATCGTGAACAAAGCTATCATGTACCTTCATAACCCGAAATTGAAATTCCAATCAATCACAAAATCGTAACCTAAAAGCATCATCGAAATCCTGTAAACAACTAACCTACGTTCAAGACTCGATCGAAGTCACTAGACAATCGAATTCAGATAAATAACAATAATAATAATAATTTGATCGAAGTGAGATCATGCAATAGAAGTTGAGTTAGCAGAGGTGAAAGTGAGAGTGTGTGTATGTGAGAGGGAGAGGGGGAGAGAGAGAGAGAGAGTACCAGAGGCTGTGCTTTCTGAAAGAGATTGGAGATGAGAGCGGAAGGTTCGGTAGGTTTTTTGGGGGAAAAGAATTTGGAAGCGAAGTACCAGAAAACGACCATGCGTATGATTCCGGTGAGGCCAAACCCTCCTTGCGGCTGTTGCTGCCGCCCTTGCGGTGCCTGGCCGCCTTCAACTGCTGGTGCGGGCGGCGCCATCTTCGGCGGAGAAAGAAAGAGAAATATCAGTTATGGAATCAAATCCAAGATTTGAAAACAGATACTTCGAGTAAGACGGTGTTGTTGATGCAGTATGGAAGTATTAGTAAACTAAGGGAGAAAATGAAAAAAGAAAAAGGAGTTATTTTAGAACTGGGTGGCCACGCATTCTACTCCACCCCCTGCTATATGCTATCTAAAATAAATTTTAATATAAATATTTTACTTTATATGAAATAATTATATAAAGAAAAATTTAACATTCGAGACTTTTTTCTTTTTATAAAAACTGACAAAAAATAATTATTTTGTTGATGGTATAAAACTTAAATTTTAGTTATTTTTATCTTAGAGTCAATTTTCTGTTTCAACTATGAAAAAAATATATGTTAAATTCGAGTCTTATTTCAAACTGAAGCTAAATATTAATTGAATCGAATAAAATTGAACCTAACTCAAGTCACTTTTCAGTTCTATAAGAAGGAAATGTTGGTAAAGGAGTTATGCATATAAAAAAATGGAATATGTTTGCCAAACTGTCCCACAGGAATAAATTTTGATTTTAAAGAAGGAAAAAAAAAGTTTAAGCATGAAATATCTATTCTTTTTTTTTAACTATGAAATATCTATACATGAATCTATAACTTCCTTCTTTCTGAATCTGTAACATAATCAGTTTTCATTAAGGAAAACTCGGGTCTACATTCTTTAGATTTCTTTTTAATGTTCATCCGTTGGTGTTTCATTAAGGTTTGTTTGTTTTAATACTTTTAAACTTTAAAATTAAGATTTATTTATTTATTTATTTATATTAAATAATTTTATTTTTCTTACATTTTAAGTATTTTTACTCTTAAAAGAACTATTTTTCCAATTTATGTTAAATTACCTTTTCCCTAAATCTAATCGATCTATGTTATTAAGCTAATTTATGCAATTATTTTTTAATGTACCAAGAAAATACTAATTTTTAAATATAACAATAATTTTTTTTTACTTCTTTGATTGGCAAATTTTTAAAAATAATACAATTTAATTAAATAATTAGCAAAAGGGGGCAATTGTAACAATATTTAGGGATTTGGGGTCACCAAAAACGCCCATTTGGGGCGTGTTTAAACACGCCCAAATGGGGCGTATTTGGTGTGGTGGCGACACGTGGCAGGCAAAAACAGGGACTTAGGGTTTTCGCGATGTTTTCGTAAATTACGGAAGGTCATAACTTTTGACTGGGATGTCCGATTGGGGCGAAATCGGTGGCCACGCGTTCGTAATTGAGAGGAGCAGCCCTTGCCAAGTACCCCCTTGAAGGGGGGACTTGCCCAAAAATTTTTCTCAAACGAGACCTCTAAGTGCCTCAAAATTATGATTTAAGATTTAGGGTTTCTTATTTTCTAATTTTTTATTTATTTAATTACTGAATTGCATGCTATTTTTTATGTTTTTAGTTACTTCTCTTAATTTCGAGCGTTTTGACATAAAATACGCCTTCATCAGATATTTCTATCAAAAGTTATTATTTCATACCTTAAGATTAAGCTTATCAAAATGGGGGTGCATTTAGCAAATATTAGGTTTTTTATTTTTTTAGTTATTTCTCTTAATTTCGAGCGTTTTGCATTGGTTATTGACTACTGGTCATGCTCTGGTGCATGCCTAGACTAAACTGTACAGACGGATGAAGAAGAATCAATAACGGTGTCGTTTTCTACTTTGCTTTCTTCTTCTTATTCTGCCGAACTCATTTTAAATATTAAGATTAAGTTTTGATAGAAATATCCGATGGAGACATATTTTATGTCAAAACGCTCAAAATTATGTCAAATCTTATATCCACTTGTGCATGTGCCACGTTTGGTTACAACACATTTGGAAAAAATCACAATTTTTTGTAAAAAAAAGTTCTAGCGACTGAATTAGAGACAGAATTTTAAAAACCCCAATATTGTGCAAAGAAGTGTTAGAGACCGAAATAGAGACGGAATTAGAGACGGAATTAGAGACGGATTTTAAAAAAAAACCCCAATATTGTATTAAAAAGTGTTAGAGACCGAAATAGAGACGGAATTAGAGACGGACTGAAACACGCCCCATTTGGGCGTGTTTGACGACCCCAAATCCCTAAATATTGTTAAAATTGCCCCCTTTTGCTAATTATTTAATTAAATTGTATTATTTTTAAAAATTTGCCTCTTTGATTGTAATTGTTTCATTACTTAATAAGTTAATATTTATTCATTTTTATAATTAAAAAACTGAACCACCACATTTAATTAGAACATTTTTATCAAAAAAATATGTGAATCAATTAATGTGTGATTGATCCAACTTAAAAAAAAAAGAGCATTTTTAGGATTGAAATGAGAGTATTCAAAAGTTATTTTAAAAAAAATGATTTTTAGGAATTATTCACATTTATTAAGCTACATGTCATATCTTAATCTTAGATATTTTGTTTTTAGTTTTATTTTTAACTCTTTATTTGTTTCAATTGTTTTTTTTTAAAAATAGTCTCCTTTATTTATTTTTAGTCCCTCCCAAATACTAATATTAATGAAATAAATAAATAAATAAAAGGCTAAATATCTCAAAAAATACAAAAAGCAAAAATAGAAAATAATGGAAGATGACTCTGAACATTGAGAACACTAGTCGTAACGAGAGTGTCTGAGACGCAAGCACTGCTTCAAAAAAAAAAACTCAGTCCATTCCGGTGGTGCTGCTGGCGGTCACTTTTCCGGCGAAGAAACCGTCGTGAACGGTTGCAATCCATATTTCGGAGTACAAAAAACTCAACCGCACTCGCCGCCAGAATCTTCTCGTTAATTTATAACTGTCACTTTCTAACGTAGCACGCCCACTGTTTGTGAAAATGCCAACAAACACTATATTCCTTCTTCTTCTTCTTCTTCTTTTCCCGTACAATAAAGAGGAAGAAAGCTTAAGTGTTGAGCTTTTCGTAGCTTTCACCACATCATTCTGTTTTCACGTGCTAGTCTAACGTTAAACCATGCTTGGACGCGATTTCAAGACATGGGGTTCCGTCATTTGGAGCTTGTGTCTAGAAGCAAGACACAGTGAAGCCTTGTCCCTTTTCCACCACTGCTTAAAGGGTCATGAAGCTTTCAAACCAGATCACACTGTCCTTGCCGCAATTCTCAAGTCTTGTTCTGCCCTTTTGGCTCCCAACTTGGGTAGAACTCTGCATGGTTATGTTGTTAAACAAGGCCATGGTTCTTGCCATGTTACCAATAAAGGGTTGCTCAACATGTATGCCAAGTGTGGCATGCTTGATGAGTGCCTCAAGCTGTTTGATCAGCTCAGTCACTGTGATCCAGTTGTTTGGAATATTGTTTTGTCTGGGTTTTCAGGGTCCAACAAATGTGATGCTGATGTGATGAGGGTGTTTAGTATGATGCATTCAAGCGGGGAGGCTCTGCCAAATTCTGTTACCGTTGCCACACTCCTTCCTGTTTGTGCTCGTTTGCGGGATCTGGATGCTGGAAAGTGTGTGCATGGTTATGTTATCAAGTCTGGTTTTGAGCAAGACACCCTTGGTGGAAATGCTCTCGTGTCAATGTATGCAAAGTGTGGGCAGGTGTCTCGTGATGCATATGCTGTCTTCGATAATATTGCCCGCAAAGATGTTGTTTCGTGGAATGCAATGATCGCTGGCTTGGCTGAGAATGGGTTAGTGGAGGATGCGTTCTTGTTGTTCAGTTCAATGGTGAAAGGACCAACGCCGCCGAATTATGCAACCGTTGCAAATATTCTTCCTGTGTGTGCTTCGTTTGATAAGAGTGTTGCATACCGTTGTGGAAGGCAGATCCATTCTTATGTGCTGCAGTGGCCTGAATTCTCAGCTGATGTTTCTGTCTGTAATGCTTTGATTAGCTTCTACTTAAAAGTTGGGCAGATGAGGGAAGCGGAAGCTTTATTTTGGACTATGGATGTAAGGGATTTGGTCACTTGGAATGCTATTGTCGCAGGATATACATCAAATGGTGAGTGGTTAAAAGCACTGCATCTGTTTGGTAATTTAGTATCTCTAGAGACGTTATTGCCAGATTCTGTGACTATGGTCAGCATACTTCCAGCTTGTGCGCAATTGAAAAACTTGAAGGTGGGGAAGCAAATCCACGCGTATATTTTCAGACATCCTTTCCTTTTTTATGATACGGCGGTTGGAAATGCTTTAGTTAGTTTCTATGCAAAATGTGGCTATACGGAAGCAGCATATCATACTTTTTCTATGATATCCATGAAAGATTTGATTTCATGGAATTCTATTTTTGATGCCTTTGGAGAGAAGAGGCATCATTCAAGATTTCTCAGCTTGTTACATTGTATGCTTAAACTCGGAATTAGACCTGACTCAGTTACAATATTGGCCATAATCCGTTTGTGTGCCTCTCTTTTAAGAGTAGAAAAGGTTAAAGAAATACATGGCTATTCAATTAGAACTGGATCTTTATTAAGCGATACTGCACCAACAGTTGGGAATGCAATACTTGATGCATATTCCAAATGTGGAAACATGGAGTATGCTAACAAAATGTTTCAGAATCTATCAGAAAAAAGGAATCTGGTCACTTGCAATTCACTGATATCTGGTTATGTAGGTTTAGGATCACATCATGATGCAAACATGATATTTAGTGGGATGTCAGAGACTGACCTTACCACATGGAATCTTATGGTTCGAGTATATGCAGAAAATGATTGTCCTGAGCAAGCTCTTGGATTGTGCTACGATTTACAAGCTCGAGGGATGAAGCCTGACACGGTGACTATCATGAGCCTCCTTCCAGTATGCACACAAATGGCATCAGTGCACTTGCTGAGCCAGTGTCAAGGGTATATTATTCGGTCTTATTTTAAGGATCTTCACCTTGAAGCTGCCCTCTTAGATGCATATGCCAAATGTGGCATCATAGGTCGTGCATATAATATATTTCAATCGAGTGCTGAGAAGGATCTGGTTATGTTTACTGCTATGATTGGTGGGTATGCTATGCATGGCATGAGTGAAGAAGCACTTTGGATTTTTTCTCATATGCTCAAGTTGGGAATCCAGCCAGATCATATTATCTTTACTTCCATATTATCTGCTTGCAGTCATGCTGGCCGAGTAGACGAAGGACTGAAGATATTTTATTCAATAGAGAAACTTCATGGTATGAAACCAACTGTGGAACAGTATGCTTGTGTGGTGGATCTCCTAGCTCGAGGTGGCCGCATTAGTGAAGCATACTCTCTTGTGACCAGTTTGCCAATTGAAGCTAATGCTAATCTTTGGGGGACATTGCTTGGTGCCTGCAAAACCCATCATGAAGTAGAACTGGGGCGTATTGTAGCAAACCAACTCTTCAAAATTGAAGCTAATGATATAGGAAACTACATTGTATTGTCAAATTTGTACGCAGCAGATGCTAGATGGGATGGGGTAATGGAAGTTAGAAGGATGATGAGGAACAAAGATTTGAAAAAGCCTGCTGGATGCAGCTGGATTGAAGTTGAGAGAACAAATAACATTTTTGTGGCTGGAGACTGTTCCCACCCTCAAAGAAGCATTATTTACAGTACACTACAAACATTGGATCGACAAGTTAAAGAACCCGTGGAGTTTTTAGCTTAATCTTGAATATGTATTATAGCATTGTGAAGACACATCTTATAGACATATGTGCCCAACTCACCAAGAATTTATTTTTTCTTTCAATAGGATGAAAAATACTTGTATAGATCGCCACTTCATAACCTGAGTAGACTAAACTAATTAGTAATAGATAAATTATTTCATTGAAGAAACATTCATATGATTATTGAATAGAAACCGATAACGTGTCCATTGTTAATTAGTATGTATACTTAAATTATCACATGGTTGATATTTGCAGTTCAAAACAATTGATGCCTAATTGTCTAAGACCTGGTTGAGAGAGAAAGATAAGTATATGCTTGGATCCACATTGTCCCAGTTAGAAACACGGTTTGAGTTGGTCAAACACAGTTTGATGGACGACAAATATGTTTTTGATTGAAATTTTCTCATGAGGGCAGGAAAATTCGATTCATTGATGAAGCAACTTGAAGATGCTTCTGTGTTGTTCGTGAATCTATTTAAGCTGTTGGATGAATCTTAAGCAATTATCACAATTATCTCATATATTCCTCTATAACAAGCATTTCCCATAACACGGCTGGATCTTCAGCTAGAATCAGGAGAATTGCTTACTTGAGCTGCTTTGCTTTAGATTTCCAATTGTTTCTTGTTATTTTCGTCCAAGCTTCTTTTCTTCAATAAAAAAGACAGATCTTTTCGCTGGGGTTTAGTGGGAATCGACAATATTTCATTTTTTAGGAGTAATATGCAGAGTTGTGAGGAGAATGCGTGCCTACCACCAAAAGGACAAATATCTTAGTTTAAAAATTAATCGTGTAATTAGGTCTATTAAATTTTAAAATGAACAACAAAAAATCTAGACTTTTAAAATACACTCATCTAAAAAAAAGTTATGTACCTCATTATCCGAAGACTTCACGTTATGTACAGGTAAATGAGAGAGACATTCTACATAATTTTACCCTTGCATATGCAAAGAGGTTATTTCCGGATACGAACTCATAACCAACAAGTCACCAAGACATAACTTTACTGTTGTGTCAGGACTCACTCATCTAAAGTTTAAAAAAAAAAGTCACTCATAAGTCATACCTAAACATATCCAGCATGCTCCTAATCTTGAGCTACCCGGAATTGGGCAATAACTTGGCCAGAGTGGTACATGTTCATTAAAAAAAAAATATTTATTTAAGTATTTAAAAAAAATAATGGCAAAAAGATATTTATAAAAACTGTAAATAAATCCCCAAAATATAGTTAACCAAACGCATGAACCCAATGATAGATACGAAAAAATTAAAAAAAAAAAAAAGAGAAATAAGACAAAAGAAAAGAAAAGTGAAAGAAAGAGGAGAAATGAAGAGGAAAGGTACTAAAAAGGAAAAGGAACCAACCTTGACACCCAGCTTTCTTCAAAAGGTTATCAATAGTGCAATCAAATATTTATCAGTGGTTGATTCTTAACGGAACTTTCAAGCATATTCAAACTGTAAAATCCCCTGCCTCAAGATATTCAAACTCACAATGCATCAATCATTCATCAGGGCATGGCAACTTCTAATTGCACAATTTCCAGACTTCCAATTTGTAAAATTTCTAGTCATTCGATTCAAACCACATGCACTACCATTTTAAATTTTAACTAGGTTTCTACATCCAAGAATGTACCAAATGCCAACAAGTACTAAAGAAAAGAAAATGACATACTGAATTTAGTAAAAGTCTCAATCTCTAGAAAGCTGATGTCTCTATTTATTTTCTCTACCTATTTGGCCAAAAGACCCTACCATTAGATACCATTGGACTTCTACGACGGGGAGTACTTCTCCATGAGGTTGGCCAGTTCCTCATCAAACTTCTCCTCATACTGAACTTCTTCCTCCCAATGCCTCCGCTTCATTGCAGCATAACCCGCGCCATGAGCATGTAACAGCTTCTCCTTTTCAGCAACAAAGTTCTCCATTTCTTTATCTTGGACCTCAACAAATTTCAGATACTCTTCCACCCTACATCCAGAGAAGTCAAATTCACTCAAAAGCCATTGAAAATTATAAATACCACCATCCAAATAACTAGATAATAATTTTTTAACCTACTATGGTCGGCCAGGGGTTTGAATAGTTTACACAAAGTTATAAGTTCAAACCTCGGAGCCATTATTGTACACACACAAAACAGGCAATAATTTTTCTGCACATGTACATAATTCTTACTCTTTAAAAAATTGACCTAGCTTTCTAGAGTCACGTGAAATTAGTTTTTTAAGAATAAAATGTCCTTCAACAATTCAACTTAAAATCACCTACATAATAATTGCACAAATTTTATTTAGATTAAATTGGCTTCAGATGTGAATATATCAATAGTCCAATGGAAGGAATGACAATTACATACTTGAGTCTATATTCCTCAGCATTCACATGACCAGTAGTACTTGACTGCTTCACCTTCTCACGTTCCTCCTGTTGCATCCTCTCGAAATCTTCTTCCTTTGCATCCCTTGAATCATGAATGATTTTGATCTGGTCCTTGAAGAATTGCTCTTGCATATACATCTTTCATGATTGACAGGATACATTAGTGAGAAAACAAAACTATGAAAAAAATAATATCATGACCTCTAGAAGGGAAAATTAACAAAATAACAATTTTGTTCATTCAATTTATTAATAAATGGACATTGTTCTGGAAAACTGGGTTAATGGTATGCATCAGACCTCCACAACAAAACAAAAATAATCAATCTAGATCCAAATCTTAACAAGATTTTGTGCCTTTCTTTCAAGGCATTATAAAACAACCCATCTAGATAAATAGCCTAAAACAACCCTATCAATCTATCATGGCTCATTGATTTCTTTTACTTTTAATGAAAAGGGGAAAAGATATAAAAGAGTAACAATATGCAACTGTATCTCATATTCAGTGCTAGTCTAATTTGACACATCAAACTGAAGTTCAATGGTACGTACATGAATCACATTTTTATATGCAAAACATCTCATACAAGAAGATAAAAGATGCGACAGTAACTTTAGATTATCCACTCTTGTACTACAAAAATATAAATTACAGCTAAAACTTTTCAACAAAGCAATCAAGCAGAAGCATATCCTAACCACAACTCAGCGGCATCAGAAATAATATACTAAAGTACATTCCACAACAAAGTAACCACTTTTCAATAAAATTAATAACCATGAAGTCTGTCTGATGTACCTCTTCTTTGGTCTCTTCATGTTGCATTTTAGTTCTCCTCCTCACAATGCGATTTTCCTCCATTGTCTTCCGCAGCTTCTCAGACATTATACCAATAGATTCTTCAAGAGCTTTTGTGTGTTTTGCACCTTTCACAGCCTTGTTCTTAAAATAGAGCAGCTGTTGGTTGTCTTCATTCATTTGCCGAATTTGGTGTACAACCATCTCCTGATATGATCTTATGTCATATTTGAGTCTAGATTTACCTACATAATTTCATCAGGAGGCCAAAAAAAAATGTCAGCTTATACTTTGTCTCCATAAACTAACCTCTATCTGGTAGACATCAAACCATCTGCATAATGCAAATATGAAGAAAAGTAACCAAGAAAGAGGAAATGGAACCTTGGGAATGCCTGTTGAAAAAGTCCATATCTTCTTTTGTAGCCATGTATCCATAGAGCTGGCGATTCCCCCCAGGGAGATATAAAATAGGGCGACTGAACCAAGAATCTTTATCAGTTCCTTGCTCTGCAAAATGCTTGTGGAGACGCTCTGCCTCTAGATAGCCACTAGCTGAGGCTTCAAATATCAAAACACTCATCCCACGATGACCCTGTGGGCCATAAGAGTGTCGTGCTCTCACAGCATCATATGTGCTAAAATAATCAAGAAGTTCTTGGTTACCCATACCTATCCACTGAATACAAAGAACAAAATCCAAAGTTAACACAAAAACCAGTGATGTTATTCGAAAATTGTGAATGTTATGCTCCATAAATACAAGCGAACAAAATATCAAATATGACACTACTAGTTATTCATCATTTGACACCAATAATATATATACCTTATCATTTTCGTCTTGTTCAAGCTTTGTATTCTGAATGACAACCATTGGAGGCCAAACTATGTCATGGTCTTTTTCTTCTTCTTTCAAACCTTTCCATTTTCCAAATACTTCCCCAGCTGGAATTACTGAAGTACCCCTTCTGCATAATTCCTCATCTAAAAGTATAGCAAGCTCCCTGTGAATCTTCACCCTTTTAGATCCCTTTGTTTTGGCATGTGTCACCAAGGGCTGCAGTCCTCTGTACCAATCAATAGCTCCAGGACCACCTTGGCAAGCTGGACAATGCCACTGTCTTTCTGGTTCATTTATCTGTTCAACAGTCAAGCCATCCAAAATCTCAAAAAACTTCTTAAACCATTTGATTTTCTTACGTGTCTCATGACTCTTTTGACTAGCATCTGAATCATAGTCATCACTCATCAAATCATCATCGGTATCTTCAAAAGCATCAGAGTCCTCCTCCTCCACATCATCATCATCAGCATCATCATTCTTTTGAAGGTCCTCTGGTGAAATTTTATCCGTTACATTGGACTGCACTGCACCAGGTCTGGATTGCCAGTTCCAGCCATGCTCGAGTGGAGGCCGAATTACAGGATTTGGAGTCACATAGTTGCTTTCATATCCACTTGTTGCTAACTGAGGCCTTCCATTTCCTCTGCCAGCTGGCCTCCTAAAGTTAGCATTTTGTGTCTGCCAGGGATTTCCCGAAGATCTTCCAAGTCCACCATGACCCCGGATGCCTGGCTTTTGAGCCATTTCTGCATTCCCCCATGCCCTAGGAGTAGAATTATGGGCTGGGGGGGCCCATGGTTTTGCAGCACTGCTTCCAGCCTTGTTCTTGGATTTCCTTGCATATACCTCCCACTCACCATCATCTTGTCCAGAGTTTAGCTTAGTGTCAGCAATACCCTGAGTCAACTGCTCAACTTTAGGATGAGCTTCAGATATGCTTTTCCCTTTGGACATATCATTGTTAGCCACAGTTACAGGTATCCCACCCCCTCTTTTCGAACTCATTTGTATATGCTGGTTCTGGATCAATATTTTTTTGCATTATGCATAATAGATGGAAGAGGTAAAGTGCATAGAGAATCATAAAACTGAAGGAACTTGAAAAGAGAAATTCAGTTCATTTGTCAACTACAATAAACTTATAAACTTACGAAAGAGAAATCTTAATCTACCTACAGCTAAAGATACAAGCAAATCAAAGCATTGTAAAAAATTCAATCAGTGAAATATTACGTTCTTAGAATCTCATATAAAGAACATAATCAACATTTCATTATGAACTCAACATGGAAAGAAGGAGGCACATAATAAATAGAATATAACTGAAGGGAGGAATCTCAATGTAATACTACAAAAGAACCAATGCAATATGTGAGAAAGGATAATACTTATGCAGGGTGCAGTGCACATGAAGGGAGGAATCTCAATGTAATGATACAAAAAGACCAATGCAATGTGTGCAAAAAGGATAATGCTTGTACATGAATCAAATGCAGGGGCAATGCACATGGAGGGGAGGGATCCCAATGTAAAACTACAAAAAGATCAACACAATGTGCATCAAAGAATGGAGGATAGCAGCACAGAATGGCCAACCACAAAACTGCTATAGCAGGATTGCGGATACCAGGATGACCAGTTGACCACTACTATGAAATTTATAGAATTTAATTTTATGCTACATACATACATACATACATACATATATGCTCAAATAAAAAATAGCCATAATTAGAGACATATTCATAATTAATAATCAAGTCATAATTTTAAGCCAAATATAGAAGTTAATAATAAGAGTCACGTAATGTAAAAGAAAAAATAAACTAAAGCAACAAAGGGCAACATAAGGTTACCTATCTAAGCACAATAGTGAAAGAAAGAGAAAACAATACATAGACACCAATGTTGTCAAGATCGATATTCTACTTAAGATCAGGCAGAGGGTTGCAAAATTATAAAACATACTTTCGTAACAAGGATGAGAAGAACCTACCAAAAATATAAAAATATAGTTTAATGCAAAAAATTTATAAATGATAGTATAATTAGCAAAAACATTTAATAATATCACTAAAATCCATTTAAAAAATTAAATTTATTTTATACCTATTGTGTTATTTTATAAATTATAAATACTGTAAAAGTAAAATTAAAAATTCATTCTGTTCTGTATTTTATAATAATTTATGGAAAAAATAAAAGAAGTAAATATACCATAAAACCATAGAATATAATAGAAGACACAGTAGAGAAGATATCTCGAATAAAGGCCAAAATCACCCAACTCATGAATTTTAGGGAAAAGAAAAAGAGAAAAAGAAATAATACTGAGAAAGGTCATGGTTGTAAACAAAATAAAGTTTAGAGTCAAAGGTGTCATTGTTCGGTGAGAACAGGAGTGCAAAACAGACACTCAGTCATGATCACAGCAGACCAGAGAGAGAGAGGATCAAGTATAAGGCACACCACAGGCACACAGCAGTAAACAATCATAGCATAGAGAGGGTCGAGTCAAGACTGAGGAGACAAAAGGGATAAGCAGAGAGATAGTGAGAATCGAAAAGGGAGAGAGAAAAGCTGGGTAGTGCTTGTCTAGGTCTGAAAATGGGGGAGGAAACAGAAAGTATCAATTTAGGGCACTGATAGAGTGGGTTAAAATAAACTCGAGGCATGCAACCTGGTTTCGAAATCCAGTTCAGAAGATAAGAAAAACCAACCAATATTACGAATTCAATCCGATCTGACTATGATCTTACTCCGATCCCACTACTTCACGATCCAACTCAGAGGCAGGGAGCAAGATCGTGAAATCGTGCAAGATCACGATTTTACTCAGGATCTTGACAAAATTGATACACACGCACACATAATAGAACCTAGACTAAAGGATGTGATCGGAATACAGACCCACAGAACAGTGTGCCAAAAATCCAGCTCAGAAGATAAGAAAAACCAACCAATATTACGAATTCAATCCGATCAGACTATGATCTTACTCCGATCCCACCACTTCACGATCCAACTCGGAGGCAGGTAGCAAGATCGTGAAATCATGCAAGATCACGATTTTACTCAGGATCTTGACAAAATTGATACACATGCACGCATAATAGAACATAGACCAAAGGATGTGATCAGAATAGAGACCACAGAATAGTGTACCAAAAATTCAGATTGAGGGTTGGCAGGAAACTCAACTGGAGTGCCACAGATTGGCCAGAAACGCCGCAGAGAGCTCCGGGTCAGATGATTTGAATCAAATAGCGAAGAGAATTAGGGTCTGTCTTTTAAGGGCAAAAAATCCCAAGACTGTCCCCACCTTATGACACTAAACGACATCGTTAGAGGGGCCAAACATGTTAGATTTTAGCTTAAAATCATTTGGTTTTAAGTGAAGTTACCCAACAGATATATAAGTTGCACCCCAAGAATTGAGGCAGGCGATGTGGGACTTCCTAACAAAACAAACAGGTTTTTTTCTAAGGCGGATTGTGGCCGGTTTCGCATGGAATAGTAGCCTTATGACACCAAACGACATCATTAGAGGAGCCAAACAAACACGTTTTTGTACATGGAAAGAATAACAGCTGGAAATGCCACAATTCCATGCAAAAGAGACCACAATTTGCGCCGCAATAACCAAGACACTGAACTGCTCCACTACAGGCCACAGAAACAGCATCAAATGACATTTTGAGAGGCCAAACAAACAGGGTTTTCTACATGGAAATAATAACAGCTAGGATGGCCATAGGTCTATGCAAAAGAGGCCACAAGTTGCACTGCAATAACAGCAACACTGAACTGCTCCAATACAGGCCATGCAGAAACAGCATCAAATGACATTTTCAAGTGGCCAAACAAACAGGGTTTGCACAAGGAAAGAATAACAAGTAGGGTGGCCACAATTCGTGACGCAATAACCATGAGTCCATGACACTGTAATGCTCCACTGCAAACCACATAGAAGCAGCCCCAAACGACACTGTTAGAGGGGCCAAACAAATGGGGTTTTGTACATGCAAAAAATAACATATAGGTGGCCATGATTCTACACAAAAGCAGACATGATTCACGCCACAATAAGCGCAACACTTAACTGCTCCACTACAGGCCACACAGACATTGCAGGGGGCTGTGCTGGAACCCGTCATCATTATACTGGTGCAACGGTGCAGTATTGACTACTATGAATCAAATGCAGGGCCAATGCACTTGAAGGGAGTAATCTAACTCTATTACTACAAAGAGGAATCACAATGTAATACTAAAAAAAGATCACCACAATGGGCATGCACATGAACAGATTATGCTTTTACATGAATTAAATGCAGGCGCAATACACATGAAAGGAGGGATCTCAATGTAATACCACAAAACACCAACACAACGTCCATGATAGGATAATGGTTTTACATGAATCAAATGCAAGGGGAAGCACTTACAGTTACGGTACAAAACACACAACAGCCAAAGCTCCAGATAAATGAAGATTGCCACAATCATAACACAACATTTCACATCATTACAAAAAGGGAGGGAAAAGGTGATTCCACAAAATCATAACACAGTAAAGCTTTTACATGTATTGAAATTAACATTTAACAGCATGGTTCTCTCACAAAAGGACCCCAGAAAAGACACATTTGCAAATGCACTCAGGCCACACTTTTATTTTGTTTAAAATATTAAGTGCGCACATTGAAATTGAAACACAGCTAGATTATACTCCCATTAATCCAAAAAATACAGATGTTTTACAAATTTCAAGTCTCATTAACTATTTTTTTCTACATATATCCCTATTTAATTGTTATTTTCAAACAAACAATTACTCCTATAAAAGATACTATTAAATGAGAGAATTTTAGAATAAATATAATAATTTATTGTAGGTAGTATTGACTATTCCTTAAGTTGTGTGTCCTGACTTTAAACATCAATAGCTAGGTAACAGAGGTAGCCGAAGCCAAAAGGTTTTGTTATTGTGTTGTTGTGTTATTGTAATATTACAAATTAGAGATAAACAATAGCAACATAATCCCTCCATATAAATCCATCGATTTCAAATTCTTTTGGAAGCTTGAAGAAGATAGGGTAAAAAAAAACAACCATAAATCCAATCATAAAAAAAAAAAAAAAAACACCAACACACAGCCAAGATTAAATATGAAAATTCATAGCGTTCAGGGAAGATTCACCATAAGATATTATTGACGGTTTGTTTAGTTTTAATATATTCATCATCTTTACATGGAAGGGAAACATGCAAAACGAGCTTTCCCAACCAAGAAGCAAGAACCAATGCAGGCAACAAACAAGACATTAAAGAATACAAAACGACATCGTATCGGTTCAAAAAGAAAAAAGTGTGAAAATCGGAGAGAAAGAAAGAAAGGAATCACCAGTGATCGTAGGAAGATCGCGCGAAGAAAATGCGGCGGTTGAGACTCACGCGCCACCAGAGTAGCGCGGGGAGAGCGAGTAGTAGTAGTGAGTGAGTGTGGTAACAGCACAGGCGTGAAGTGTGCGGGACAATGGAACGTTAGAGCAGTAAGACCAAGGTGGACTTGAAATTTTAATGAAATGTCATTTATTCAGTACAGAGAACAGAAAAAAATATATTAAAATAAGAAATGTAAATATGGGCTAAACTCAATGGTGACATTTGTTTCACGGACAATTTTTGTAGTCTTGAGTATATTATTCTCGGGGTGTTATTAAAAAATTATGTTTGATTAATTATTAAAATGGTTAGAAATATTTTTTATATTTTCAAAAAGAATAAAAACATGTGTTTGGTTGAATTATTTTTTCTTAAATATATATATATATATATATATATATATAAAATATTTTTATTCGGTTAGAAGATGTTGCATAAAACCTCACGAATTCTATCTTTGCATAAATGCTAATCAAGTTTTTTATCTAAGAGTATGCACATAACCCTATTAAAAGAGGAGCATTGAAGGAAAAGGTAAAAAATTCGTGAGTAATATACAAGAAATTGGTGCTGATGTGAATGAGATTTATTCACGAATGAGCATTGAGAGATAATGAAATTAGCGGTAATGTGAATGAAATTGACGCAACATGTAGTAGCAAAATTTGTGGGAAAGAAAAAAAAATATAGCAGATAACGTGAAAGAGCATTAAAAGGATGATGAGTACTTGATCCTCTCCATTATCGACTGTAATCTACACTGGATCGGATAATCCATTTTGTCATCTATAATGAAAATGAATTCTTGTCACATGAGAATAATTTTTTTTACTCCTCCGTTGGGATTTTACTTTGTATCATAGCATATATGTAATTTTCCACTCCTATATTACTGGGATAAAAAAAAAGAGTTTGAAAACAAAATTAACCTTTTTTGTGCTTTATAATATCAGGGGAGATTAGTATAATAAATTGTGCAAAACGCTCACACAAATAGGATAGAAAATGAATATTGATAGATATAAAATAATTTAATAGCCTTCATCTTTCATCCCTTAACCTGTGCAAAACGCTCACACAATGCAAAACTTTGAGATCTGGTGTATGTTTCTCCCTTGCTCCTCAAAACTTGTTTACCCCTGCTATCCTTTCTTCATTCCTATTTTTTTCTTTGTAATTGATTCTATTCATTACACTTCAAAATTACAACTAATAACTAGCTTTTATTTTCCTCATTGCCCTTATGAGACCCAAAATGAGTAATGAAATCAACTTCAATTTAAATAAAGTTGAAATTAAATAGTTGTTTTCCGAGCTTATATTACTTTATAAATAAAATTATATTTTTTTTTAAAAAATTAATTATCAATATCAATATAATATTTAAAATAGTTATTATAAAAGTCTATAATTGATGATTGTTATGCATATGAAATTTGTATATTTAAATCACATGGCAATTATCTAACTTCCTTTCTTTTAAAGTTTCTTTTGAATTAAAAAATTAAGAATTTAGCTTATTATGAATTTTTATCCAGTAGATGCTAACGTTAGTAAAATTACAATATTTTTGTTCTATTTTTTTTTAGAAAGTAATACAATAGGAGGTTTAGAAGATGTTGAAGAACTGGAGCAGCGCGCTCAACGCGATAGCAACCGCTTAGCGCAAGGAGTCAATCTAGAGCGAGTTGCAACGTGCATGTGCGCTAAACGCGCATTTGGCAACTTAGCCGACAGTCACTTAAGCCAACTAGACTCTGCATTTACGCTCAACATGCACATGTAGGCTTAGCACGCAATCATTATTAGCAAACATGATTGTGAACCGTTTTGCAGATAAAAAGAGGGGGAGCATTGTGCAAAAGTAGATTTTGAGATAGAAATAGGGCTAGGACACGAAATAAAGAGAAAAATCACTCACTTTGAGACCTTTTTCTCCACTTTCTTCCATTCCTCTTGTTTCCTTTTGGTATTTCTAAGTCTCTCATAACAATGAGAGACTAAACCATCCATTATTGAGAGCTCAAAAACCAAACACTCTTAATGTAATGATTCTCACTATCCATTTAATGTTATTTCAATATTATTGCTTATTTTATGAGTTTATTGTCTTGTTTATGGTTTGATCACCCATGTACATGTATCTTATAGGATTTACTCATTGAGAAATATTTGCACCATAAGAACTTGAAAATAACATCTAAGTAATCCATGTATAGGGATAAAATGACATTATTTAGCCTTAATTATGCATCATTATTCTTAAAACAAATTATTTAATGCAACTCTTAAGGAATTGAGAATGAAAGTAGGTAATTTAGGATCTTTTATATGAGGATCATGATTAGGTAGGTTAGCGGATGAAGATAATACTTGGAGTAACATTAAATGGTGAAAAATGTCAAACATTACATCAATAGTAGTTTCAGTAAGTTGAGCACCTAACACGTCACATAATTCTGCACCAACCGACAATTCACACATTCGAGTATTTGTGTTTTATCTCTTTAATGTGCTATGCTTAATTATCTCTTGACACTCGAAATTACCATTTTAATTATTATTTGAACGAATTGGTGCACTTGTCAAAAAGTTAATAATAACTTAGATTTTATCACATTTTTGGTCTCTTAGCTATCATAATGATGCAAATTTAGTCCATTTAATTATATTAATTGGATCTTTCAAATATTACAAATGTGAAATTTTGTAGGTATTGCAAATGTATCATTTTGATCCCAAAAAAATTAGTTCCAATACCACAATTAGAAATTTTGAGAAACTAATCAAGAATCCAATTAGAACAATTGAAATTTGAGAGATTAAAATCACACATATTTATTATACTTAAGCAACTTTTTTTAAGCAATCTAAAACAAACTTTTATTAACAAGATTAGGACACAAGCATGACCCAATCAAAAGCCACAACACTAGTACAAAACACATCAATATTGTAAAGGACCTAATTAGCACAATTTAAACACAGAGAACAAAAATTGCATTCGAGTAACCAAAGTATAATTAATTCATAAAATTATTATATATGATATTTTTAATTGGATGATATATATATATATATATATATATATATATATTACTCTACTGATTATCTATCCCTTTCTTTAAAAAAATTTGCTAGATTTTTTTCTATTATTTTTACAGCAATCAATCGCTCTCCTCATTAGCCCGAAATCGAATGGTTAGCATTTCCTGAACTTCAGTAGCGTATTAGGTCAAGGCTTTCGTTTCAGGAAAATTATTTTGTAAACCTTCAATTAATCAATCAATAACTAATAAACATCAAACTAAGAAACACCCTTTGATTTTTTTCTGGTGTAAATAAACACTCTTTGATAGGGAATGATAGAAGCAATAAACGATGGAAATCATTATTATTCTCGAGATAGATAAAATTAAAATCCCGGTGACGCTGAATCTCATTCTTGGCGGCGGCAACAACTGTTCTGCAGGACAATCTGGTTCCACTGTTGGAAACAGGAAACAGGAAACATACCAAAACTTGTGTTATGGGGACCATTGACCAATTCAATACCTGCGCGAGACATTGGCCACTGTGCCACAATTTTTTAAAAAATTTATCCAAATGCCACGTGGCCAAAACTAAATACCAAACTGTCACGCGACGTAATTCGCCTACCCTCCCAGCGAATTACGTATGCTGATGTGGCGACCATCCAATGGCCACGTAATTCGCTGGGGGGTAGCGAATTACATGTCTGCCATGTCAGAAGACCGTTGTTAACCACGTAATTCACTACTGTGTGGAATTTGCAGGAGGATGCGACAGCACGTGATCGTGTCCTGAATGTGCGACATGCTGCCACACATGACCATCAGGCGATACCCGAGGACATCCACCTGTGGCTCATGCAAGCGAGTTTTTACCACGTTGCGCATTTGCGCAACCACGAGGTAACCATGGTGTATATTATGTAATGATGTTACAATTATGTTATAACGTGTATGTAACTTAGGTAGGATGTACTATTTCAGATTGATCATCACCTTGTGTCAGCGCTTGTTGAGCGTTGGCGACCTGAGACACGAACGTTTCATATGCCGATGGGTGAGGTGACGATCACCTTAGAGGATGTACACCATTTGTTGGGCCTGCCGACTGATGGTGAGGTGGTCTCAGGACGCCATGGACGACACGAATTCCGTGACATGATTGGTGAATTTTTGGGGGTGCAGCCCAGTGTGGGACGTGATTTACATGGAGATTTGTTGGGCCTGCATTATTTACGGGAGCAGTTCAGTGATTATACCGTCCATGTTGGCACGGAAGTCGGACGCGTCAGATACACGCATGCATTGATATTGCGAATATTAGGCAGGGTGTTGTTTGTCGACACTGCCTCCAGCTTTGTGCCGACTCGTTATTTACTTTTTCTTGAAGATTTCGAGCGCACCAGTACATTTAGTTGGAGATCCGTTGTTCTTGCATACCTGTACAGGGAGTTATGCAAGGCCATAGGTCCATCCCGTCGTGAGATGGGTGGATGTGCACTGCTGCTACAATTGTGGGCTTGGACCAGATTCCCCTCCATCTTTCCGCCCCTTCCGACGATTGACGATCAAGATGTCCTGCAGCAGGAGATTTACGGCAGCAGGTAGTGCAATTTAGTTTGGTTGATAATAAATGATGGGGAGTTTATGTCGTTGATACTAATTTTATTTTGTTGTAGGTTTAACGTGTTCACCACGCGTCAAACCAGATACACATATGTACGCAGATATCGTCATTACATGGATGTCATGCATAGGAGAGACATTCAGTGGAGGCCATATGATATTGTTGACTCAGTTCTTCCACCGGATGTGGACATGGTGAGACGCTGGTTGGCAGTTTGTCCATTGATTTGTTAGCAGATCGTAGTATATCAGCAGCCCAACCATGTTTTGCGGCAGTTTGGGTTTGACCAGCCAATCCCAGATGAGTTGATTAACTGTAGCGAGCTGCTTATGATCAGTATTACCGGGAAGAGTGAAGTGGATTGGAGGCAACGACATGGTTTTTTTATTGTGCAGTGGGTAGCCAGAGATGGCCTTGTCTTGCAGAATGTCACTCCTATGAGACGCAATGATTATTTATCTGTGAACAGTCAGTACATGCAGTGGTACTACACTGTCACACGCTGATGGATGACCCGCCGAGCTGCTGTTAATGTACATGTGGTAAGTATGTGTTTAAAATTTGTTGTATCGTTATTTAATTTATATTTACTTAATGTTGTTTAAGCCAACTAATTTGTTATTTTCAGACTGATCGTGCTGAGACAATTGTGCATATGGCATCGCCGGAGTCACAGACACAAGGGGCATTCGACATGTGGCAGGTGTATGACGAGGCAGTTCGTCTACTGGCTGCATGTGATGACTTGGACAGGATTACAGATCCCGGTGATTTTGCACCTCCAGCTGTTGTCCGTCACACAGAGGCTCCGCCGCTGGTGGTGCGCACTAACCGCCGCGCCCGTCACGAGGCTTTACCCCTCCACCATGCAAGACCTGCTGTTGCTGACAGACCTGTCATTGTACCTGCGTTGCCGCCTCGTCCACCAGGCATGTTCTTCGCGCCAGGGTACCCAGCCGGATCATCATAGCAGTACTTCTGGCCTCCATAGTTTCACGCCGGATCGTCTAGCAGTAGCCTGGACTCATTCCCTCCTTCTCAGTACCCCCCATGGTATACATTTCCATCCTATGTAGCTGGGCCTAGTTCGCAGGCCCCATCGGGCTACACAGGTATGTATAGGCCTGATCAGCCGACATCGGAGGCAGAGACGACATTTGCAACCCCTGTGGCACATTCGACTCAGCATATGCATTCCCCGGTATCTGACTTTTTAGTAGCAGCTTTGCATGAGGATGATGACGGTGACGAAGACCCTGACCCACTGATTAGGAGAAATCCAGTGAGGGGTGCTCGTTTACGATATCATTTGTCACCGTATGAGCATGACATGAGCAGATATGGGGGATATCATGGAGACCACGGAGACTGTGACTGAGATGCACCATTTTCATAGTTGCTTGTTTTATTTTTATGTTTATTTATCTATGACTGTGTGTTTTATTTTCGACATTTGCGTTTGGATATTTGTTTTGCTTATTAATCTACGACTGTTTGTTTTTTGTTTACATATGACGAAACTTGTCTAGCAGAAACTAACACGTACAATTTATAATATATTAACTTAAAAACTGACATACATTTCATACGAACAATTCAATGATGCTGGACGCGTGAAGGACAATTTTGCCTATTGTGACCAACAACCTTACAATAACCACATTTTATTCGACTGTTGGTTCCTTCCCGCAAATCCATTTCGTTGCGGATACGTGTAGACTTAGGTCGTCCTCTTGTGCGTCTTAGTGAAACATCAGGAATGATTGGTGGCTGTCCAATTGTTGGTATGAAGTCCTCATTTCCAATTGGATACCACAACGCTAAATACACCTTAGACTGATACGCAAGACTAAATACAGGGTCTATATATTGGGTGGGATCGACGTGGATAGATCGACATGCTGCAACCACGTGACTACATGGGAACCTGAATGCAGTGAACTGACCACACTAACATTTTTTTTCCGATAAAGACACCCACCATTTCTTCCCTGCTTGATGAGTACGCATGTTGTACGATTCCTGCACCTCAAATCTTGTGTACAGTGTGTCGTATGCAGTTACTGAATGAGTCGCAGATCTTTCTATCCTCATCAAATATTTTTGCCATGCTACTTTGGCGAAATGATTACCTCTAGCCAACTCTTCAGCGACCTCTTGAGTATGTCGCAAAAAATATGCTACTCGTCTAGCGTATGTGAACCGAACAAGTGAAGTAATAGGAAGGTTTCTGGCGCCTTTAAGTACCTTGTTGAAAACCTCAGATAGATTTGTTGTCATATGACCAAACCTTCGTCCCTCCTCATCATAAGCTAGACTCCACTTGTCCTTTGGGATTCTATCAATCCATGCAGCTATTTGAGGACTTGCTTATTTGAATTGCTCTAAGCCGGCATCAAAATCTAACCGAGAAGTTGTGTAACCTACATACACAAAGAACACGTAAATATCAGGCGATAATGAGGGTATTGATCATGTGCATGTATAATGTTGCTTACCTAACTTCATCAATTGTTTCTTTAACATCATATTCTTGAACTTGTGATTGAAATTGCTTGCCAAATGCCGAATGCAAAAAACATGGTATGCCCTGGGTGGTTGCCATCCGAGTTCTACATTGTTCACAGCAGCCAGAATGCCAGCATGCCGATCAGAAATAAGACATATTTCGTGTTTCTGCGTAACATGAATACGGATTAGTGCCAAAAACCACGACCAGTTGTCAATATTCTCGCCGGAAACAACTGCAAATGCAATTGGAAGGATGTAATTATTGGTATCAACCGATGTTGCAATCAACAATGTGCCACGATATTTCCCATACAAATGGGTACCGTCGATGCTGATAATGGGCTTGCAAAAGTTAAAACCATCAGAACACTGTTTGAATGTCCAAAACACCCTGTTAAATACCTTTACACTATCATCTAGCTGTCCATCAACAAAATGATCCATTGTTTCCAACTTATAGGCAGACCCATGAGCAAAATTGACCATGTAACCCAACCACCTTGGCAGGAACGCGTACGACACATCCCAATCCCCGAATACCTTCACTATAGCCTTTTGCTTTGCTTTCCATGCCTTCCTGTAGGAAATGTGAAATCCAAGCATTGTCGAAATCCTTTCCTGAATTAACCCAATTTTAACACTGGGGTCCTCACGAATCATTTCTACATTTCATTAGAAAATAACATGTTACTTACTTTTGCAACAAAAAAATTAAATGAATTAAAACAAAATTGAATTACCTAGGATCACTGAACATATGAAATTAGAGTCAAGTTGCTTGTGATCTTGAGAGAGATTACGAGTAACACACGTGTGTTGGTTGTTCCATATACCTACAATCCATTCCATGCCATCCTTTTTTTGGTATGGCCTCATCCTCCACGCACAACCCTCATTATGATTCTCACAAACCATTATAAGCCTTTTCGTATCACTTTTTGCAACTACGGTTGTGCGATGCTCACCCATGCAGTATTGTTTTATTGCCATTTGCACATCGAACTTGCTTGAAAACACCTGACCCTTATATAACTCTTGACCCATCTCCCAATTAGGTATTTGCGCTCCTTCCATGTCATCTAACTCCTCATCTGGGTGAGCCCAATCAATATTCGTGTAATGACTTATGTTAGACCAAAATGCTACATTCGCCTCTGATGTATAACGACATATTAAACACATTGTTATGTTAAACTAGCTAACATTTTAACACTACTAAGTAGATGACAGTTTTGCATTCATACCTAGAACCGGAAGCGGACCTTGCATTCCGACAATGCCCAGAGAAGGCATAGCAAAAGTACGATCAAAATCACCGTCTACATCCGTATCTGATGAGTCAGTATCTAGAACAACACATTCATCAACCTCTTCCTCGAAACTGTCCATGGGAAAATCTGGCTCCTCATCAGGCACCGTTTCTGTATATTCTGCCTCAAATTCTTGTGTTGGTTGTGTTTCTCGAGGTGGTGACAATGAAACATCTCTATCTTCGGAATTGACCATCGGCTCTACGTTAAGGTCAATCGAACCAATGTTTCGTACAACATTATGACTGTTTGACTGTCCACTGCAATTCACTTCAACATACAATTCTATAAATCTCGGATCTCCTCCCTCGGATATGCATGCGTCTGTAACTAAGGATAGATCGTCATCATCTACAACATCCACACCAACCCATTGCACCGGGTTGCCGGATGCACATAGAGCACTCAATCGAGATACAGACTGACCCCGTTGTAATCTCAACTTCTTACATATGATTTTCATCAAATCATCATAGCTGCATCTGGGGGATATACGAAACATTTTGTTCTCTCCTTCAAATATTTGATCATTCGGTCAAATATATTTTCTACCATTATAGTATACAATGGTGATCAAACCAATTCTACTAGCACTTATCTTGCAAATACTTAAAAAAAATATATTGATTGCTCAAATTAAACAAACTGAGCATGGGATAAAAATTGGGGGGGGGGGGGGGGTTTAAATAGGCAGGGGGTGTTGCAGTAATTCGCTGGACTGGGCAGCAAATTAATACACCTAATTCGCTGGCCTTAACAGCGAATTACACAAAAGCTGCCACGTGTCCCTGTATTCCTGACGCCAGACTGACACTTTGACCACGTAATTCACTGGGGGGTAGCGAATTACGTGGCCTATTAGATGGTCGCCACATCAGCATACGTAATTCGCTGGGAGGTCAGATAAATTACGTCGCGTGGCAGTTTGGTATTTAGTTTGGGCCATGTGCCATTTAGGTAAATTTTTTAAAAAATTGTGGCACAGTAACCAATGTCTCTTATCTCATACCTGCGCCAACCCTACCTTCTTCCTTTCGCTGCTATGCAATTGTTGCACACTACCAACGCGAATGTCTCCTTGTCTTTTCTCTCCACACCCATATGCTTCATTTTCATTTTAACTCTTATTTTTTATTTCAATTACTTTAAATTTCAACAATATCCCTAAGAAATTTTATAGTAGTGCTTATTTTTTTCCTCCATGACCTTTCTTTCTCATTTTCTCTTTATTCTTTATTGGTCCGTAACACGAGTCACTGCCGAGTTAAGTTATAATCTTAATCAAACTCGTACATATCATATCATTAATTTTCTTTTATGAATAAAAAATATCATTAATTTTTTCAAAAAAAACGATTTCACGTCTAAAAATTGCATTGACTAGAATCGGTCGAGTCCATCTAGCTTTCATAAAATGTCCTCTTATATTATTCATCATAATCAATATATTTTTACATTGCAATTTATTAAGCATTCGTTCATAACCAGGCAAATTTTAGACAAAACTCTAATTTTTTGATTCAATGGACGGCACTGAAGTTTTGTTTTGGCCGGATGGTAACACCCTCATTTGTGCCATCTGTTTGACGTTAATTGGGTAGCAATCAGAAGGAGGTCCAGTAAAAGCCTTATGAGCAACAATATTGTTCACTGCTTGAGTGGTATGGAAGGCATCCCAGAACACGTATTTGTCTCTATCCAGGCAAGGAAACAACGCAAATAAGCAAGTTATCTGTGCTTGATTTCTTCCAATACCACAACACCCACTATCAGTTACTGTGAAACCTGTACAAATAAATTCACATAATATGATTAGCTTAAATTATTTTTAAGATGATTTTTAAAAGATTCAAATATAGTTTTTGTTTTTATAAAAATTTTAATATGTGTTTCTGTCTTTTTAAAATTGAAATGTTTTAAATTTTTTATCCTAGGTTTCATCCTTTCGATAAATTCAAACATATAATCATAATTATATATATATATATATATATATATATATATATATGACATAAATATAACATTTTTATATCGGTTATGCATATAATCAATATGAAAATTTGACATATTTTAATTTTAAAATAACAAAAAAAGTATTAAAAATCTTATGAGTACAACATTTTAACATTTTCAAATTTAACATGATGAAAAAAAAAATCACATAACCCCATTGCCCGGTACCCTTGCATATGCAAAGAGGTTGCCAGATTTGAATCCATGATCAATAGGTCACCATGACACAACTTTACCGCTGTGTCAGGGCTCGCCCTCAAATTTAACATGATGAAATATATATATATTTTTTAAATAATAATTATAAAAGTCGATTATTATTTTATCATCATAATAATTTATGATTGAATAAGAATATAAAAATTCTTTTGATTATTCATGTATATATTATTTATTTATATTATGAATATAGAAATTCATTGGACATTTCTTACCATAGGTTTTTGCGTTGTTAATCAGATCACTGAAAACTCCGTAAGTGTTGCCATACACAAAAACTGAACCATGGAGATCCGCATTCAGTTGATCCACCAAAGATTTCAGCAATACATTGAACATGTCGACAATGTCATTGATGTGAGGTCTACACTCTCCTCGAGGGACAGAGCCTAAGGCTAATTGTCTAGGTATGCAACCAAGTGGGGCAAGTCCTGCCAATAAGAATCTTCTGAGTCCCAAATCATGCAGATTCTGCAAAATAGCAGCATATTCAATATCGTCTTTATTCTTGTCCTACACATGCATATGTGACAATATATATGTTAGATAGTAAAGTTAGTTCATTACCAAAATGTGCCTTTTGTAAACCTCAATGAGAAAATCAGCATAGTTTTTTGGGTCATAGTTGAAGCTTGAAGTATATTGTTCAGGCAAGAGATAGTTGTTTATGTAATCATTACTGCCATGAATCACTACTGTCAATGAATTTGCTAAGTGCTGACTCAGTTTGCTGTGCTCCATTTGGTTCTTCATCTGGCTTACAGTTGTATTAAAATCTTGCACCTGCTGACGAAAGCTAATGCGTTCTCCCTGTGTCATTTGGTCCTCGAGTTAATAAAAATGTGGACATGCAATACACAAATTAGTTAGCTAATTTGTGATTAGGGTTTTGATCTCTACATCTGTCTGTGTGAAAAAATTATATGTTCAGAGATATCATTTTCTTAAGTGCATGCTTAGTTACGTGTTAGATTTTCCATAATCATGTTAGAATATCAACATGATTTTGGGTAAATTTTCACATGAAATGCATGTTTGGATACAAATTTACAACACACAAATTTTCTTCTTTTTTTCTTCTTTTCCTCGTCAAGTGCTCCAAAAAACGTAAAAGTTACTCTTTGTAATTTTTGTCGGCTCCGCGTCAAAGGTAACAGACAAGTTACCAAACAAGCTGGTAATTGATTCCACATTAAGGAATTGATTAAAACAATTTTAGTAGCTTTTGTATTAAATAAAAAATATATAATTTTCTTTTATTATTAACTTAATTTTATAATAAATACATACAAATATAAATTATATTACTTTAAAAATCAATTTTAACAACACTTATTGGCCACTAACTAAATACTCCCTTTTTCTCTATAAGACATAGTTTTGAAATTTTTATCCTTGTTTTATAAACTTCATTTCAATTGTTTTGTAAATTGTGTACTAATTATTCTTTTATTAAAATGCTTTAAATTGTCTCTTTTTCTCTCTTATGAGGATTAGAAAAGATAAATATGTTTTCAATAAAATGAAGGAAAAAATTGAAAAATATTATAATTATAGATAACTTTAATATTAGAGCATATTTAGTGTTACATCTTAAATAAAAATCTTGAGTTCAAGATCTGATTTTTAATAAATCTTTCAATAAATGAGGTGGAGAAATCTCTAACATGGATAATGGATTATGTTAGAAGATTCATTTGTACATTGTTCAAAAAAATATAATTTTTTTCTCTTTCTCTCTCCCTAAGATCTCAAAATTAGATCTACCATTAAATAAAAAAATTAGAGAGATCTTGAAAAATCTTTAATCCCATGTAACACTATAGGGTCTACCAAAATTTAAAATTTACCACTAAAAATATTTTTAATAACTAAATTAAGTAACTTTATTATTAATTGTACTATATTTTACAAGACAAATAATAATTAATGTCATTAAGATATTAGTTAAGAAATTGAAAGAAAAAATATTTTTAATAAGATGTGTAAATTAATGTTGTCCGTGATATTTTTAAATTCTCCTATAATCTTAACATTAAATATTTTATACTATTAATTTTTTAACTAATATTTTAAAAACACCCATGAACAAAATTCATCTTATAATTAGGAATCAAGGACGGAGATCTCAATATTTTGAAATTTGACTGTTGGCTACCTGATACCAAAGTTTAAAAAGAAAACTTATTAGTTAGAAGGACAGAAGTACCAAATTACGCCCTGTCTCATCAAGGATCCCAGCAGCAGCTGAAGCATAGTTCACTCCCCATGAAATGTTTCTGTTTTTTATCATGGTATCTGCAAAAGCTGGTAGTAAAGGAAGACCTATAATTTCCCCTGCAAAAACTGCAATGTCAGTGCACGATTAACTACTCCAGTGGTGTTGTGTCTTTTTTTGTTTTTATGACAAAAAAAAAACTTAGCAAGAAGCACATTACCGAGGATGTCTGTGATTGTTTTGCCGTTAGAAAACCTCCCAGTTGGACCCTCTGAGAAATCAATGCCATAAGGCACGAAATTGGCTCTTGCCAAGGAGTTGAGATAGTTGTTATTTCCACTGTCCACTAATGAATCTCCGAACACAAACATTGCTGAATAGGGTAGCTCCCCAAGTACATTAATATTCGTTGACACAGATATCAGAAGCAGGGTCAAAACTGGAAAGGAAATCACTGGCAAGCGTGCCATTTTCATTATTTTTTCTTTCTTTCTAAGTCTTGGTGGTGCTTTGGAAATTTAGGTTGAGGGCACTTTTATTTTCAGCCTCTAAAGGTGTGCATATATATGCCTCACATGATATGCTATGTTTTCCTATTTTGATATCTTTTTACCCTATATGCCTCCTGAATCTATGGCATGTTTGAGCTTGTCACGCCATATTACCTTCCACCTTGCTCATTTTTTGGTCTTATTAGACCCTACACTTATTGCTTTTACTTCAAGGTTTAAATCCCTCCTCACCATCCTAAACCCCAAAAAAATTGAATCCTTATATGGAATATTTAAGACACTCGTTAAGAAATTAATAAGTAGTAGTTTTTTCATTTGAAAAATAATAAAAATATATTAATAATATTAAATATTATACATTTTGAAAAGAACAATACTTTTAATTTCTTAAAAGCATTGTTTACAAGTTCCCTCTTGCAAGTTTAAATTTTCTAAAGATAAAATGAGTTATCTGCTCTCAAATTCTTCCCCATTCATTAGATAGAGAAAATGATGAATTTTTTTATTCATAGTAATTGCTGAACACAGTATCAAAAGATTTATAACACTTACTCACCTTGTTTAATCAACTGAATTAAATTTTCTTTAGAAAAAATAAGAATAAATTCGTTAAACTCATATAAACTTAAATAAAAAATTAAAATGAGTTAGTGAATTTAAAATCAAATGTAACTTTTACCCTCCATTAACCTTGTAATTATCTTGTAAAAAAACCTCTTAATGATAATGTTTTGTTAGGATTCAAATGATTTGAAGAAACTAATTCTTTTATAGATTTTTTTACTTTTAAAAACTAATATTTTTATGAATTTATATATAATTGATCATTTATGTAGTTAGATTGTATTTAGAATTAATGTGTGTTTGATTTCTCATCACATCAAGTTGGATTCGCCTGTCACAGAGAATGTTCATTGCTTTTCAATATAAGTTTAACGTTATTTTTATGGCTAACACAAGTATAAAATGTATTAGTGTGTGTTTGATTTCTCATCACATCAAGTTGGATTCGCGTGTCACAGAGAATGTTCGTTGCTTTTCAATATAAGTTTAACGTTATTTTTATGGCTAACACAAGTATAAAATGTATTAGTGTGTGTTTGATTTCTCATCACATCAAGTTGGATTCGCGTGTCACAGAGAATGTTCGTTGCTTTTCAATATAAGTTTAACGTTATTTTTATGGCTAACACAAGTATAAAATGTATTAGTGTGTGTTTGATTTCTCATAACGTCAAATTGGACCCACATCATAAAAAAAGTTAGCAATTGTTGCTTTTGCGAATTTTAATCATTTTAACATGACCTTTATGATTAATGCAAGTATAAAATACATTAGTGTATGTTTGAATTCTCATCAAGTCAAGTCGGATTCATGTCACAAAGAAGTTAGCATTTGCATATTTCAATCATTTTGATGTGTTTTTATGGTTTTATGGTTAATGCACTTATAAAATGTACTAAGAAACACGTAGTTAATGAACTACAATATTTTATTAGTGTAAATCACTATTTAAAGAAGCTCCACAAATTCATAATAGATTCCCGAATGAATTTGAAACCTTGACTAAGAGCTGGTTAGCATTCTTCAGCACTTTATTTAGGTATATTTGGATTTTTCATAGGAGTATTATAAAAGTATGTTTGAGAATAAAATCAGTTTAAGGTCATATTTGATTACCTTTCAATGGCCAAAAGTATATTTAAGAGTAAAAAAATGCCTGAAAACTCAATTTTGAATAGTTAAGATTTAAAATACTTTTTCAAACTTATTTTTAATCTAAACTTAAATTTGTAAATTTTAATCCAAACATACACTTAGTCACTCTTACGCAAACTCTTATTTTTGCTCATGCAAGTTGTTCAATAATTAACGAGCCTGGAGGAACAACAACTACCAGCCACTTTGAACAACTTAAAAAAAATCCCCCAACATGCAAATCTGTTAGCCGTGTATCAGTGTTCTATTTCATAAGCATAAATAATTATTTGTATATTATTAAATAAGCTTAGCTAAACAACATGGAATAAGAATTGAATAAACTCGAAGTTGACAAAAATTACATGATACAAAAAAATCACGTCTAAATTACAGGTCTGAACGTTGCCCGGAAAATATGAGTGCACTTCTCTTCGGTTACTGGATTTTTTCAATAGGAGGGTGAAAAACTCAAGACTAATAAACACTTTTTTACTTGTTTTTTAAAGCAGGTTCGCATTTGATAACGAAACTTTGAACTAAGGTTAGACATTATTTGATTTTTTTTTATCAGTAGACTTTATTTGATTTAAAGAAGTTTTGGGCGATTAGGATGTGAAGGGGTCTCAATATTAGCCTTTCAATTTATGGATTCATCTAAACAAATCGATACTGCATGAATAATATAACCGCAGAAGCTACTGAATATAAGGCTAGAAATCATTAATTATTATTGATTCTAACAAATGAATGTTGGCATACAATTTTAGACATTTGAACGAGCATGATTTACCAAAAATCTCGGCAAGAACACGATCCCTTACTAAAATGATGGAACCGACTTCGATCCCTAATAACTATATCTCTGTCAAAGAAACCCGAAACATGCTTCATGAAACTATGACAGTCATAACATATCCTAAGATTCTTAATGACCCTAATGGTCTTTCTATCCCTATGATAAAGAAGCACAAAAGCCACTGCCAATTTCTCACTGTGATAGCCCAGAGAATGTTCCTTCTCTTCCTCTTGAATGTCATGCAGCACATTTTTAGTAATACGGGTGTAGCCTCCAAGTTTCACAGTGTCAATAACTGAACCTAAAAATCTTGTAATCTCCTCCCACTGCGGATGAGAATTATCTCCCGATACCAACTCATGAGCCACTTGATCAATGTGAACCAAACTAAGGCCAGGCTCCTTGACAATTCTACTCTCCCTCATTGAATTCCTCACACCCTCCTTCTTAACCCAGTTACCAACTCCACCATAAGCATTCGACAAAAGCACATAATCACCATCATGATGAGGGTCCAACTCCTTGATCCTCTCCTTGGCCTTCTCAGCCAGCACAAGAAGATTGTGATTCACACATGCTCCAAGCAAGGTCCTCCAAATAACCGAATTTGGCCTAACATGCATACCCTCCACAAATTCGAAAGCTTCAAGCACCATGCCAGCACGGCCAAGAAGATCAACCATACAACCACAATGCTGAAGTGCCAGTTCAACGCCATACTCACTCCACATGCTACTAAAAACCCGTGGCCCCTCCTCCACGAGCCCTCCATGACTACAAGCCACCAACGCACCCATAAACGCGACGCGATCAGGCTTCAAACCAGACTCTACCATGTCATAAAACACCTCCAGAGCCTCCCTACCACGTCCATACACGGCAAGCCCGTTAATCAGCGCGGTCCACGTGACAACATTCCTGTGAGGCATTTCATCGAACACCTTAACCGAACGATCAATGTCCCCGCATCTCGAATACATGTCAATAAGCGCAGAACCCAATGAAACTGTAAGGTTAAGCCCGATCCTGGAAATTAAAGCGTGAACCCATATTCCCAATTCCAAGGCACCCAAGCTTGAAACCGAGGATATCACACTCAGCATGACAACCCCATCGGGTAAGATATCAATCTCTTTAAGCTGCATTTGTTGGAAAGCGTTAGGGCTTCATCGGGGAACCCGTGTTTAGCGAAACAAGAGATTAAAGAGGACCAAGAGATCAAGTCTCGGTGGGGCATTCCGTCGAACAGTTTGAGGGACACGTGGAGGGACACGTGGAGGGACACGGAGGTGCCGTAGGAGTTAATAAGCGCGTTTTGGACGTAGATATTGGAGTGAAACCCGAGTTTGAGAACGAGGGCGTGAATGCTATGAGGGTTTAGTTTTGAGGCTTTAAGGATGAGGGGAAAGGTGAAATGGTCGAAGGGGACGTTGGTGCGGTGCATGTGGGAGAAGAGGGTGACGGCGAGGGAGGGAGCGTGGAGTGCCACGTGGCGGATGACGGCGTTGTAGGGGAAGGGGTCGCCGGGGATGGGGAAGCGGAGGAGCACGGCGGCGGCGTAACGGGCGGTGTCCGGTGGTGATGATGAGTTGGCGCAGCTGAGAATGAAGGTTCGGAGGGAGAGAGGGTTGTCGTGTTGGGCGTTTTTTATTAGCGTGGCGTGGAGACTGTACACGCTCTTCATGTTGGAGTAGTTGTATCTCGCCATCTCTGCCTGTGCCGTTGTTCATTTTCTCATCAATTCTTGTTGCTTCTTACCAACACTGTTTGTTTGCACTGAGCAATAACATCTTTCTTATCGACAAGTCTTAATTGGATAGTTTTGATAATCAGTTTGGAGAATTTGAATTCGTGCTCTCTTAACTTTTCTTAATTATTGAGTCAACCTTATATTTTACATACTAATAACATATGGAACTATCTCATGATCAAAGATGGAAAAAATATATTTATAGCAGTGCAAATTTTCAAATAAAGTTTGTAATGGATAGAAAATTGATAGTTAAATGATATATATGAATAATTTATATTAATACAAGGTACCTGTGTGCAAATATCAAAGAACTTGTAAGGAGTGTAAGTGAGTTGTGATTGACTCACATATGAATTAAACTAGATTGCAACAGGTTGGGTGGGATGATTTGTTTGTTTGCATTCAATTTTGGTTGAAACAATTATAATTAGATGAGTGTTGGATTAATGAAGTGTTAACTCGCAGTTATACATATAATATCAATAATAAAATGGTAATTAGAATATGTTTGGATATAAAGTTAGAAGTAATTTTGAGAATTTTTCTACCAAAAAAAACTCTATATTTGTAATAAAAAAATTCTCAAAAGTACTTGTGACATGTATCTTAACATGTATTTATTATAATTCTATTAATAAGCGATTGTGTGTAATCCTAACCCACATAACCATATATCATTAAAATATCGGCATACATTTGAGTTTTTTATAACATGACTAATTTTTTATTGTGTTTAAGTTAAAGTGGTCTATTTATGAATCATTCTTTTGATTTTGATTTAAATGTGTATGATTATTGGTCAGTTAACTTAAATGCCTTGATTTTCATAAGTATATTTGATTCTCACAATTAAAAAAATACTTTGATTCTAAATAAGTTCAACTAATTAATTTTTTTATGAATTTGTAAAATATTATAATTTTAATTAGTCGACACAACTATAAATATTTATCATGAATTAATCTAATTCAAATTAGGTTAGATTTCTTAACAACAAAAAGAAGATTTCTATTCAATTATATTTTATTGGATTGGGTCTTAAATTAAACTAAATTTAATCCAATATGAACCATTTACAATTATGTATCATGCACAAAATGAGTTGACTTTTAGTCACCAAAGTGTGGGAGGTTAATGTTATTGTTGCTCAGATAAGAAGAAATTTGGATCGTATTGTAGAAAGTAAATGAGCAACACTAGAAGGAGTCTTGCCTACCACGGGCTTCATTAAATTAAACTTGGATGGGGCAATGAAGGGGTTGAACTAGATGACTTCTTGTGGTGGGGTGTTTCATGATTTCTGATCAGGATTTTCATCAAAGAATCTTTCTAAACATGCAAATTCTTTTTTATTGATTAGAAAGTTATTTAATAATTAGCTTAAAATGTTTAACATATAAAATATAACGTTTCCTAATTAGTAATGTTGAAGTACTTGCTAACAAATTGATTTGTTTACGTTTATTATATCTTAAACAATTTATGATCAAACTGTACTTTTAAGTTCTACCAATTCTTACATAGCCATCTGAACAGATTTTTGCTGGAAGCCACATTTCTCGTAGAACGTCTTGTTCTGGACGCTGCAATCAAGAATCACATTGTAGCATCCCATTGAACGTGCATGTTCCGTGAGGAAGTTGATGATTCTCTTTCCTAAATGCTTCCCAAGAATGCTGGCAAAAGAACCCAAATAATACATTTTTAATATAAATTTACCAATTTAAGGCTATTTGGAAACATATTACAACTTTGGGGCAGTTGGTCACGCCCAATTTGAGCAGGGGTGATCACGCCCAAATTGGGCTGGAGTGGTCACGCCCAATCTGGGCGTGTTCCACCCCAGGGTGACATGTGGCAATTCAGGTACAGCGCGGTGTTTTCGTAAACTTCGGAAGGCCATAACTTTTGACTGGGATGTCCGATTGAGGCGCATAATATGTCAAAACGATCGTTGTTTCAAGGAGAAGCCGCTGGTAAGTCCAACAAGAGACTTGGTCAAAATTTTTTCCCAAAAAAGGTCTCTAAGTGCTTCAAAATTGTGATTTTGTCTTCCAACCTCCAAAAAATTTCCCGTTTTCTAATTTTTCTTTATTCAACTAGTGAATTGCATGGTATTTTCTGTTTTTTTGTTTACTTCAATTAATTTCAAGCGTTTTGACATATCGTACGCCTCCATCGGATATTTCCGTCAAAAGTTCAACCATTTGAAACGTATATTGCTTGTTTTTTTATTTCTGTAAATTTTATTCAACTAGTGAATTGCATGTTGTTTTTTTATTTTTTTTATTACTTCTATTAATTTCGACTGTATTTTATTTTTTTATGTCTCCATCGGACATCTCAGTCAAATTACATGATTCATTATTTACATAAATCAAAATAAAATTTCACTCAAATTTCATTAAATAAAATTATAATTTTGTTAATTTATTTTTTAAAAAACCCATTCAATTTTTTCACCTTAGGGATTCCTTCCTGTTACAATTTGGTTGTATATTTTTATTTAGTCTGTACAATTTAAAATAAGTATTGTACTAGGGTTAGTGATGGTCTTATGTGATTGACAAAATGTTCAAAAATTGTTGTAGAACTGATTTGTATTTTTCTTATTTAAAAAAAGTACAGTAAAAAAAAATAATTAATATAAGTAATAAAGAAATTAAAAAACAGTACAGTTTAAAATAAGTACTATACTAGGGTTAGTGATGAAGGCATACTTTATGTATATTTAATGTATATATATATAACACTAAATTTTTTAATGTATATTTAATACACATAATTTTAACATAATAAATTATTTTAAATTAAATAAATTTCGTGATATATATATATATATATATATATATATATATCAAGATTAATTAATTTTTGACATAATTGGTCTATTAGCTCAGTTGATTGGAGCATCGTGTTAGTAACCTGAAGGTCACAAGTTTGATACCTGCATGCACCATTATTTTCTAAAATGTATTTTAACTTACCAAAAAAAAACCTACATAAAAAAAAACTCTTACGAATTATGGATTGACGAATCCATAAGTTTTTTAATCTGTAAGTGTGAATCATACGGATCTGTGTATAAAAGCCGCAAAAACACGAAAAGTAATTTTGGAAATGCACTGTTCATTAATGGTGTAGTAAAAAATCACCTGGTGTATGTAGCGCATCCCCTGTCTTAAAGTATTCAAGCCCGTATACGGCCCAAGCCCAAATACCCAGTACATTATTCTCTTAGTAATTAATTTTTTTTTGTGATTTATTAATTCTCAAAACTAAAAATAAAAAATAGTTAATAATAACACTGATAGCCTTGTACTAATCATTAAGAGTTATTTTGAAGAAGCCTTGTACTAATCATTAAGAGTTATTTTAAACCATTTATGTTTGTTGATAAAGTTAAACTATGTGTCTGATTAATATTTACTTGAGCTTTGAAGAAAATAATGTGAAATCACCATATTTTAATTTTTTATAAGCAAAATTTTATTAATAAAGTGCTTAAGCACAAGATGTACCCAACTCATGACCACACAGAATGCAAAAAAAAAAAGAAAGAAAAACCCAATCTAAGGATTCAATTTGGTTTAAATTTCGGTAAAATCAATGATGAAAAACTTAATTTGTTTAAAAATAACATTTTAAAGGTAGACTTGTAAATTATTTTCTTTAAATGATAAGATAATATCTTATTTAAAATTTTATCAATCTAACACTTAAATTTACCATGATTTTTTAATTTTTTTTAAAGTTACCTTTATTTACTATTTAATCAATTTTCAAAACTTAAAATATTAACCAAACAGGCTCAACTGTGAAACTTTTGGCTGAGTGATTTTTCGGGAGTTATCCAAATAACTGTACAAGCCGCCCAAGCGGAGGCGAGGCAAATATGCTAGCAAAGCCATGTGGATGATAACCAATCCTATGGCTATCCCTATAAATATTCATGCATGTTGAGACATAAAATTTAACATCATACAATTCTGCATTCCCATGGGCAGGTAAAAAATTGTTGAGGATGATCAAAACACATGCTTCCCAGCTGATCAAACAACAATAATTTGGAGAACTGCTTCACTGGAATGACTACGTATCAAAAACAGCATCAGCAAAGCCATATAAATCAGAACCTCCACTGTGACTAGAAGCACCAATAGAGAGATGCTCTGGCACACCTGCAAAACCTTCTGTGGATGTTTTCCCATACAAATTATTCAATGTTGATGCAGATTGTCCCACAAAACTCTGTCCAACTGACCTATCATGAGACAATGCCCCTTCCCCAATTCCATGATATCTATACATATCCCCCTGATACCCAGAAAATGAACCACCCATAGCTCCTCCAAGCATATTAGCCCCACTTGCCACTGCACTTCCAAGATATTTTTCAGCCAAAGAATCTGAAGCAGATGCTGCAGTGAGATAATTATTCGGGTAATTGCCATAGGATCTACCATCCAGCAAATGTGCCGACAATGAACCATCATATGAGCTATTGCCATCCATGTGACTAAAAATCCTTTGCTCTTGCAACGTAGCAAGGGAAGGTGATAGCACGGATGCATCTTTCCCGGTGAACCTTGTTCGTTTAGCCTCTGGAATCTTTATCTTGTTAGATGAATTGTTTTTATCCACTTTTCTCTTGAGCATTGATTTCTCTTCAATTTTTTTATTGGTATCACTAATATCTTTCTCCAAGTTAGTAATCTTATTCTTAAGTTGCCACCCACGAAGAAATTTTACAGGGTCAATCTTGTGACGTTCCAAACATTTGACTACAGATTGCAAAGCAGCTAAATATTTTTCATGTGCTACCTTCTGTGAAAGATCAATACATATCAGCAATGCTAATATTCATAACGAAAAAACATTACTCAAATGTTAATATATATTGGCTAACAAGCTAAAACATACCGCACTAGGAAAATCACGTGCATCTTGTTTGGCTTTCTTCCAAGTTTCTTCAGACTTCTGCAGAAATGTAGTCAGAGCTGTCTGCGGAGAATATTTCTCTTGAAACCCAAAGGTATAAGCCAAATCAACAGCTTTAACGGCCATGCCTTTTTTTATCATCCCATCTGCAACATCTGTGCCCAAGATAAATAATAAATGAGATAGAGAAAACCTTTTCATAGTATGAGAAAGCAACAACACATTCATTATAAATGTTAAGGTCAGTATGCCTGATTGAGAAGCAGGAAAATTAGGAGGGAAATGAAATCAGAGTTGATGAAAAGGCTTTCATTTTTTATAATTGTTGATTGGTAAAGGGTGGGCATTTCTTTTCAATGCAATTTTATGATACAAGAGTGGAAAGGTTTCATTGGGTAGAGAGTCAATGAGTTGCAAAATATTGTTAACCATTCAACAGACATATCCTAAAGCAACACACAGGCCAATGCCAATGCCACATGGCAACCAGGTATCCTAAACAATTGAAATTGCATGCCAAAGTATACTACTACTACTACATACCCCAATGCCAAGAGGCTCCACGCTATGCGCAGGTAAGGGGGAGGGATATTGTACGTAGCCTTACCCTTGCAAATGCAAAGAGGCTATTTCCGGATTCGAACCCATGACCAACAAGTCATCAAGACACAACTTTACCGCTGTGAACAATGTTCTTAATCTATCAGAAGGAAAATAGAAAAACTGGGAAAAACATGTAATAATAGGATTCAGTAGAAGAGATTTTTTTTTATGAAAATACAAAGCTAATCCAGACGGTAACTAAATATAAGTTGCAAAACTTATGTGACAAAAAGTTGAACATCCACCAGTGTGATGATGATCAGTAATAGTACAAATGTTCTTTGCTTGATTGACTTTCCTTATTACACATATGGGGTGGGTTGACTAGTTACTAGCTTAGGACAAATTAACTAAGAGTAATGTAGCAAAAAAATTATTGTCACTACCTAATCAGAATATGAAAAGTCACTTCCACCCAGAACAGTAAAGGCAATTTATTTTTTTTTGGGGGGAGGGTGGGGGGGGTTCCACAAAATAAGATGAAACATACTATTTCAGTCTTACAATTGTAAAACTTTGAATTAAGTCATCGACTACATTCCAAACCGCCTAAATTACATTAGCACACTGTAAACATGGATCCACAGACCAATTGATTTTTAAAATAAAAAAGACATGGTTGCAAACTTGCAGTTACAAATAGTTTGGGGTGGGCAACTTATAGACAAAATTTGTACTGAACTCAAAGGGAAGAGATTTGCACTCAAAAATATTTGTTTTATGTCCACAAAAGGGAGAATTCATATATGAAATGCCTTTAAAACATTAAACATCCAAAAAAAAAGCCATTGACTCATCAGCATCACAAAGAACTGAATAATGACATTCATCAGAGAATTTCTCCACACTTGTTGGGGTAGCATACACCAGACAGCGTCACATGGTACATAAAACTTTCACCCACTTTAAGCATCATTTAATGGAAGAAGTTACAGCGCTTACATTGCCCTCAAGGGTTCCACGCCCTATAGATTCCACCTACACTTCCTTGCCACTCAAGTCTCAACAAAGAAAACAGTTTACTTTCATGTAAAAACAAATGCATTACCTCACTTTGTTTACGATTAACCCCTAATGGAAACACCACAGATATTGACTACTTTGTTTATAGCAGTGTTATTGACTACTAGCGTGTTTGGATAGCTACCAGAATTGGAAAAGTGGAAGCAACTATTTATTGTTTTGTCTTTCAATGTGGAATTGAAATTGATTCCAGGAAAATTAATAGCATGTTTAGATACCCTTTAAAATCATGGTGGCTACCTAAAAATCACCATGTGAACATGATTTTTTCAAAGCAACTATTTGTTGCTTCACATTCACCGTTACCCCCCCAAACATGCTATAAATCTAATACGAACAAACTATTCAATGATGGAAGTAAAACCATTCCATTCTTTATCATTACCAAAAGTTTTTTAAAATTTTAACAGAACAAATGTAAAGTGTAAATAAAACTCTTATGCATACCCATCATCACTATGACTATTGCATTATACAATGCATATATATACCTGAAACCCTCTTAAGCAGGGGCTGAGACTGGAGCAGGGCATCGGAGAATTCTCTACCATTGCTGACACTAACCAAGTTGTATATATCCTCATCCTTGAAAACACTAGGAATCCCGAAGCCGGCGACGAAGAAAATCAAACCCCTGGCATCAACCTCAGCTGCCTTCAGCAAACCCCCTTCAACAAACATCCTCTTCCTCCACGCAACAGCGGCGGAATCCGCCTCCCTCTTCAGCGAAGCCTCCACGTCCTTCTCATTCCCAACGCAGCCAGAGAGCAAGTAGTGCTCCAAAACCAGCACCGAAACCTGCCTCGCGGGAACCATCGGCGAGTTCTTCGTGTACGCTTTGCTCCCCTGAAGGAAAAACCTCCCAATGCATTCAAACACCAGCTTTGAGGGCTTCGCCGCGCTCCTCAGCGCAACGGGTACCTGTTCCCGAAGCGACGCCGTTTCGGATAGACGCGTTAACACGTATTTACGCAGGCCTCGGCTATTCATCGTTTTGCAAAGCGTAATAAGCTCGTCTTCTTTTTCTTTTACTTCTTTTTTTACCTTTTCTTTCTCTTTCACTTCCGCCTTGGCTTCTTGTGGCTTCGGATTTGAATCTGATTGAACGACGCCGTTTTCAGCGGTTCCTTGCGCAGAATTGGAGCCTAATGCTCGGAGCTCCTTGGTCCTCGTGTCAATGGCTTGTTCGATGAATTCGAGGTGTTTCTGCAATTCGTCGTACCTGTTCTTGAAGACTTGTATCGCAACGGCGAGGTCGTTGAGTTCGTTCATCGATTTCGCCAATTTGGCGCCGCTGTCGTTTTCGTCTTCCGGCGGCAGCCACGACGAACAGTATGCGGCGTTTTCGGGGGTTTCCATGGTTGGGTTGTGACGGAACGAGAATGAAGGAAAAAAGTGAAAAACCTAAAACTTGTGCCGAAGAGAGAAATTAAGGTTTTTCCGGTGACAACAGGAATGTGATCTGGTCACGTGGATGGCAAGTGCCGCTACAGGGGATGGATGAAGGATTATGTATTGTTATAGTCGGGCCTCTACTGGTTATTGGTTACTCCCCACGGCCCATAAATGGTAAAAATAGTAAAAAGATGGGGATTATGACTCTCAAGATCAGGATTATTTTTTTTCATTAATTATAATCATAAAATATTCATCTTAGATTTGATATGTACCGTACACAGACTAAACATTGTTAAAGGAAATAAAAACTTCACTCACATTTAAGGGGTGTTTGGGAGTGTAGAAGTTTTTTTGGGAAAAATGAAAAATTATATACCCAAAAGATACAATATACACAATACACGGGGCATACCCCGGATCAACAAAAGCCCAAACAAAGGAGCAAAGAGCAGCCGGCACACTCCGGACTACACACAAAACAGGGGAAACCCGGCACCAAACATAAGAGAAAAAACATATGCAAAAGGGGCAAGAGCAAAATTGCAGATGCACCTATCACATGTGCCTAATACAAATGCGATAAATGTGTGTGCCTATAAACAAGAAATTTAATCTTGTCAATTACATCTTTAACCAGAAAAGGAACATTATCAAATAATAACCTGTTTCTGGCCATCCAAATGCAATAGACTGTAGTAGCCAAAGCTATACACCGAAATTTGCCCAAGATGCCGGAAGTTGCTCTACCGTGGGTTAGCGAGCGGATAGTACTTTGAAGAGATATTGTTTTTCTATGCAGCTTAATCCAATCACAAATATTGCCCCAGACTCGCAAAGAAATCCTGCAGGAGAAAAAAAGATGGGCATGGGATTCCTCTTCAGACCTGCATAAGTAACAAACATTATCTCTGTTGAGGAAGTCAGCCCGGTCTAAAGTCAGCAGGCGGTTCTTAGTGGCCAACCAAAGCATAAAAGACATCTTGGGAGGAATAGCCAGGTTCCACACCAAGGAATGCCAACGAACACAAGGCTTTGAAGTACGGATGTAATCATAGGCCTTGGATGGAATTAATTGCTGATTGCTGGTCCAGGAAACAAGAGTGGCTTTGGCTGCTTCCAAGCTGCCCTCTTTGATGGCTAAAAGATCCCTGATGCAAATAACTTTCTTCATCAAAGCAGAATCAGAGGAGCTGCCGGGGTAATCCCAAACACTGCCTCCTTTGAAATAGTAGTGGTGCACCCAACGGGCCCAGAGAGAGTCCTTTTTAGAATGAAAGTCCCACAGGATTCTGGAGAGGAGAGCAAGGTTCCAATCTCTAAGGTTAAAAAGCCCCAGCCCCCCTTCCTTCTTGGGAGAGCAAACCCCGGTCCAAGCTACCAAGGGCTTCTTATGCCCCATCTCAGATTTGCCCCACAGGAAATTCCGGCAATAAGCATCGATACGGTTTAAAACAGAGATGGGCAAAGGGAAGATGCCCATCCAGAAGTTGGCGATTCCTTGGATAACAGCTCGAACAAGCTCTAGCCTACCAGCATAAGAAAGGGTTTTCAGGTTCCAACCCCGGATCAAGCTTGAAATCTGAGCTATCAGCGGCTCATAATGGCAGACATTCAACCTTGAAGCCAAGAGGGGAACACCCAAATATCTAAAAGGAAAAGACCCCACACTGAATCCAGTAAGCTGGAGAATATCAGAAAGAGTTACTGGATCCAACCCGGCAGAATAGACAGCAGACTTCTCGATGCTAATAGCAAGGCCAGAAGCATTACAAAAATGGTTGAGCTTAGAAACAATTGTCGAAACTGAGGCCAAGTCCCCTCTGGAGAAAAGCATAATATCATCCGCAAAAGCTAAATGGGACAGGTTCACAGCCGCACAAGAAGGGTGATAATGATAATTTGTATTCTCTTTGAGGCTCAGAAGATCCCGGGAAAAGTACTCCAAACAGAGAACAAAGAGGTAAGGGGAAATAGGATCACCTTGCCTCAAACCTCTTTGACCCTTGAAGTGACCATACATCGAACCATTAACCACTACGCTGAAGGAAGTGGTAGATATGCACTCCATAATCCAGGAACAGAATTGGGATGGGAATCCCAAAGAATGAAGCATCCACTCAATGAACTGCCATGAAATAGAATCATAAGCCTTCTGCAAGTCAATTTTCAAAATGCACCTAGGAGAAATCCACTTTCTAGCATATTTACGGAGAAGCTCCTGCACAAGGAAGATGTTATCCATCATCTTCCTATTCTTGAGGAAAGCGGATTGGAAAGGACCGACGATCTGTTCAAGAACAGGAGCCAAGCGGCCGGCCAGGATCTTAGAAATAATCTTATACAAGATGTTGCAACAAGAAATGGGTCTGAACTGGTTCACCTGGGAAGCTTGATCAAACTTAGGAATAAGGGCAATAAGAGCATGGTTTATCTGTTTTAGAAGCTTTCCAGATACAAAAAACTCATTCACCGCAGCAAATATGTCATCTCCAATAATGCTCCAAGTCTTTTTAAAGAACAAAGCATTGAAGCCGTCAGGACCAGGAGCTTTGTTATTGTCCATACCAGAGATAATATCCCAAACTAGCTGCTTGGATATGGGGGCAAGCAGGGCCTCAAAACACTCAAGGGGCACTTTAGGCCCTGCATTACAAATGGCCAAAGAGGGAGGATCTTGCAAAGCATGAGAACTGAATAAGACCTCTAGATGCCGGGGGGTCAGTTGAAACCATAATAGGAGCATGGTCTGAAATAGATTCAAACCCCAAGACCTCACAAAAAGAGTTAACAAAAGAGCTAATCCAGAGGTGATTACAAAGAGCTCGGTCTATTTTACTCCACACTTTACCATTAGTCCAAGTGAAGTTAGAGCCATAGGTGTTAAGAGTTTCAAGGCCTAGCTCAGTGCAGCAGTTAGCAAAGTCTTGCATTTCATAAGCGGAAATGGCTGCGCCATTAATACGGTCTGAAGGATCAAGAACACTATTGAAGTCACCCAAAATGAGCCAAGGACAGTCAACAGAATTGCTTATGTTGGACAAATTAATCCACAAAGCCCTTCTTGTCGTTACTGAATGAAGCCCATAAACAAAAGAAACTTGGATAATCTTACCAGAAATTTTACAAAAGATGGAACAATGAATTAGCTGTGCTGAGGATTGAAGCACACTAAGATTCACTTTATCAGTTCTCCACAAAAGGAGAATACGACCAGCGTTATGGGAAGCAAAATTATAGGAGAACTCCCAATCTCCAAATTTTTTCTTCAAAATATCGCCCACAGAACAAGAATTCAACTTAGTCTCTAAAACAGCCATCACACTAACTTCCTTACTACCAAGAAAGTGTTGCATCCCACGATGCTTCAGAGGCATATGAAAGCCTCTGATATTCCAGGAGGAGATAATCATTGGACTAGACGGGAAGAGACCTTCCCGACATGCTTCTTTTGCTTATTTGTAGTCCCCTTTCCTGTGTTGGCTTGAATCCCTTTACTGGAATCTCCACTTCTCACCACTGGATTTGTTGAGAGACTCTTCCCACGAGCTTTGGACTTGGGATAAACAAAACCATCTTCCTCATTTATATCCTGCAGGGAGTCGGTTTCAGAGACATTAACCACAGAATCTGTAGGATGCTTTTCATTGTGGTGAGTAGAGCAGTCTTCAACATCCACAGGTTGCTCCATATTCATGGTTGGAGGGGTCACTTCAGGGGTTTTACTATTACCTTTAGCCACTAAAGGTTGGTTTTTCATCTTCACCAATGTTTCCTCACCAGTGGCTTTGCAGGTCTTCACAGAGTGCCCAATCATTTTGCAGTGATTACAAAAAGCTGGCAAGCTTTCATATTCAATATTCTGCATAAAGGATTTACCCTTTGGGAGATGGCAGCGGACCTCATTATCAAATTTGAATATTAACCAACCACTATCATGAGCTGAGTATGAGTGTTTGACCCCCCATTTTTGGCAACATTCCATCAATGCTTTCTTGCCTGGGAAACGTCCTGCTACATAGCCAATAAGGCTGTATCCCCAAGCATCCTGAAGTGGTTGAATATCACCTTCATCAAACAGGACATCATCTCCTGAAGAAGGGATAGCATCTGTCAAGTTAAAACCTTTTGATGGTTTCCTGTTATCCTTAAACAGGTTAACCCAAGGCTTTGGTGGCTGGTCTACATGTTGTTGAGACACAACATCTTCTTCTGAAGCGGAACCTTCACTCTCTGTTTCAGAATCCTCTTCACCTAAGGTGTAAGAATCAGAATCAGCAAACTTTGGCTTCGAACTTGTTTCAGGCATTTTGTCGAGCACCTGGTGTGCTGAAATTTCCTGAAGAGTATTCACTGTAGCAGGAATTTCCTTACTTCCCTCAGCTTCAACATGCAGATTCGACTCAGCCATGAAACTGACCTCGGAGTTCTTTCCCTTTGTACTAGGTTTGTGATTTTTGGATTTTCCCATCATCTAGACTTAGCAAAACAGGCTAGTTTGCATCTGGAAAATAGCGAAACATCCAAGAAGGAGGACAATACACTTTTGTGGTTTAGGAGCAGGGAAATAACAATGAGATTTTCAAAATTTTTTACGGATCCCACTACACAATAGATTGGTGCCTCAATATGTACTCAATCGATACCCCTACCCTGCACCTCGCCTCTAGTGGCACCTTGACCCCAACTTGCACCTCATCATCTTTGAGACACCCTTACCTCGAACATGCACCTCATCTTTTTCACTTTCATAATCATCAATGACAACAACTTAATATTTTTTGTTTGACGAAAGTCTTTTCCTCTTCCATTTGCTAGACCTTCATCAAATACTAGAATATTGCTAAGATGCTCCATATATATGTTAACAAATCCATACCCTTTACAATCTACAATAAGTTGCAATATATCACTATCATTGTTTGAGGGCTTCAAACCCTGATTGAGTGCAAAACTTGGATGTCAGTATTGAAAGCATTTAAAATGTTTGTAACCCATACTATCAAGTAGCTTTGTGATGTCAATATATGGCATCTCATTCACACCCCAACACCAGTCTTGTTCTTCACTGGTACCCTTCACATACAAGGCAAAAGACTCATAAATGAACATTCCTTAATGGTATATTCATACCCTAACTTTTTGCACTTCAATAGGCTTGAAATTAAATGAGACAATAACCGCAATTGCATGTAGTTAATAACATTACAACTGGCATGATAACATAGTAAAAATGTCCAAAATATATGCACTATAGTCCCTATCCACATCAAATAACAATAGCCACAATTGGATGAAACAAGGGGATAAACAAATACCAACTAACTTCAATCAAACATAACAAAAAAATAACTTTTTTCCCAAATTAGGTCACAATAGAGACTTGTTGCTATTTATTAAACTTCCATGCTTACTTGTAATATATCAAAAATAATAACCCCAAATATGAACACAAAACCTAAACATTGAATTCAAAACCACAAAAGAAATTCAAACAAATGGACTACTACACAAAAAGGATACTAACAATAAACTACATATGTATAAAAATTTCCCTAACCCGTGACTTTCACTATTAAAATACCCTAACCCTAAACCACACACAATACAAACCACAACCCTAGACCACTTGTAATCAAACTTCCCAAATGAGAAAAGAATTCCTTTAAAGGTGTATGGAATCTAACTTGGAATTGTACATTGGCTCTTGATGTTTGCTTCCCATGCCGGCTGCATAAGCCTCACGTCCACAATAACTGGAGTTGTTGGCCATCGATTTGAGACAAGATTGCTGATAATCGCTAAATATACCTTAATTTCACACATAATATGAGGCGATTATCAAGCATATTTGATACACTGAACATTGTTTTAACTCAAAAATTAGGATAAATTAGGAATTATCACTTAGGATCTTTAGATTGTTAGTTTTAGGACTTTTGATGTTTTTGTGGAAGTTTTTACAGAGAATTAAGTCACAAACACAAGTGGAGCTCTGCTCGCTTAAGCGTGGCTTGTTGTATGCTTAAGCATGCAAACTCAAAATGAAATAAAGGAGTCACTGACATGTCTCGCTCAAGCGAACCTTCTTGAATGCTTTAGTGAGATGAAGTTAGAAGATGAATGATGAAGTAAAGTTCACTTAAGTGTGACATGCTATGTGCTTAAGTGTGCTAAGTCAGTGAACAACCTTGGATTCACTAGAGGTACTCGCTTAAGCCTAAACCTCAAGGTGCTTAAGTGAGGCAATCAAGTCAAAGGAAGGTCACGAAGACCTCGTTTAAGTGTGACATTCAGTGCCCTTAAGCGAGGAGAGTTCGTAGCTTCAATTTTTGGCATCAGAAGGCCTTGCTTAAGCGGGATGTAACTCACGCTTAAGTGAGGAGGTCGCGACAGGCTTAGGCCCATATCATCTTATAAAAAGAGCAAAGTTATAATGAATAGGGGAATTCTAATGCATTTCAGACAACAACTTTCGAAGAGAGAGAGAGAACTATTCGTAGAGCTTTTAGCTTTGATTCATGACACATTTGTATGTTTGATCCTTGCAATTGTAATCAAGCTATGAACAACTAATCTCCTCATCTGTCAAGGTTGGATAGGTTGAACCTAATTTCATATAATACTATCTTTTAATACAACTATTTAGATTTATTCTTCTTATCTTAATACTTGTTTTAGATTTATCACATATTATTTGATATTAGGAATTAATAGTATAGTCGACAAACATTTGTTTGATTTCTGAACTGAAAAGAATACCTAATTGTGATTGATTCTAAACATAGGTCAAGATCAATTGTCTCCTTTAATTCTCAAATGTTATGTTAGTTGTTTAGACTGATTAGCCAAGACATTAAAAATTAATCTAAATAATTTAGACTATTTTGCCTAAGACATCAGGGTTAAAATATAATTGTGAATTGGGGATAAATTGCATACTATATTAATTGGGATAATTACATTGAAGAAGGGAAAAACCAAGTCCAACCCTGGTTGTCAAACCATCAATTCTCACAACAATATTTAAATTGTTTCTTCAACTATTCTCTTTTTTTTTGCTTTTTACTCTTACGCTTGTTCTTTTTTATGCATTCAAGTACAAACGATTAAGAAATAGTTTTAGAAAGCCTTAGTTTCTTCATCCTAATTGCCTAAATATCCACTAGTCCTTTGGGATACGACTTGGACGTAAGTTTTATTACTATTTTGAAACTTAGTTACACTTGACCACAAAAAAAATCATCAACAATTGCTTAGGATCAATTAAGTCTTCCTATGCACGTCGTCAATTAGTAGAGGAATGAAAGCTTTGAGCCTCACACATCTTGCTCAATGAAGGCACAAATGGGACTTGGGAATTTTACCAAATGTTAGGGTTAATGTGTCTCCTTTATTCTTTGTGTAGTTAATGATGTGCAAATTAGGTTAGTTTAGTTGATTTTTCATTTGTTCATTTTTTTGGTTTTTAAATTTAATTAATTATCTACGAGACACCTAAGCCTCAACTAATACAAATCAATCACATGTCAACAAAGGTCAACATTAAGGTTAATAGCCAATGAATGCACTTAAATTGACATTCCAACCAAAATTCTCTATTTTCAAAAACATAGAGACTCAAATGTCTATTTTTTTAGGAGAACAAAATTTTTGGATTCATGAAAATAGGGAGACCAAAAATTGCACCTTAGCTCTTATATGGATGACTTTGAAGTTTTTATTTCCTTTAGTTGTATTATAATCTGTGTATTGTACACGTCATATCTAATAAGAATATTTTATGATTATAATTATTTATTATATAATGAAAATTATTTAGTTTATATAATGGAAAAGCACAATTTAAATATTTATTTTTAAAATAATTACATTTATCTACTGAAATGTGTTTAAGACGCCCGATTAAAAAACAAGAAAAAGAAAGAGAAGTTATATCGTTGTTGAGTAAGCATTACCCTTCTCACCATCCTTGCTACAGTTTGGTTAGAGATATTAAGCATTTTGCTTTGCAGAGAGGTATTTTTTAGTGGCGTCATACTCTCACGGAAGGAAATCAAGTTGCTGATGGGCTTGCTAATTTGGTTTATCCTTAGATAGGCAGTTAAGGATTTTTTGAGGATGTTCCTCATTTTATTTCAAACTATGTTTTAGCGGATGTAAGTTCAGTGATATTTCAGCGCAGTTTCTAGTTGTTTCCTTCGGGCTTTGCCCCTCCCATTCACCAAAAAAGAAAGACAGACAGAAAGAGAGTTTGATTACGAGGAGTTTGTCAACTAAAAGTATGTGTATGGTTATTTTCATAAATGAATTTAATAGTTTGAATACAAAGTTTGTGGACAAAAGTTTTACATCGAATAATGTGTTGCCACATTTAATAAATTCGACATCTCATGAGCCATCAAGAAGCTCGTTGGTTGATGTGGTATGCTTGCTCATTACATAAGAATCAAGTAACCTATGCTACCAAAGAGACAAAACATTTCCCATCATGTGTATAACCTATCATACTACTGCTTATGTACAATAATTAATTACAGGCATGACCTTGTGTCAGTCAGATAAGTTGACAATTTGATCAAGCTGATTCGTAACAAAGGGGTTACCATTAGCATCCAAATCAATGAGGACAGTGTCTCCTTGCTTGCACTCTCCGTAAAGGAATGCCTCACTCAATGGATCTTCTATTAGTGATGTAATTGCCCTTCTCAGAGGTCGAGCACCATATGTTGGGTTATAGCCTTGCTGGCACACAAGGTTCTTGACTGCTTCAGACACCTTTACATGGACTCCTAGGGACAATACCCTTTTCTTCATGTCTTGCAGTAGCAAATCCAATATTTGGAGCAACTGTAGTAAAAATAATAACATCAATAACATCAACAAAATGAACAACATAGATTATTTTAAACTTAAGTAACACTACATTATTCCTTAAAATTATATATATCAGTTAATTTAATAATTGACACTATAAAAAAGAAAATTTATCCTCTAACTTTTACAAGTGTCAGTCAATTTATTGACATAATTAATTTAGTCCGTGACATTACAGAACCAATCACTAGCCCCTAAATTTGACAAACATTACCAATTTGATTCAACTTAATCTGTAGTATTAGAGGCCAAATTAACTTATGCACAGTAAAGTCAAGGACTAAATTTATATGTTCCAAATTCAGGGATTGTCATATTCAGAGATCACACTGATAGATCCATAATATTAGAGATTAAACTGGTGATTGTTATTCAAGAACTAATTTGATGCTTTACTCCCTTAAAATCTTAGCTTAACTATTCACTATTATACGACCCTCTAGTCATAATCTAGATTTTTTAAGTCATCATAGTTCAGAAAGAATAAGCTGCTAGGCGTGCTTGAATAGTTAGTTTCTGTAAAGAAAATCAAAATTATTGCTAACAAACACGACTCAAATGATATACTAAGAGCCTACCAAGTGACTATTAATATTACCAGTGAGCGATTAATCATAAACAAAACTTCACGAACCTGTGACTTTTCAAGGGGTTGAAACACTACCACTTCATCTATCCTGTTGAGCAATTCTGGACGAAAATATGACCTCAGTTCTTCAATTACCATCGATTTCAAGCCATTGTATGATGTTGTTTTATCATCTGGAATCAAGAAACCTATGGAGTTGTGTCGACCCTTAGCAATGGCACTAGACCCCACATTTGAAGTCATCACCACCAATGCATTTTTAAATGAAACTCTCCGACCCTGTTAGAGCCAGATTTTCAAACATTAAACAGAAAATTTAGGACACCAGTAGTAAAAGTAAAAAGTCCATATTACATTGACACAAGTATTCACTTTTACTTGGCAAAGAAGCACAAAGGGAAGAAATGAAATTCAAGGAAAAAGTTTCTGATGACAGTCCTAGTAGATTATTAAGGTTCACATCCGCATTCACAAACCTGAGAATCAGTAAGTTGACCATCTTCTAAAATTTGAAGAAGAATGTTGAATATATCTGGATGAGCTTTTTCTATTTCGTCCAACAATAACAGTGTGAATGGTTTTCTTCTAATTGCTTCTGTTAAAACGCCACCCTCTCCATAACCAACATAACCTGGGGGAGATCCTATCAATTTGCTCACTGTATGCCGTTCCATATATTCACTCATGTCTAATCGTACCATGGCTGCCTCCTGAATCAGTTAACATGAAAGGCTAAATATTAAAAGATGAACAATTGTGACATGTGCTGATCACAATGTAACCACTGCAGATCATTAAAAAGAAGAAAAACAACAACAAAATCATCTCTAACTATGATTGCTAAAACATATACTGTTTCAAGCCTTACCGATCCAAAGTAACACGCTGCCAAAGATTTTGCAAGTTCTGTTTTCCCAACACCGGTTGGGCCACAGAATAACATAGCAGCTATGGGTCTATCAGGATCCTTTAGGCCAACCCGGGATCTCTTCACAGCTCTAGAAATGGCAGCAACAGCCTCCTCTTGTCCAATCACACGCTTCCGAAGTTGATTCTCAAGATCTAACAGAAGAATTCTTTGATCAGCTGTGAGCTTCTGTACAGGAATTCCTGACCAGAGGGAAGCAACTGCAGCTATATCTTCTGGCCCAACTTCTATAGGTCTAAAGAGAAAATATAATGTGTTAGCTGCTCAGAAATCAAATCCAGATACATACAAATGAATGCCCTCTGATTATGGGGTCAAATAACATACTCATTATCGGTGGTTGTAGAAGATAAATATGAGTCCAATATGAGTTCATTGGTATCGTCAATGCTAGAAGCGCCATAGTATTTAAGCTTGTTCTCCTGAACCAGTGGGAAAGAAATGTCATCTTAAACTAAAACTGTAAGCAAGTAATACAGACAACAGGAAAATACTGTAACCAATGCCATTACCATTTCATGCATGGACTTAACATCTTTAATTTCTTGCCAGTAATCAGCTGGGCACTTAGAAAGAATTCCAGTTTCGTGTTCCTTTTTCTTCTTAAAGGCTTCGATACGAGCTCTACTTCCTGCTTCATCTATGAGGTCGATAGCTTTATCAGGTAGATACCTATCAACTATGTATCTCGCTGACAAATCAACTGCAGCCTTTATAGCCTCTGCTGTGTATCTGCATTTGTGATGTGCCTCATATTTCTCACGTAGACCTGTAAGTATCTTGATTGCGTCATCCTATATATCAAAGCATACAGTCCAATAAGATATCAAACTATGATTAAAATGCTAACATATAATGATATAGACACGAATATGGAATACAACCTCACTCGGCTCATCAACCCAAACAGGTTGAAACCGTCGAGCCAATGCCGCATCTTTCTCAAAATAAAGTCTGTATTCATCTAGGGTGGTTGATGCAATACACTGTAAAGAAGATAAAGTTATTGCACTATGAATACCAGACAAGATATGGTGTGTACATATAGTAATATAACTCTTGACAAAGGACAAAAATGATGATCCCATCTTATACAAAAAATAATAACTTTTAAGCTCATGCCAAATGCACCATAAAATGGATAACCAACTACAAAGGAAAATTCATCAAAGGGAAGAATTATTTTCTCTTCACAGTTGTTACACCCAAAAAATTTAAATTCAGAGAGAGCATCTCTTTGCCTACCATGAACCCCACCCCAAGAAAAAAAACAAATGAAAACCCCAATGAAACAAAATATTTAACAGAAAATAAGTTATTGAATATAATCACTTATCAACCAAGCAAAGAAGCAGCCCCATCCATCGCACTCAATAGCCTTAGCATTATTGAATATAACAAATTCTGGTAATGAAAACCTTATCTACCATAGTTTTGACTAACGGACGCAGAATAAGTCACAAGATTTGGGGAGTGGGTGTTGAATTGTGATCATAAGAAAATTTATTAACTTGATGATTAGAACCTTTCTCATGGTTTCCTCAAGTTCAACTTCGTGATCAGAAAGATTTTCGAAGTATAACATTAGATAAAAAAAAGCTTAGCTATCTGATGACTTCCCAAATGAGTGAAATGTGAAAACTGATAAATCAGCCCTGTACATGCTCTCTGACATTCCCACTACCTTTTAGTCCATTGAACTTTGTACAAATCACTCCTCCAAGAAGTTCATATTCATTAATCCTCATTGCACCTAAGATTAAAAATATCAAGACCCGGCTTGATGGAAATTGAAGAGATTGAGAGACTCGAACACTAAACATACAACTTTTCCATCATTTCAGTTATAGGTTGCCTTGTTAATGAAAGAATTTCTCTAGTACATGTGGCCTTTGGATTCCATAACTTTCATAAAGACTGTATACAAGCTGAGAGAATGTATAGTATGATCATGATTCATGATGGCCTTTCATCTAAGAGAATGTATAGTATGATCCAAGCTGCATCTAAATACAAGTATGATAGCCTCCCAAATTTTCTGAAAGACTTCTTACTAATCTCAAGTATGATAGCCGTGTAGTAAGTAGTAACCATATATTTTGACCTCTAACTTTAATTTTATGTGTTATTAGCAATTGTTTACACTACACCCGCCCTCAAACCGACGAGGTGTTTATCTTCAGGAGTAATTTAGAATAGAAAAAACTAGCAAATGCAAATACATGACCAATAATCACCTGAAATTGACCCCTTCCAAGTGCAGGTTTAAGTAAATTAGCTATGTCAAGGCCAGATCCCTTGTTTCCTCTCCCAATTGTCCCTGCCTGAACAAGTATGTGAACTTCATCAATGAAGAGAATAACATCACCTGCATTTCAAGAATAATCAGTGAGAGCTAAACAAAAATCCTCTTCTAGGTTCTAGCCAGCCAAGTATGTATTCACCTAACTTTTTCACTTTTTTTATTGTTAAAATGTATTCACCTGACTTTATTATGTCTTTTATTAATTTTGTAACTCGTTCCTCTAGTTCTCCTCTTTCTTTTGCTCCAGCCATTAATAGGGCTATATCCAAGGACATCACACGCTTTGTCTGCAGAAACACAAATCAGAAAGTAAAATTACAATGACACAATTACACAAGGGCAAATCAGAAAAGAAAAAGTTAGGAAACACCAATCAGTTATTCAGAAACATACCAATAAAAAAGGAGCAACATCTGCCTTAGCAATGTGAAGCGCCAGCCCCTCTGCAATAGCTGTTTTTCCAACTCCAGCTTCACCAAGAAGAATGGGATTGCTTTTTGTTTTTCGGCATAGAATTTGAATAATTCTCTGAACCTCAACTTCTCGGCCAACAACTGGATCAATTCTTCCTTCACTAGCACGGGCAGTGAGATCCACACAAAATTGTGATAGAGCACTCTCCTCTGACAATGATGACAAAAACTCTTCTCAGTTCTCAGCCTTGAATCACAAAAGTGCAAAACAATGGACAAACTTATAAGCGATTTTCTTACCTCCTGTTGTGGCAGAGGCTCCTGCATCAGAACCTTTTCTAGAAATCGATTTGTTAGGCACCCCCTTGGACATCACATTCGGTTCTCTACCATCTTTAGCAATCTCTTTTTGTAGTCTGGAGAATGCCACGGATGCCAACTGGCTTCCATTTGTCCCCAATCTGAAATCATATTTGTATACTACCAACATCAATGGCAAAAAAATTGATCGTTACACATTTTTTAAATTTCAATCATAGATTCTACACATACTAGAATAGCATCAATCACATTTATCTACAATTTTCTATAACATCAATTATCACGATGAAACTACAACCCCAATCATGATTATGCATATTTATTTTTATACTGTAAAAGATTATAGTTATACATGTTTTTAATTTTAATCATAGATCTTGCACGTATGACAGACGCATCGGCCACATTTGTCAACAATTTCTTATAATATAAAAAAATTGCGACAAAACTGCAACCATAACCACAGATTAAAATCTCACGAGTAACGACCACAATTCATCACTGTGACAGCATCGTGATCCATGACCATAGTCACATAAGTTGTATTTGTTCGCAGAAGTCACATTTGTCTACAATTTCTTATAATATAAAATAAATGCCAAAAAACTGCAACCATGGCCACAAATTAAAATCTCACGACTACGATTCATTATTGTGACTGCATCCTGATTTGTGAGCGTAGTCACATAAGTTGTATTTGTTCACAATTTTCCACAATATCAAGAATTGCCACAAAATTACAACGGCAACCACAATTTAAAATATTAGAACAATAAAATCCAAGGTTGGGAGGGAGCTGTTATTTTAGTACCTGTAAAGGACCCTACTAACACTTCCATCATCTACTTTGACCAAACCAACGGTAATGTGTTCGGGGCCAACGAACTTGTGTCCCAGAGACTTGGAATACTCAAACGCAGCCTCAAACACGCGCTTTGCGTTAACAGAAAACGGAACCTGCGTAGCACTCGCTTTGCTACCGTCGTCATCAACCCCAGCACGTGCGGCACCAGAGCCGGCAAGTGCGGAGCCATTACGATGCCAGACGCTGCGCACAACGTCACGCGCCTTCTCGACGGTGACACCAGACGCGAGAAACCCATCGGAGGAACGATCCTCCTCGGCTATGAGCCCCAGAAGAAGATGCTGCGTGTAAACTAATTCGCTTCCGAGCGCCTTGGCTTCCCTCTGCGACAAAACTATGGCCTTTATCGCTCTCTCCGTGAACCTCTCGAACACCGCAGAAACCCTCAACGACCATCTTCTTCTCTTCTTATTTGTTCTGATCGGTGACAGCGAGGTGAGGGTGAGGCCTTTTCTTTGAGAGACGAGAAACGAAAGAGAACTATAGGGGCGCGTGAATAGAGGAGGGTACGAGGTAGCAGAAACTGATGTGGTTGTGGTGGAGCACGGTTCCAGAGGGAGGGAGCGGTTGCGTGAGTAGCGGTTGGAAAGTACTATTGTTCCGAACCATGAGGATGAAACTTGCATCGTTGAGAGGGTGATTTGGGTTTTTTTGCCGCCAAAAATGAAGTGAGTTCTGAGGTTGAGGTTGAGGTTGAGGTTGTTACGTGTGAATAATGAATGTTAAGAAGCAGTGAGCGCGAAGATCACGGGGGTTTCGTTGATGACTAAGAAAAGGAACCTTTTTTGTTTATTTATTTAATTTTTGTGGGATTTTAAATTGAAGTTTCTTTCGTTTTTGGATTTAGAAGAAGAAAGAAGATCGGGGAAGGAAGGTATGGAGTGAGAATGGGGGACACGTCACCGAGAGCAAAAGAAAGCCAACTTTTTCTTGCTTTCTTTCTTCTTGGGAAAGGGCTAATTGCTCATGCTTTGATCAATCCAGAAAGCAACGCCAAAAGGTCAGCGTACCTCGACTTCCCGCAACGCAACGACTTTCTCCTATAGCAGCCAACGCCAACTAGTGTCTTTTTTTTTTTTTTTTTTACACAAATACTAGTACTTCTAATTAATCACAATAATGATGAACTAAAATATCTTGGACCATTTTGAATGGGGTAATGAATCTACCCAAAAAATAAATAAATGAAGCAAGTTCGCTTATGCTTCCATTAAGGCATTAAAGCTCTAAGGTTAACTACTAGTTGGGACTTAATTAAGACAAATACCAACTTTTATGATCATTTAATCAACTACTTACGTAGTTCACTTCTCAATGATGAGTTTTTCTTTTGACGATGATCTATGATAACTATTGGGTGATACTGAACATGTTATTTTGGCCAATTATGGGATCATTTCTTAAGTCAACATCCTAGTCTATTTCCTCTTTTGAGCCAAAAGAACGCCAATTTTTACCATCCTAGGAGGGGTTACAAGTTACAACCATAATATAAGTTCACAAGTTAAGCGGTAGACTTTTCCGCAGTTAAGTGCTGGTTTGAAAGAGTTCTGAGAATCTTTTTTTTTTTTTTAACATTTTGAAATCACAAAAAACGTTCCAATAATGTAGGGATCCAAAAAAGACACATGCTCTTTCCTAACTAAAACGGACATTTTCCAACAACCAAAATATATATGGCCCATGATGACCCCATCGGGACATTTGCACTTGTGTCTACCGTACAAAAAAAAGGGTTCATTTTCACACTTCCTTCCAGTATTTGGTATGTGTTATGGACATTCAGAATGGGCTATGCCTGTCAGAAGTTGATATCAGCCAGTACTGCCGAGAAGGAGGACCCGATCGCGGCTCGATGGATGACATGATGCCGGCATAATAGCATCTTGGTCACCCGGAACGCCGGGTAACCGGGCTGAGGGACAACTGTTATGGACATTCAGAATGGGCCAAATCCAAGAGGCCCAATAAGGGCTGGTCGGACTTGGCTTTTCAGGCACATTTCATAAGTAGCCAGAAATCGTGCAACAAAATCAAGAGGAATAAAGGGTAATAAAGGATAATGATTGCGCAATAAATGTGGATTACGTCTGTTCCAGAACCGCAACGGATATCAAGGAGGACTGCCCAGGTCAATATTTATAGGTAAAGGTTCCAGCAGGAAGGTACGTTTTTTCTGGACTCTAGCTCTTTCTTTGCTCACAGTGCACACACCCCACGTCTGATTGTGGATTCTCTTAGGTGTATTGTGATCGTCTTCCTGGGAGTACTTCAACATCATAAGTGCTCCTAGAAGGAGAGGTTAGATCCCATATTAATTATCCAACACCATTGTTGGACTTCTGTTACAAGCAAACAGAACAGTATGTTTAACAATCTTGCTGTAGATGAACTTCTCAAAGTGAATTTCTTTTAGCCTATAGCAAGATCTAAACTGACACTATAAGCCAAAAAAGCTATGAGATATTTGAGGAGTTTGTTGCCAAAAATATAGTATCATCAGTCAGAACTCAGAAGCACCAATTTTTCTTAGAAATATATGTAGTGGTTTCTTCAATCAGAGTAAGAGAGATTTTCATATACGTGTCACCATAATCTGTGCCATGAACAAGCCTTGCTTGATAGCAGCTGCCAGCCCAGCAGTAGTGCTGGTAGTAATGATGCAAACACGTGTCCTCAAGGGTAAGTTTAACAAAGCCATGTGGAGGTAGCTGGGGACATGGAACAACCAAGATTGTGATGTGAGTCTAAAAACCGGTAATAGTCATCAGCCATGCCTAAAATGGAGTGAACAGCAAGAGGTAAAAAAATACCACTTTCTGCTATCAATCAATATAAGTCAATTTGTTCCAGACAGGAGGTTAACGACAATGCCTACATCAATTGCTTTAGATATCTGCAATTTTTCTATCACAGTTATACTATGTAGTTAATCTAATTAGTTACTATTGGTAATTAGGCTGGTATGTTTTCTGTTACTGTTAGTTATGCTACATATACAATTTGCTACTTGTAAAGTTGTATCGTTAAAGGAACTGAGGGTTCAATAACACATTTTTCTCCTCTCTTGTAAAGTTGTGCTACATCTCTGCTCCGATACCGTATTACACTAAGTATCTTCTCTTTCAAACTAGCTAACTAACTGGTTAACCAACTAATATAACTGATACTTTCGGCCACTTGCCAACGTGCTTCTCAGGACCCAAAAACCATACCCTTGGCGCCAATAGAGTTAACATGCCTTTCTGCAATTTACATTTTATCATAACAGTTGTTTATCAAACATTTCCTCTCATTGAATCACTTCTTGCTGGTATTCAAATCAACTGCTCTGGGACAAATCAATCTGACTCTAGAGTATCTCAGCAACCAAAAGTGGTTCCAAACTTATGTTCTTTAAGTTTTTAGCCAAAGATTGAGGTTCGATCACCAGCTTGAAAATTGAGTCGCGATGGAAGGTATCACTTTATCCCTAAAAGGGCGACCGACCTGGTGGGAGGGGATTCGTTGAGGGACAAATAGAAGTCCCTAATACTTCCTTGTTATACAAAAAATAGACCTTCTCTTTAAACCTCCATTTCTTCCTCTTCAAGAGCTCTTCCCTCGGTTCTTTGGCATGTTTCTCCCTCTCTCACTCAATAGGATCAGTCATTGCCTCCCTCATAGCCTACATATTGTAGCATGCCTATCTAGATTCATATTTAGTGAAGGCAAACGAAAAGCAGAATTATATCATGTAAAATTGTGCTTTAAACTTTTGGACAATCGTTATTTTCAATTGATGATAAAGTAAAAATATTATTGTGTTCATAATTGCTAATATGAAGCAAGAAATTCTCCACTCAAGGGTCCTTTTTGAGGTCCATCAACTTTTTTACTATGCATTGGAAATTCATTGCCCCTGGCTGCTGAACTTCCAAAATTGTGAGATTGACAGACCAAGCTATGCCAACCAATGGAAGGTGCATCCCTCCTAGACCAGAAGTTTCACTACACCACTTGCACAGAACAATTTCTACACAGACCTTTTTTTGGGTTAAAATGATGGCATATGGAGGCTTGAACTTGAAGTTGTAACTTTTTGCAAACTACCAACGGCCACTATCCCAACCACATGCCAGTCCAACAATAAAATGAGGTCTAAAGTAATTTTATTTAAAATTATTTTAAATATGTTAGGCCTTTTAACAAACATATGTGACTTTTTTTATCAACATATAAAGTCTTTTTTCTTTTATGAATATTAATAATAAATATTTTTTTATTGATAGGCTTAAAGGATCCACTAAACTTTGTCTTCAATACATTTCTAACAGGAGTAGATAACTCTTTTATATATATATATATATATATATATATATATATATATATATATATATATATTTATATTTATTTTTATTGTGAAATATAACTTATATATTTTGGTCCCAGAGATATACATAACATTAATACTCCATTTATTAGTGACATCAAATTGGCCATTGAATGTGAATTGATGCCATCATTTCCATCCTTCAAACACCGATTTGATAGCAAAAACATGATGCTTACGGGCCAATTTTATGTCATATTTTGGAGGACTAATTTGATGTAATTATATGATGTGATATGTCACATATATTTTGAAGGATCAATGGGCATGTACACTTTCTAAGAACATCTTCAATGTAAGATATCTAATTGAATTTTTTAAGTAATTTTTTGTGATTCTTACAGTGTTATGTCACTCCTAAGAAATTCACCCACTATTTTGCTCTAGTACAAAAAATCACAATAAACTCAAAAAAATCCACATATTTATATTTTTTTAATAAAACTTAAATTTTTTTTATTAACCACTCCTCACCCAACGGTTATTTTCTTTCCTTTCTTATAATTTTTTTTTTAAAAAAATTTCACTCATCAGGCCACAAAACACACACGCGTCCCTTGCCTTATCCTTTCTCCAGAAGGTTGTCACCTACACCACAAGCATTCCTTGCCTTCTCCACCCCTTTTCCACGCAACCCACAATTCCTCTCTCTTCTCCACCCACACACGCATTCCCTGCTTTCTCCCTCTCTTTTCCGCTTTGCTCAAGTCTCTTCTCCCCCTTCCCCCTCAAACCGCGCCACGGTGCAAAGCTCCTCAAACCGCGTCACGGTGCGCGGCAATTTTTGCATCCCATTTTTCCCCATCCACCAAGGTCAGTGCACGGTGAAGCTCTTCGAATCTTCATTCACCGTCTCGCGAAGCTTCTCTAACCACGCCATGGTGTGCGACGATTTCTGCAACTACACAGCAACGTGCTTTTTGCGATTTCACCGCCTCACCTCTATAGTAATTTCTCCTTCCCTTTCCCCATTTCAGTTAATTGATGTTTCTGTTTTGATTTTGGTTGGTTTAAGTATTGAAAAATAATAAATTATCCTAAGAAACAGTTTCTTATATAAGGAACGCACTGTCCGTGGAAGAAACCAGTTCCGTCATGTCACTTTGCTCCAATGCAGAAGAACTCCTAAGAAACTGGTGCCTAAGTTAAGAAACCCAGTAAGCATCTCCCATTGAAAATGCTCAAATAGCTCTTAAAAAAAACCTGGTGTACTGGAGGAAAATGGGAAATTAATAATTAAAAAGCTATCCAAACCCAAAAAAAAGACAATATCATAGAAGTAATTCAGTAATGGAGCCTTATGAATGGAGTAAAGATCATCTACTTGCTGAATATACATCAGACCACAGTGATAATGCCGTAGCCAGTAGGGATTGTGGACCGAAATGTACAAAAAATAAATTAAATTAGTAAAATCATCCCATATAGATTATATTGCCTGCCAGCAACCAACTTTTTAGGAGATTATATTGTCTGCACATAAATTTAATCATGACCAAAAGTGTTTGATGGAAGGCAAAATTGAAGGTGCTGTTATGGACGTGTTTGAGGACGAGCCTCAAGTTCCGAATGTGTATAAATAATTACATGGACTTCAATTGGGACTTGGGAAATAGTTGAATTAAATAATGGTAAAGTGAAAATTTCTTTATGTACGTAGAAAATCAAACTTACTGGAGCTTCAAAACCAGAAAGAAAGAATCAAGAATGCAGCATCGCCTTTCCATTGCAAAAAAGGGGAAAATAGGAAAAGTTAATAAAATGGTATGTTGGACAAAGAACCTTGGCATAACCTGCCCAAAAACCTATGATGACAAAAGAGGATTTAGGCTTAATTAATGGGATTTGAAGTTCTGTTCTACATATTCCACAAGTGGATGAAGTGTTGTTTGATCGAACAAACGAGATACTAGCATTAGAAAATAATTGGTTTGTGGTCCTGTTTGATGGACAACTAAATATGACCATCAACATCAAGCTAGGACTACTCATGAGAGCAACCGGATGAATGGATGATCCATATCTAAATTGTACGTGGAGTAAGGGACTGGGCCCTCACGTTCACCAAAGGATCCCATACTAACATTCTTAACATTAAGCCAAGAATGTGTTTACTTTTTTGTGTATGTACCATATGATATAAATATAACATCCAAGACACTTGGAAAAAGATGGAAGAGTGTATTAGATAGGTAAGGCCTCAGGGATATGGAAAAGAAGGACGTTAAAGACATACAGTATTAAAGCTAAAAAGCATTTAAAAAAAGGCTTTACCACTGTTTAATGTTTTTGTTCTTATATGGAGTCAAAGATTGAAACAAGTTTGTGTTTGCACACAAATGCATGTACTGTGATAATCTTGTGAATGTATATTATTATTATTATTATGCATGTTACTCATTTTTGTTTCCTTATGATTTACCTTTTAAAAAAATATTATGTTGCATGAATACTACTGATTTGCGCCAATTCAACTTATGCTTTCTTTGTCTTTGGTTTTGTTTAGTGTTCTGTTAATAGTTTTATTAATTCTGTAAAAAATAGTTTTATTAAAACTGTCTGAGATAAATTTTGAGCTTATTTAGTAGAATTTTAATTTGAAAACATTGTTTAATAAAACTGTCTGAGATAAATTTTTGTGAGAGAGAGAGGAGAGGGAACCGGTGACAGAGTTGTTATATCACAAATGATCATATTATTAACTAGTTTATCGTGATATTCATGTGTAATATTTTATGAAACTATGTTTTTGGTTCTCATAAAATTTTATAAAATTCATTTTATTTCCTTAATATTTTTTTGACTTGTCTCCATCCCTTGTATATCTTTCCACAAAATTCGGTTTTAGTTTTAGGCCGTCAACAATTTTTTAGCCAAAGCTTAATTTTTTAATTATTGTTTTTAGTATGTTCTATCAAATATCACTATTAAGCGATCATATAGATTATATACTAGTCACATGACTTTGTTTTTTTTCCCTATTAATTTTATGTAACAATCATATAATAAAATATAGTTAGTTCAAGATATTATATAACGTGAATTATAAGATTAATTAATTTGATGGTAAAAAGAATAGAAAAAATATTGTGGGTTAAATTTTCTGCTAACAATAAAATTAACAATTAACCACTAACATTTATCCACAAAATATATAGTTATAACTTGCTAATTTATTTTTTGTAAAAATTAAATAGGTGTAAGTTAATATATCTTATAAGCATTTGTTAACATGTATTCACTTACTTTTTTTTTTAGAAAGAGTAAATTAGTAAGTTATATATATATATATATATATATATATATATATATTCTATTGATGCTACAAATTTTTTGACCTTATAAAAGTGCTAGAAAAAAAATTGAAAATTTGAAGAAAAAGTAAAAAAAAAAAAAAAGATATAATAAGCAAAATCTAACAACTTACAATACACAAATTAGTGAACTCTTGAACCATTATCCAAAACACAAAAGTACAAAAGTGCAATAGTGAAAATAACTAAACAGCGCATACTTACATTAAATGCATGGATTCAATGTGTAAACCTAATCGCTAAAGATCTCTAATCTTCATCTCCAAATGTTAGAAGAATGTTGAAATGCTATAAATATATGAAATTAGAGAATTAATTAAAGAACATAATTTATCTCAAATAAACGTTCTTTCTCTCTTTAAAGCTCTCAGTTCTTTGTACTACATTTGAATATATTCTTCATTACTAAATATCATCGAGCCATTATTATATATCTCTAGAATAAATTAAAATATTCTAGCGATATTCGTCAGCCTAGTGATGAGGATTTTTGTAGATGCATGAGGTCTTAAATTTCATTTTTATTGTGATAATTGTATACACACAAAAAAGAAGAAAAAAACAGCATTACAATTTCCCTCCTTATTTGTGTGTTCTAAAATTATTTGAGAGTGTGAAGCTTGTGACATATACAAAAGTGCTTGGAATTAATTAAGAGTCTAAATAGACGCGTAGAATAATATTTGGATTCTTCTTTCTTTACAATTTTTTACTAACAAGAACGGTTATTGACCTGAGAGTTTAATGTCTTCAATTGTATATTCTTAAAAGGTTTTTAACAAAACAAGTTATATAAATCTATAGTCAAATCTTTGCTTAGACGTGTGTTGTCCTGTGTTTCTTTTAGGTCCAAATCCTCTCCCATTCATAATAATTGAAGAGTTTCCAATTAGCAAAAAACAACCATCGAATTAAATGTAAGATTGAGATTAAATTGAAGAGTTACCCATAAATTCACATTTTCACTTATACACTCTTAAACTCACTGTAGAATTAAAATGAATGATTGAGATTAACTCATCAAAACTTACTGTATCATTTACCTCATTCGTATTTTGTTTCTTTTTCCCTTTTCACAAACCAACGCGGCAGCAAAGTCGACCACCCTTTGATGAGTAAGTATAGCATTTCTGAAAACGAAATTTCTCAACAAAAAAAATGTTAACGTGATTCAGAAACAAATGCAGAAAATATAATAGCAGAACATGAACCAAATTAATGATAATCTAACAGCAAGTTAAAAAAATGTGTTGTGGAGGTCCCTTCCAACAGTTGGAAATTCAGATTTCAACAGCAAAAGGAAAATGTGATGGACACAACATGTGTTGAGTTCCATAGGTAAAAGTGGCTAGCAACGGTGATCTTGGTTGGTAACCGTCAAGAACCAGGTTCACCATTGTCCAATGATATCTTATCATTTTTTTCCGGCGACTTACAACGAGATGAGAGAAAGCAAAAAAATAGTGTTATGAAGAGAAAAAAGTCAAAGGAAAAATCAAAATCACATATATAATCAAACCGTTGGAAAAAATTTAATTGGACCTCGAGTTGGTATTGTCATGGGAGAGGATTTGGGTCCCTTATTCTTTACTATTTTAATTTAACTAATAATTTCAACTTCAAGTTTGGGTATACAATTTTATTAAATATTTAAAAGAAAAATTTATTAGTCTATAATAATCTCACAATACTCCAATAAAATTATTTCTTGTAAAAGATAAAATATTATTTGTCTATATTAAATAAATATTCTTTACAGAAGAAAGTTGTGTCTTTATTATTTAGAAGAGCCTCGTATATATTTTCTCATTATTAAAAATTTTACGGTGTCATTTAATGTATCTTTGACTAATTTTCTCTTATTTTCTCATTTTTCAACAAGTTGTTGATGTAGAGGAAATTTTATATGCATATAACTTTTTTGCTCTTTTTTTCTTCAAAGTTTCACAACACAATTTTATTGAGCAAAGGACTCCAGCCAATTAGAAGGACAACAGACCAATTTTTGGTTGAAATTGAAAAGCAGACGTCTCAGTCTTCCATGATAGTACTTTCGTAATTTCTCTACGATCAGGTTCGAAGCATCTTTTGGTTAATTAGTGATAAGAAGGAATCAAGTTACATGAAGTAAGTTTAAAAGTCATTTTTTATAATTTTCATTTTCATTTTTTTAATCTGATATTCAAATACTAGTTACTCGATTAAAATAAAATGTAAGATAAAGACGAGAAATAACACGAAATGATTTATTAAAAAGAAATCGAATTGGAGAAGTTCCAATGCTTCAATGTTATTCAACCTTTGTGTGCCGAGCATCATGGCATGAAACGCGGTGAATTGGTGCGGGGTCTGCGGGCTAATCTAGGAATGGAGCCGTTTCTACACATTCGACTGTGATATTTACAATTTTACATGCTAAATATCTTTTTTTTATTTGGTATAATCATAATTAGAACATTAGTCACACTAAAAGCTGCTTAACTTTTATTAACTGTAGTTAGGGATAAAAACAAGTCTGATCAGGTTAGCTTACCTATTTATATGAATTAAAAATATAAAGTTTGATCTTACAAATTTATATGTCATAGACTTTTTTTTAGGTTTGGTATGATTTATTTAAAAGTCTAATTTGATTTATGAGTCTATTAAAAAATTTATTTTTTAATAAATATTATATATGAAAAGAATCTAATGATTATATAGTAAAATTTTGAAAATTCGTATAGTACTTTTTTTAATTTAATATAAAAAAAATACATATTTCTCTTCTAATTTGTGCGTAAAAAAAAGTTAAAATTAATTAGACTTTAACTATTCAACAAAATAAACAAGTTAAGTAAAATATCATAAGTTCCATTTGATAATCTAGTATTAATGTCAAATATTTAAATAGACAAAAAATAAGAATCAAGACAAGTTAAATACAAAGAAGAAGAATTTTTTTAATTTTCAAGTCATCTCCCAAACATGAAGCAACGAGCCAACATATCATTAAATCTTCAATAATGTAATTTCTTGAAGTTGTTCATCCACCTTCATTTTGAAGGGAAAAATGGTTATTAGAATATAAATTAATTCTACAAAATATTTTAGAGCAAATTACACTCGCATCCTCTGTTTTTTTTTTCAAATTGCACCTGATACCTCTCTCTTTTATACATTACTTTTGTCCCTTCTGTTAACGTCGTTAACTAACATCAATTAAAATATCTAAGCAGATAAAATTGGTCATTAGAGTAAATTATATTCGCACTCCTATGTTTTTCTCAAATTGTATTCGATACCCCACCCTTGAATCTGATTCTAACGAACGCGCCAAGACTGTTGATGTCATTGGGCCCGGCAGTGCTAGTGTCCAAAGAACTAAACGCAACGGTGATGGTGGTCGAAGCTACGTTGGGGGACGAAGAGGTGGTGATGGTGGCTACGCTGGTGGTGGTTGCTCTGACAGGAGTGAGTGCACCCGAACGTCGTGTTGGTGGGAAAAGATGACTATGAGGAGCAAGAGATGATGTTGTCATGGGAGAGGGAGGAGGAGGAGAAGGAGTTGGTGGTGGTAAATGAAGAGGGGTTGTTGAAGAAGTGAAGAGTTTATAAAACCTAAGATGTGATTTTGAGGAAGAAGATAAGGGTATTTTAGACATAAATTTTCATTAAAAGTCATGTGATCAACATGTGCATACTTTCTGTTAAATTATTAAATGATATTTAGGAAGGAGGATGTCTGGTATTATGTAAACTAAACAATTAAGGAATTTTTTGTATAATGTAAAAACAAAGGGCTATCAGGTGTAATTTGAAAAAAACACAATGATACAATGTAATTTACTCAACATTTTAAATCAATTTAGAAAAGTTAACTAAATATTTTTTAAATCGAAAATGTCTCAACATCTTATTTATATATCCAAATAAGTCATAATTATTTTATGAAATTTTTAAGGTGATTTCTTCAAGTGTTTGATTATTCACCTTCATAATAAGAAAAAATATTATTAGAAAAATAAATATATTACTTTTAAGTTTTAATATATATATTAAATAGGTTAGTTTGACAGGCCTAACAAACTTTTTTAAAACTTGAGTATAGCCTTTTTATTTAAATAGGCTTTTCAAAAAGTCTGATCCTCATCTTTATAATAAATAAATTAGATAGATCAGAGGTCCCTGATAAGTGGTCTGACCCATTTTTATCCTTAAGTTTAGTCAAACTTAGATATTTTCCTACAAACTCAACATTTATTATAAATTGAGTTATTCATTCAATACATTTTAAATATCTTGAAATAGTAATATCACAACAATGTCATGCCTTTGGAAATTTGGATAGATTATGTTCAGTGAGACATTTAAGCTAACTTCTAACTTTTTTATTAGCTGAAAAATTCATTTATTAGTTGTTCAGTAAACAAGTTTTTTTAGTAGCTTTTAGCATTTTTTGAAATACTTCTTGAAGTAACATTTTTAAAAATACTAATTTCTAACTTTTTTATATTTTCTTCCTTTTTTATCCTTAATATATAGCACTGCTAGCCTTTTTTTAAAATAAATCAAGATTTTATTTTATTTTTACTCATTCGTACATTTGACGTATTAGTCTTCATCCATCTCTTTTTTCTCTCCATTGTGCAAACCCTCATTTTGTTTCCTAATATGCACACTAACTTTTTGTCTCAATAATGATATTACATTTTTAATTTAATGATTATAATATTTTTTGTTAATTTAGTATTATAAATCAAGACATTGATAATGATAAATGAGGTTTATTTTTTTTATTATATTTTATATTTTTTATGTTACATTATTTATTTTAACCATTGCATAACTTATAATATTTAATTTATTATTTCAACACTATATTTTATCTATTATTTTTTGAACAATTTTATATTAGATAATTTACTTAAACTATTACACTAATAATCATAATAAAAGTATAATATCTACTTAAGTGTATTTTCTTATATTATTTTAAATTTGATTAAAAATAATTTAAGATTAATAGATAAAAAATATAACATAAAATAGTAAAATATAAATATGTCTATTTTTGTTATTTTATATTTTTCAACTACTTCAATATTTAGTTTTATCAAATATTATAATTTAATATGTTAATTTTTTAACTTTTAGCTTTTAAACGTTTTTAGCTTTCAATTTTTAGTTAGTTTTTCAGTTAATTTTTTCGAATATAGTTGTAGTCTACACTGATATTTATTGTTGCCTATAACAGTTAGGTGCAATTTTTATTTCCGTTAAAATGTCTCAAATCATGATTTTAAACAAAAGCTTCTTTTTTTTCTCAATGTTTTTTTCTTCTTACGATCAAGGGTTTGTCTGGGTGGAGACGTTATGGAGTAGATGAACTAGAAGCTTATTCTCTTTACTTAATTTAAAATAAACGTGTACACCTTCTTCACTGTAATTTTAATGAAGAAGAATTTAAGATTTTGAGTAACAACTATAACATCATTTCAGTTCCCTTTATTTTACACTTTTTCTATGTGCGTGATTGGGTGGTTGAGAGTGTAGTAGACAACCCAACCATTATTTCATATTCACGTTTTGAACATCAACTATATAATCTTCTTTATTGTTTTTGTCTTCGTTCACTAATAAAGTGCTAATCAAAAGTCAATTGCAAATTGCACTGGCAATGCATTGAATTAGACCTTAGCTAGTGCCTAGATTCATTTGTAACTCCCAACAAAAAATAACATTTCTCATATTATATGTAAGAACTAAGAAGCATAATCCCCTATAAAAAAACAACTAAGAAGCATAAATAATTTGACGGTTAATTGGTATTCATAGTTTTTTCCCCTATTTATAGAAAAGATAGGATTCATCTCACAAAGACATGAATATTTGAGGGTTAGTTGTTATTCATAATTTTTTTCACATAATTAAGTATCGATTGAAATGGTAAGGATATGACTCATATCGCATAAAGGCATGAATTTGAATACAATAGCTATATAAGAACTTTGTTTGTAGGCAACATCATAATATATAAGTATATTTGTAAATGCTATTTGAATTTTGAAGTTTATCTTAATTGTTGTGAGCTTCTAAAATTCAAGTTATCTAAATTTTTTATTATAAAAAGAATATTATTATTATTTATATTAAAATCTAAAAAGGCTCAGCCTAGTGACAAGGAATGAGTTTTGATGTATAAGGACTTAAAATTGATCCTATTGTCGCATTTGTTAAAAAATAAAAACAAAAAATTTGTCGATTAAGTCACATATATAATAAACTAAATACTTTCTAGTTGAAATATATAGATGTCAATTAAATAAAACTAAAAAAATGTACTCTTATATACAAGAGTTATTTACAATACATTTTGATTTATTTTTTAAATAAAAAGTCATAAAAATCAAACATAAAAATAATATATAATATATTTTTGGTTTGAAATCAATATTAAATTTAAATCAAACCAAATTAATATGTTACAATTTGATTTAAATTAATTTTGTAATTTTTAATTTTATATCTACATGTAACATACACTTACACGTTGTAAAAGATATCAATACATGCTATTCATGTTTATTCTCAATTATAAATTCACTTCACTGTTCCTTGTTAAAAGATTAAGATAGCAGTGAGCATTGAGCAGTACAGCTCTTTGTGATTAAATAGGATGATTTGATTTTTACATCTAATTAGAGATTGCTCTTAGTTGTACTAATAAGATAACAGTGAACAGTAAATAAAAAGTTACAACACTGATTATGCGCATTGACATACAAATAAAAAAACACAACTATACTATATCATTATTGTAATAGCCAGCAGCCACTGTATAATAATAATAATAAAAAAGAAACATACAACTTTACTATTAAAATCGATTCAGTTAAAGTTAGATCACTTCTACAGACATAAACATAGCGGACAGAATCAAATCGATCTGTTGAAGGAAAAATACATTGAAATAAATTTTAAAGAATGATTTTGGTTGGTTTTTTATTTTTTATATGTAAAAATAAAAAGTAAATATTAAAATATTTATAATAATTCACACACCGTTTAACTGATTATCTTAGTTTTAATTTAAGCAGCCATATTATATATGGTTAAAACTAAAATTAAATAAAAATAGAAACCACGCTTGATTATAAAAATATATATGTACCACAACAACTCGGTTAACGAATCTGTCAGGTCTAGTAATAGTTTAATGTTGACTGGAATATACTATTTTATATAAATACAACACGTTATGTGTAATAGAAAGATTAAATAACAGAAGAGAAAACAAAATATATTGAATGATTAAAATTCCTAAGCAAATAAATACACGAAAGTACCTTCGTTTTATTCTTTTTTTATTTTTAACAAAGTACAGCAAGTTGTTAAATATACCTTTCTAGGTTTCACTAAAGAAAGTAGAAAAAGTTACTAGAAAAGACGAAATATCCCAAATTGACAAATTGTTTATATTTTTGGTACTTGAATTCACCTTAATTTAAGCTGCACTGCGGTCCAAAATAGCTTATATTAATTTCATCAATCAATGCCTCACGTTCGGTTCCCAAGTGGCACGAAGGGTCACGCATTATCACTGTGTAATGTGTATCCTATCCTATTATTTTCTCATCCAACTGCGTTCTGATTTTTAATATTTGTGAGGCACAACGCGTTTGATCCTTAATTGCCCGCGACATATTATTGTTAGTACTTTTTGGAATTTTCTCACTTTATCTTCGACCTTACAATACCTCCTTTCAACAAAGCAATTGACCAAAATATCTCATGTTACTTTTCACTTAATATTTGGTGCCTCAAGAAATCACATTTATAATCATCAAACGAAATTAAGGAGTACTACTAGTAGTCTCACATTAATGCTTACCTTACCTCTTTTGAAATACTATAGCCTTGCTTTCACAAACTGTATATTCTACAGCATATTAATCTTCAAACATAAATATAATTATTTCACGGAAATTGCTCATTGTTAACAACTTTCTTTTCTCATTAAATAAAGATTCTCTCATTATTTTTTATTTTCAGTTAAAAAACACACCTGCGGACACACACAGAAGTCAAATTAACATGCATTAATATATTTCTCTTGATACTATATTATGATTTCAAGTGGTTGCATTATTTGACTCACTACACCTATAGTGTATTGTCCATTTTGACACTCATAAACTATCATTAGACTTTAGATATTCCATCACCCCATTTTGGGGTGGATTGAGATGAAAAGGTGAAAGAGATAGAAAGTAAACAAAAATTGATAGATGTAAGTTTTTTTTTTTTTTTTTATATAAGCAAAATGATTTTATAACTGGTACCAGAGGTACCGAAAGAGTCAATTACAAACATAAAAATCCCGCTTACAAAACATTAACCACCAACCAATAGCAATAAATGCCCTATAGCAGTACTAGATGTAATTGTGAGAAATAGAAAGAAAGAAAAAAGAAATAAAAGTAAGATGGAAGAGACAATAGTTGTATGATTAATTTTTTTTTCCAATCATTATTACCAATTCTTAAATAATGCAATACTTATTTAATATACTGAAATAATAGATTCTTTGTTATTTATTAAAACTTATTAAAAGGTATGAGATTATAAGATTACGAGTCAACATCAAATTTTTGTAATTACAAACTTTTAAGTCTTTCTAATTTGTTATAATAAATCGTGTCTTCAAATTTCAAAAAGTATATTTTTGGTACATAAAAGTGTCTTAGAAAAGCATATTTTTAAGTCTTCAAAAAATATATTAAATTGTGTTATTAACTGCCAACAAGCATTACTTCTAGTGAAACTATGGAATATAATCTCTTAAAATTAAATCATGTGATGGAAAAAAAATATAATTAGAAAAAAACATGTAATCAATTAGATTATATATCAAAAATTGATCATTAACAAAATTAATTAATACTTTTGAATTTATGTCAAGACTCAAAAAATTGTGTTATTGTATTAACTTTTTTAATTAAAAAACATTTATTTTTGTATCTATTAAGTCTTTGTCTTTCTTCCTTTTAATATTATTATAATCATAATCAAAATTACAATAATATTAAAACACACCACTCCAAGTTGTTTACTGCATCTTTATCAAGAAAATGCAACATTGAAAAAGCCTTATCAAGTAAAGTGTGTGTTCAGAGAGAGAACTGAAGAAGAAGAAGAACAAGGATCTTGGGTATCGCAGCCAGTACTTTCAATTTGCATAAGAATCTGCATCTAGGAAACCTCAGACACACACTCACAGTCACAAGAATAAGAAAATGGGAACAGACGAGGTTGTTGGAGGAGCTTCTGGAGATTCACATCACCACCACCGTAACTCTGACATAGAACTCATTGGCACTGCTGAAAGGGGACCTTTACCTCACAGTGGACCACTGAACAAAAGAAGAAGTTCCAAGTTGAGCAACGCTTCTTCTGCTTCTGCTTCCACCTCTGCCCCAGAGGAACAACAAGATGAAGGAGACTACGTTGAGGTCACCATGGACATCCAAGGTGACTCTGTGGCACTTCACAGCGTCAAAACCGCTAACAATGACCAAGGAGAAGACGAGAAACTCATTCTTCTCGGCAAAGGCATGGAGAAGAAAAGGTCCTTTAGTGCCTCCCTTGTGAGAAGTGCTTCCATTCGCATCCAACAAGTGTCTCAGGAGCTGAAGCGCTTTGCTTCCTTGTCGAAGCAAACTGCACCTGCTGCTAGAGTTCACTATGACAGGAACAAATCTGCGGCTTCTCATGCTCTCAAGGGACTCAAGTTTATCAGCATCAAGACTACTGATGCTGGTGCAGGGTGGGTTGAGGTTGAAAGACAGTTCGATTCTCTCACTGCTTCCACCAATGGATACCTGCATCGCTCTCTCTTCGCCAAGTGCATAGGTCAAATTTGAGTTTTAGATCGCCGGTCCTGCAGAAATTATTACATGATCCGAGACTGTCCTGTCCTCTTGATCACGGACAATCTCCATGTGACAGGTAATGAGTTTAGTTTCAACTCAGTTACCTGTCACATGAAGATTAGTAGTGATCATGAGACTGTTGTGGTCACAGATATTCTCCACGTGACACATAACTGAGTTTCATTGATTCTTTCTCGTCAATTGAGCAGAATTCAGTTTCCTGTCACATGGAGATTAGCAGTGATCATGGATGAGTGGTGGTTTTGAATCATGTAATAATTTCTCGTGTTTTTTCACCTTTTAGCTTCAAATGTTTGTTGGTGTATGGAGTGGTTTTTGAGATGTGTTTGGTTTTAATTGTAGGGATGAACAAGGAATCAGAGGCCTTTGCAGGGGAGCTTTTTGATGCGCTTTCTAGGAGGAGGGGAATTCAAGGGGATTCCATTAACAAGGCCCAGTTGAAGGACTTCTGGGACCAGATTTCTGACCAGAGTTTCGATTCTAGGCTCAGAACATTCTTTGACATGTAAGGCTTTGGTTTTTAATTCTGTTCAAAAAGTAAAACTGAAAAGGTCTCTTGTTTGGTTTTCAGTTAGGTCTGATTGTAAACCGAGTTTTATTTTAATTTCCCCTTAAAAACGCAGGTTGAAATAAAAGAAGGGAGAAGGTTGCTTTTGGGATCTTAATTTGTAAAATGAAGTTCATTAAAAATAGTTTGCAAACTTTAATCCAAACATACATTAATTCTTTGCTTTTTAAAGTGCAAATGAAAAAAGACTGTGTTGAATATGTTACCAAGTTTAATTTGGAATGCAGGGTTGATAAAGATGCGGATGGAAGAATCACTCAGGAAGAAATTAAAGAGGTATGTCATCATAAATTCACCACTAAGGAATTAAAAAAATGTTGGTACTTTTTAGTCTCATCGACTCACAGAATTAGTAAAGTAGTTTTATGGGAAACTTTTTTCTGGTTTGCATTCTGTTCCCACTGGAATAGGATTTTCCTTGATTGTGTGACCAAATTTATTTTCAGATTATCTGCCTTAGCGCCACTACCAACAAACTTGCAAACATACAGAAGCAGGCAGAGGAATATGCGGCGTTGATCATGGAAGAATTAGACCCTGAAGACACAGGATTTATCATGGTAATTAGTAATTGGATAAGCCTATTAGTCTTAAGATAGGAATCAAAATGTTTTCACTCTTATAGATTCTCATCTTAGCCACATTTCTTTGGCCATTTGGTGATTATTAATGTGAAAATAGGTAAACGATCTAGAGATGCTCTTGTTGCATGGACCAACCCATTCTACTAGAGGAGATAGCAAGTACCTTAGTCAAATGCTAAGCTTAAAGCTTAAGCCTATAGATGAAGACAATCCTATTAAGAGGTGGTACAAAAACACCAAGTACTTCCTGCAGGACAATTGGCAGAGAACTTGGGTATTGCTACTGTGGATTGGCGTGATGTTGGGTCTATTTGCCTACAAATTTGTGGAGTATAGGAGAAAACCTGCATATGAGGTGATGGGCCATTGTGTATGCATGGCCAAAGGTGCAGCTGAAACACTTAAATTCAACATGGCTATTATCTTGCTACCGGTTTGCCGTAACACCATCACTTGGCTAAGGAATAAGACCAAGCTTGGCATTATGGTTCCTTTTGATGACAACCTCAATTTCCACAAGGTAATAATGTTTACTGCTGGTTGTTCATTTGAGAATTGAGTGTGACTAAAAAGGAACATATGTATCTACTTTGTTCAAATGTTTGTTAAGACTTAGTAGCTTTCATAAGTCAATAAGGTAATGAAAGTTGTAGTAGTAAGCACATCATGAGAGTATTTTTTGCAGTGTATAGCTGTGGCAGTAACAATTGGAGTTGGCATACATGCCATCTACCATCTTGCTTGTGACTTTCCTCGCCTTCTTGATGCAAGTAGTGAAAAGTACAAGCTCATGAAACCTTATTTCGGAGATCAACCATCGAGTTATTGGTTTTTTGTCAAATCATGGGAAGGAGTAACAGGGATTATCATGGTTGTTCTAATGGCAATAGCCTTCACTTTAGCCACCCCTTGGTTCAGGAGAGGCAGGGTCAAGCTACCCAAACCCCTCAACAATCTCACCGGCTTCAACGCCTTCTGGTACTCACATCATCTCTTTGTCATTGTCTATGCACTGCTCATTGTGCACGGAATCAAACTTTACTTGACAAAGGAATGGTACAAGAAAACGGTAAGCACCTTCTTCCTTCAGTTCTTTAGACTTGAAACTTTTTACATCTGTAAGTACGACTTTTAAAGTAGTTATTAACCTTACTATACACGACCGTATACAATTGAACGATAGTTTAAAAACCCTTTACATTGTTAGTGTCTTTTGATTAATACTGTGGGAACTTGTTACATGTGTTTTGTAGACCTGGATGTATTTGGCTATTCCCATCATCATTTACGTATCAGAAAGATTGACTAGAGCACTCAGATCAAGCATCAAGCCTGTGAGAATATTAAAGGTGAGCCTCGAATAATTTAATCACTCATTATATGAAAGAAATATATGGTTCCATAATTCCGTTGAATAAATTTTTGGCTAATCTATAAAGTAGGGTACATAAAAAGATTCTCGAAAGGTATGTCTCACCACATTTTCACTGCACAATTTGAAGGTGGCTGTTTATCCTGGAAATGTGTTGTCTCTTCACATGTCAAAGCCCCAAGGATTTAGCTACAAGAGTGGACAATACATGTTTCTCAATTGTGCTGCTGTGTCTCCATTTGAATGGTATGAATTTGAAGATAGTTCAATAACTCTTGTCTTTTATATTTAATTTTGTATCTAAATACCACCCTCAAGGTGCTTGTACCCCCACTATTTTTTATCTTATTATTTCGCAATATCTAAGTTCTTCATAGTTAAATATTGTTTATGATTTCACAGGCATCCATTTTCTATAACCTCCGCCCCTGGTGATGACTACCTTAGCGTTCATATCAGAACACTTGGTGATTGGACCCGGAGTCTCAAAGTGAAGTTCTCAGAGGTGAATTCTGGTTAACTTTTGTTGGATAATATGATTTGGATAATACTAATTTACATAGCAAAACTCACAAATCCTTACATTATTACATCTGTTTATCTGTGGGTGCAATATCATATAAATTTTATTTTTTTCATTGTTATTTTAATTTATTTGCAATTCTACGTGCAATCTCATTTTTTCATTGAAATCTGTGATCTCTTTTTCTGAATAACTTTTATTTGATGAATCTTTTTCTGATCAGCTAGTTTGTTACTTTTTTGTTGCATTCAGTGTTGCCAGCCACCTGACAACGGCAAGAGTGGACTTCTAAGAGCTGAATACTTGCAAGGAGATAGAAGTCCAAGGTAATTAAGCCACATTTAACATGGAAAATGTCACATTTTAAATGAAAAAAATATTATTCTTTTCACAAGATTTCTTTATAATTTTATTTTATTTGTCACATCTTTTATTTTTTTTCTTCTTTTCTATCTCTATTATTATAAAAAAAAGTATTATGAAAATAACTTTACTCAAAAATAAAAATTAAAAAAATTCGATGGTATTGGCATGCATAAACGGATCACAAACGCCAACTGTATCATGTGATCGAATAATTTACCTGAGATATATGAGTAGGAATTGAACTTAGGTATCAAAGGAATTTACAATAACTTGTATATATTGTTTAACTAATTGATCTAAACCTTGGTTATGAGTATGATATGAAAAGCAACTCACATAATTTACATAATTTGGATGGGTTTGTTTCAATTTTAAAAAAAATGCTTTAGATATTTTTATTTGTTCAATATTGTTTTTAATTTTTAAATTATGAAGAATAATAAAATAACTTCTTTAGAAATTTTTACTAATTAAATATATTTAATTATTATAAAATATTATACTTATTTTTTAATTTATAATGTATTTTCAACAAAATAAGTATTCCCTTTATCATTATATTTTTTTTTCTCTTATTTTTCTAGTTAAATAAAAATCAATCGTTTACAATAAACCAAAACTATGTAAAGAAAAGGCAAGGCTGTGGATGGCACAGTACGCCTTTCCGGTTGGGTTAGACATAGAAACTCATTCACCAAAACATTGGGCATCAAATTAAACAAAACTTGTTTTGTGGTCGTTATTTAGTTTGGGGATTAATAAACAATAATTGTTTGCCAACATTCCCGATGCCACCTTCTCACGAGCTTAGATTTTTTATCGTCCTAGTGGCCAAAGCAAATGGTTGCTATTATTTCGATTTAGGACTTAGAAAATTACTATTATTATAAAAAATAAAACAAGGAGATAAGGATGCTTGTTTATTGTCTGTAAGCGTGGTATGTAATCAGCCAAAACATCTTTACTAATTTTGAATTCACGCAAGTCTTAACTAAATACGTAACCCAAGCGCTTTAAAATGTTCTACTTGCAAATTGTCATTTTTTCCTTATGCCATCGTGTGAAGTATATTCTTACAACTTATCTTCAATTGTATATATATAGTGACAGGCAAATGATAATAATACTTTATTTTATATATACAAGTTTTATTACTTTTATAGTTTTTCTTTTATTAGCAACTGTTAATTTATTACTTTTTGTTAAAAATGTCAGTGAGTGACCTCACAATCTCTCTCTCATTTCTTCTCTCTTAAATCTTTTCTCCTTTTTCATCAGTAAGATAACCTTATATATCATCAGTTTAATTGTTTAGTGACGACCTAGTAATTTTCAATTTTCATTATATTATCATGTAGTGCTCTCCCTAAAGTTCTAATTGATGGTCCGTACGGAGCACCAGCCCAAGACTACAAGCAATATGAGGTGGTTTTGCTAGTGGGGCTAGGAATTGGAGCCACCCCAATGATTAGCATACTCAAGGATATAGTAAATAACATGAAGGCCATGGAAGAGGACGAGGGGACCAACATAGAAGAGGGAGGAGCAAGTAGTGGGTTTGGTAATAAATCACCAAGAGGGTCGTCCCCACACAAGAAAAGTGGCTCGAGCAACTTCAACACTAGGAGGGCCTACTTCTATTGGGTGACAAGGGAGCAAGGTTCCTTTGACTGGTTCAAAGGGGTGATGAATGAGGTGGCTGAAGAGGATCATAGGGGAGTGATTGAGCTCCACAACTATTGCACTAGTGTGTATGAAGAGGGTGATGCTCGCTCAGCTCTTATTGCTATGTTGCAATCTTTAAACCATGCTAAGAATGGCGTGGATATTGTCTCTGGCACGCGTGTAAAGTCCCACTTTGCTAAACCCAATTGGCGCGCGGTCTACAAGCGCATTGCGGTTAGTCATCCACGATCTCGTGTTGGTGAGTTTCCCACTCTAAGCAACATTGCTTTAATGATAAATATTAATATAAATACTTCATCAAGCTTGAGACATGTTTTAATCATGACGGGATTTAAATCACTTAAACTCTTTTATCCAACAAAAAATATAAAATTAATACTACCTTTTTTTCTAACATGTCTACTTGTGCTTTTGTGGTTTTAACTTTTTTAAAAGTTCTCTCTCCGTGGTGGAGCTTTCACAAAATAAAAATAAAAAGTGAAGCTTTCAAAAAAAAATTGAATGGATGGATATCGTCTAATAGGAGAAATAATATGGGTCTGACTCAGACCACATGTACATAATCTGGATAATCATCACCACGTTACACATAATTATATATTTCAATTTACGGGAAAGAGGTGATAAAGTTTGACAATGTGACATATAGATATTGTTTTAGATGATCAAAACCATACAATGATTTCTTAAGATGGAGATTCAAATTATTCTTGTGGTTGATGTGTGCCTGTTAATGTAATAATGCAGGGGTATTTTACTGTGGGCCACCAGCGCTGACCAAAGAGCTTGGTCAGTTAGCTTCGGATTTCTCTCACAACACAAACACCAAATATGATTTCCACAAAGAAAACTTCTAATAAGGATGGACACTGTCGAGGGCAAGATGGTCTTCCACCTTTATATCCCACCATGAAGATTAAGACACCATGTCTTTGTTGATAATAATTAATCCATGTATTTCAATGTAGGAATAATGATTTGTATAATTGCGAAAGGTTTTCTTGTTTGTGGGCAACCAAATACCAAAGGTGTGATTGGATGGCAACGGCATCAGTTCCAAAAGTGAATCACGAGATGTGCGAGTAGTGACTATTACGTAGCAGAAGATTACATGCATAAACCTTTCGTGAAGGGGAATAATTTTTCCAACCGGAAATAGGTGGCAGCACTTACATTACATGAACCTCACCGGGTGCATCATGAACTCTATAGGGTTGAAATTGTTTAAATATTAATCGATCGATGTCTGAAAATGATGACCTATAACAATTTTGCATTGTCAAAAATTATAAGCTTGGCCTATAGAAAGTTATTTTAAAAAAGAGAAAAATGTTCAAGGAACTTTCTCACAGGCCACCAATAGTGTTTGGTCAGTTAATTTTTATTGTTTTAAGTAAATTAAATAAAAATAATTGAAAGAAGGAAACAAATCGCAACAATTGAAGAATGAATTCCACCATGCCAAGAAGACACTTGCATCTTACATCTCCCTCCGCCGCCACTCCTCCGTCTTCGTGCACTTTATTGCTCCTCCCTTGCAAAACCTCACCAACATTACTCCTCTAGTTAATTTCCTACTTTATAATACCCCTAAATTAACAATCTTTTTTAAAGTTAATAGGTAATACCGGTTGCTATGCACGGTGTTAAATTAATAATTTATAACAAGATTAATATTTAAAAATATACTAAAAATATTTTATTTTTGAACATTTTAGAATAAATTAATTTAGAAACATATTTTTAAATACAATCTAAATTATAAAACCGGTTTAAAGTATATATGAAAATACAGTTATAAAAGTTAGAATTATAAGAGCATAATTAGTGATAAATCTTAAAGTGAGATTTTAGATCACTTTTTGTGAACCCATAGAGTTATGTAAGATTAAAGATCTCTCAATATTTCTTCAATTTTTTCTTTAATGGTATAGTAAAGAGAGAAAAAGAGAAAAAAAATTATTCTTTTTTAACAATGTGTATATCTTGATAGTTCTTCTAGAATAACTTATTCTCCATGTTAAAAATCTTTTTACCTCATTTATTAGAATGTCTAATAAATATCAAATATTGAGTTCAAGATCTAGCATGCTATAAAAGATCTTGAATATTTGATTTAAATATTTACGCAATTTAATTGAATTATATTTTTAATTACTAATAAATATATTAATATTTAAATTCAATTTATATCTCAAACAATTTATTTTGAATCACCAAATCATGACACGACACATCATCTAAACCTTAAGAAATTATTTAATTTTGACTCATATCATTCAAACCTATTTTTGAATTCTCAAATTTAACATTTAGATATGATTGTCTCACACATCACCCATGTTACTTAATATGGTATAGGATAAAGAGAACAATACATAAAAGTTTTTGAGTAATTTTTTTGCATTGTTTGATTAAGAATGGACAACACAAGTAAAATAATATAATTTACTAAAATATCATTTTTAATATTAATTATCTTAATATAATTTACATTATTATTATTATTATATTTTATGAGGATTCAAAATACATAATACATACCAATAAGCTAATTAGTCGATAATGTAAATTCGAAACATATGACATGATAAGGGGTTGTTGTAACTAATAGATCATGTGAATTCGAACATGACATGATAATAGATAATGTGAAGTTGAAATATATGAAGGTAAGAATGTCTTTTGGATACTTTATACTTGAGACAAAAAGTTGTCCTATAATTTGCTTGAGTAACAAGAAATTGAGTTTTTGTTCTATAATCATCTGATTAATTTGTGTTGTATCATAAAAGAAACGATTTCGTCAATCATTTATAATATAAAATAGGTTATGATACTTTGTAAATTTTTTCGTAGAATAAAAATATTTATCTTGTCTAATATCATAAATTTTAGCAAATGCTTCTACCAAAACTAGAAACAATGGCTTCTTACTAGCACACCTAGTTATCCATGTCACATGTTTGTTTTGGCCACAAAAACCAAATATTTTGAGAATGACTAATGGGATTACAGTCTTAACTAATCATTTTCTAGTAATACATGCCCTAAGCAGCTTTAGCAACATTTATTGTCCTTAAGCCTTAAACAACTTTGGTAACATATGTAAACTGTAAACATGCTTCAATCAACCAAAAAAATCCCATCAACAAGAGTTGCTCGATATTGTGACATGCATCAAGAATTTTTGTAAGATAATTGTGTTATTGTAGTTTCACGGTTTTTAAATATAACACTTTCAAAAATGGAAATTTAATAGGAGAGGGGATAGAAAGATGGTCAACATCAATATTGTCAACTTAAGCTTGTGTAAATGATCCAATCAAGGATAAAATAAATGATCCAACCAATGAAAAATAAATATAATATATTATTTTATTTTTGTATATAAAGTATTTTGGTATTTAAAGAATACATGTAGTTATTTTATTATATCCTTGCCACCAATCGGATCTAGGTGCATAATTTGATTTTAATTTAAGAAAGAAATTTAAATATTTTTTTACATTCTTATATTTGTTTAACACAATGCAATGTGACTGACCCATAAAGTTAGATTGGTGTTGAATGAGTTTCAAATGGAAAAAAAAGTCGAATCTTAAATGGTTTTACTTTCTTATTAAGTTTTATCTAATAAATTGGGTATATATTAAAAGTGGAGAGTGGGAAGAGAAAAAAAAAAAAAGAAGAGGAAGAGGAAGAATAGCAAGGGTATCTAGGGAAGGAGCAATCGAGCCCAACAGGTATCTAGATCCAATACCATCATTGGGCTTTACAAACCTTTATCAGCTGCTCAACACTCGAAACGAATTTTTCTTTCAAATCGAGTCATGCCTCATGCTCAACGTTTTATACCACTTCTTCAGAGTCAAGTCCAACGTTCTATAACTTTTATTAGGATAAAATCTAGGTATTATAAGTTATTGCATCTAATCTTATCGTTATCTTGTTTAATATTTATTGTGCACAACATTTATATATAATTAACCGAATAAAACCTCCCCTCCCCTCCTCTCAAAAACTGAATAAAAAAATCAAATTATAGATTTTTGTACGTAGTCTTTGGCAGCGTAAGTCAACTCCCTCGGCTTTAGATTACTCCAAATAGTTTAAATTGGAGCAATGCAAGTCATTTATATAGTTTTAATAATAAATAACTATCGTCATTTTAATTAGATCATGGATGGATTTTCAGTTCTGGCTTCCTGATAGCGATGCGGTTATATCTAACTTTGACGTTGCCTTCCTTTAGATTGGGTTCCTTTGGAAGAAAATGTTTCACATTGACATCACCCTTTGGTTCTATTTATAAAAGCAATCAATGAATCATTTAAATTGAAATATATCCAATTCAAATAAAATTTGGTCCACCATTTGATTTTGCTCAAGGCAAAACGTGAACTTATCATCCGAGTTCCGAGGCTTATCTTCAAATAAGGAAAATGTAATATATATAATCGTTTCTCTTTGTGATTAAAATACTGTTATTTTTTCTTCTTAAGAATTTTTTATTTTTTATTAATGGCATAATTTTTTTTTTTGAAAAAAAAAGCCATTTGATAAAGAGACCGATTGTTTACATATGCAACATGTTACTTTATTTCTTATTTGTAATCATAATCAGAGTATCAGACAAAGAACACCGTACTAAAAATATTAAATTTTATTTTTGATCCATTATATTTTTATATTTTAATATATTAAGTTTAAAAATATTTATTTTTGTCTTTTATATTTAAAGTTTCATTTTGATACATTAAATTTTAAAATTTTAATTTTAATTTTAATTTTTATATTTTCAAAAAATTTATTTTAATTATTTCTTTTGTTTTCAATTAAAAATGTCAATACTTGTCAAATAACTGATTATTTTATCTGTCATTATCTTAAATTAATTATTTTACTTGTATTTAATACTCCGTCAAAACTTAAAACACTATTAAACTTGTACACAATACTCCAGTCATATAAGATTATATGACGCTTATGATTTTATACAAATATTAAGAAATATAATTAATTTATCAAATTTCAAAAAAAAAATATTACATAATTTCTTAATATATCATTTATCTCTCTAATCAATTACTTGTTTACTTTTTCTATATATTATTCCCACCAAGTATTGATTAAGTTAAGGATGGTCTTGGAAAAAAGTATTTTGTAGCATTGATTTTCTAAATTGACATATATATATTTTGAAACAATTTTTTCCAAAACGTCATATAACCTGAAACAAATGAAGTAGATAATTACATGTAATATATGAAACAATAATTATAAATTTATACATTTAATTTTTTATTTTCTAATATGACATTTAAAAAAAATATAAGTATAATAAATGAATGTATAATAAATGCACATTAAAACCCAAATACTTTTAAATGCGAATAATATAACTAATGAATGCACAAATTTAAATACTTATTAATGACACCATTATAATTTATTATTATTTTAATACCTAATAATAAATACACATTTAAATTTCATTTTCTATTAAATGTTTAATTATTTAATATGATTCATTAAATAAATACAAAAAAATAACTAGAAAGTAATTATTTAAAATGTTCTTATCTTGTGCAGAAAAAAATGTGTTAAAACTTACTTACTTTGTTATGATCTATGTTTTTTTTATATCTGTCTATTAAGGTTTTATGTAAAAAAATAGATAAAAATGATATATTTTATTTATTTTAATAAAATGGTTATGATATTTTTCAATTTTATATTTTCTCATTTCTACTTTTATATATATATATATATATATTAACGATTAGGTAAAATTGTAAAAGTAAAAGTATAAATGATAGTAATAAAATAATGTTATCATAGATTTTGAAAACGTCGCATAAATAATTATAACATTTTTTTTCAAAAATCCAACAACTAAAAAAAACTGACGGTGTTTATAAAAGATATTTCATTTATAAATTGTCGTGAGTCCGTGACTTAAATGAGGACAGAGAATGCCAGCAACCTACCACCAGAGCTAAAAAATATATGAGAAAAGTCAGATCTTTCGCGCAGAGACTATACATAAAACAAATACTAATAATTTTTTTTCTAACAATGCTCTTGAAAAATGTATTTTTTTTCCTTTTAGAAAATTAAACTTGACAATTCATACCCCTAAAAACAAAGCAAAGAGCTTTCAAAGATTCAAGGATGAACCAAAGAATCCCGACGCAAAAAAAAAAGCACAATACTACCTTTCAATTAATGTACAAAACTAACCAAGCAAAGCCACGGAACAAATCAAGAATCACAACATCATTTGAATCAAGGCCACAACATTGTGCACATCATATGACATGGGAAAATTAATATCATAGGATATATATAAACTAACATATATATACCTTAAACACCAGTGATACATGAAAACATTCTTTGACTCCTAAACCTTACAAGTTTGTTCGAAGAGGGAGCATTAACACCTGATCTCATCTGAGAAGATTGGAACCCATAATCGAAATGATCACCAACAGAGTTATATCTCCTGTGACCAATTTTGTGACTTTCATCATGGTGGTGGTGAAACACTTTCTGGGCATGTGTCTGGTTCTGAAGGACATGTTCCTGAGTTTGAGGGTACATCTCGGCCATGCTGATGTTGTACCCTAGAGAAGTTCCTGATGAAAGACACTCGTATTGCCTTCGTGTTTTGTTTTTCTTGATTGCTTTGTAAACAAGAGGCAGAAGACCCTCCATATCTATGAACACTTTGGCTTAATTATTATGCTACTAATTATTATTTTCTTCAACCCTTTGAGGAAATGGTAATGAGAGGGAACAAAGATATATATAAAGAAAATGTTATGAGATTCCTGTTGGAGGCTTTTAATTAGGAACCGCGAAGTTGCCGCGGTAGGTGGGTTTCCTCTTTTTTAATTATTCTGTCTATTATACGAACAAATATTTATTGGCATGTCAACATGGTTTTTGACTTTGACAAGCAAAACAGGTGGTGGTAGGCTTCTGATTAGTGAGTGATTGAATTTTTGCTTCTATAAAAACAATTTACTAATTAGTAATTGGTCATGTGCATATATGATTTTTAATGATTAATGTTATCAAAATTTTGCATGTTGTAAGCGAAAAATAATTTTAAAGTAATATATATAATTTTTTTATTATAGAGTATAAAGTATAATTATGCTCGTTGAAGACAATTTTGTTAAATCAACTAACATTATAAATAATAAATCTTTTTCTCCGAATTTTTAATGTAATTACGTAATTAAAAATCAAATTTAAAATTACGGGTTAAGTTAGAACAATTGTACCCTAGTTGATTTTAAAGTAATATATTTTATTTAATTGTAAAAAATATTTTTATTTAACAATATAAATAATTTGTTTAGATTATTTAAGATGTTTTTCAGTTTTCACGGAGAGAAGGAGATTATTCAAGATGATGAAATGCTTGTGGGTTGAAACTGGCCAGTAAAAATTGCACAACTTGAAAGTAAGCATGATTATCAATTTATCATAATCATAATGCTCAAACACAAAGACTTTTTCGTAATCGGTCCTTTTCGGAGTATACTGTAGAGCACAATTTAATATCATAATCAATTTTTCCACCTTATCCTAAACATTGAATAAACCCATACGTAAACATCTTTTATTCAATAAAAATGTTGTTAAGAAAAGATAAACATTTCCACAACCCCAAAAGGAGTTTGCGCTAACAACCTTTCTTAGCTTATCTTATTTTACCGGTAAAAAAAAAAAAACTTATCTTATTTAATAATTTTTAGATTTAACATGTGCAAGTAAATATCACTTGTTGGGCTTCTTCAACCTTCTTGTATTTTTTTTATAAGAAAAATAATTCATCACACCTTTATTTTGAACAGAAATAAAACGAAATTCGTTTGATCGCTTAAAAAGTGATACTAATTTAATTTATTAAAAAAAATCTGAGTACCATCCATTTTGTCTTTTAAAAAATTGATATCAAATTAGATTTTCGATAATAAAAGTTAACATCAATTCAGGATTTCAGGTTCTTAATTAGTATATGAACTTAACATTAGTTTAGTCACATAATACTAGTGTCTGAATCGTGTCGTTTGTGTATAGAATAATAATTGTAATATTATTTTTTAATTGATAACCATTTTCTTTCTGAGCTGCCTTTAATCAATATTTCCTTCTTGAAAAAATGTATGGTCTCATTTATCTTTTATGTTTGTTTCCTTCTTGAACTAATACCAAACAATTGAAGAATTTAATTGTGTGCTCTTTTCATAATCTTTCCATTCCATTTCCATCATTCCGGACAAAATATATTAGGTTGAGCTTGGCTCAAGACTTAATCCGAAACACTATTATTTTAATTTTTCTCCTTCACGAGGTGGACAAGAAACTTTATTTTTGGTACAATATATTATAGGCCATATATAAAATGAATTTATACATATGAAAAAAAATTACCCCTTATGAGGATTAAGGATCAGTAATGGGCTAATTATAGTCAAATATGGTGATTATAACGGAGGTAAAAGTAAAAGCATTTACTTATTTTTAATTTATATACTTCACCCATATCCTTTTCCAGAGTGGAAGCTACTTAAGAAGTTATTATGCAGCAAATTGACTTGTATGCACCCACTCTTGAGATGACAAGTTCAAGATGAGGACACATGGGCAATTAACCATAACCCAAAAGCCTTCCCGCGGAGCAGAAAATTCCAACACCCTATGGGCGTTATGGTTGACGGTATATTATATTCGTGTCTCTCCTTTTCGTCGAACGGACCAAACTTCTTAAAAAACGCATTAACAACAACCAAGTTCCTTGTATGGATTCCTAATCCCTTGCATATATAGTATTTTTTGTTTCAACCAGCATACTTTTGGTTTTTTTTATATATAATTTGAGATATTTTACAAGCTTCAAATTTTTAGATTAATTATGAAATTAATTTTTGATTTGAGACTTAATAACATTGAAAACTTTTTATCTTTTCTTAAGAATGTATTATATAAAAATCGAATTCAAGTTCTTTTAATATATATTATTAAGTGAATTCTTGTATGTATAATATAAAATATAATCAAATAAATATGATGTACAAGTGTTCTAAATTCTTCGTTTAATTAGTGTCTTCGATTCCTAAAACAAAAAAACTCAGGTTCAAAAGGATCTTGTCTATTTATCCATGAGCACTGAGTATTCAAAAAAACAAAAACAGCAGGGAATATTTTTTTTAACAAACAAAACAAAACATTTCATTAAAAAGCAGGGAATATTAACCAAAAGCGACCCCATAAAATTAATATTGAGAACTAGAACCAATATATATGTAATCTCGCTTCATGTGATACCCAAGATATACTATATAGAACTCGAGCCAACATCTATAGCATAGGATCAAGTTAACCAAATATAAATTTACTTTTTTATCCTGTAACATATATATGTTTCTTAAAAATCAGAAGGATGCACGATTCATTGTAAGTATTTTTATTTCTTGGGGTAGTAGGATGCATATGATCTCTCTGACTAGGATTTTCTACTAGGTTTCAGGAAATAAAAAAAAGTATGCACGATGTTTTTATTTATTATTATTATTTGTAAATTTGTAAATATTAGTTGTCAATTTGTTAGTTTTTTATCGACAAATGTTTTATTATCATTTAGTTAAAACTTCATATCTTTAAAATCGATTATATGTAGTATTGGACAACTAATTTCCAGCCTAAAATAGGGATAATTTTTTTTACTAATTAGTAAAATAAAAAAATAAAGAATCTAACATTAATTTGCATTTAAATATTTGTAAAATAATTAATTATTTTCAAATTTAAAACATTAACGGAGCACTAATATTTTTAATGGAAAACAAAAGAAAGAACCAAAATGAAAATTTCAAAAAATAAAGAATCAAAATGAAAATTTTAAAACTTAGTGTATTAAAATGAAAAATATACTAAAACATAATTGATTAAAAGTGGCTTTAGCCAACTTAATCAATTGCTTCAATCACCTCTAAAGTTGTTTCTTGCATTTTTTAAAAGCTTTTAGAAAATTTAATTCAGAATGTAAAATTATATTCCATAATAGTCTTTCCAAAAGAAAGGTTATTTTGAAATGTAATTATATATTCTGAAATAGGTGCAAGAAGTAATTTGAAGGTCCAGGAAGTAATTGTCGTGGATTGATCACAGGTGAAAAGCCCAATGGCCAATAATTTTTAATCTCCAAGTGGGCAAAGTTAATATTTGGTCTAGAAGGCCACAAGCCATGGGTTGGATTATTTCTTCCACTGTAGCATACTTTTGATTGAGGTACATCTTTTATTTTATATACAATACATCTTTTTAACTTTATTGATGTAGCGGTGGTTCTTCATTTAAAATAGTAGGATCTAAACTATAAGATAGTGGATCTTACAAATTTTGTCTACCTCTTACAAAGGTTCAACGGATTCAATCTAATCAAGTTGGAGTCTTTCCAAAGCATGATGAGAGCACTTACGAACAAATAATAAATTTTTACTTTCTATTGTTTAACACATTATTAAAATAATAAATAATAGTAATTCACGCAACTAAAGTAACATATAATATATGTTTCTTTTAAAAGTTAAATGAAATTGATTTTGATCAATTAATTTTAAATCATTCAATATAATATATATATATATATATATAAATTAATTTTAATTACAATTTTTATATTTAAAGATGAGGGACATTAAGAGAAAAATAAATAAATATTTATCAAATAGATGTCGAATAATTATAAATAATAATTTTGTTCTTGATGCAAAAACTCCTAAGAAAGTAAGAATCTTTCTAGGATGACATGATAAGGTGACTAATCTCTACGAAGAGAATTAGGTTCGCCCGGTTGTTTTATCATTTTATTTATGCAAAGTTATAAATTCTAAGAAGATTAATTTTAAATTATTCTTGTATTTACTAAATAGAAAAGTATTAAATATGTTTTATATTTTTAACAAATTAAATATATTTAGTTTTGTATACTTTCTGTACAAAAATCGTAAGATTATTAAGAAATATTATAAAATATATATTTTATGATTTTTGTTGTGCAGATTTATCTCAAGTCAACATCCAAAGTGGAAGTTTGTACGCGTCTACCCGATTGATTGCGAGCAATAAAATGCTATGTCAAGTTGAATGCACGAAGTCAGAAAGAAATAATAAGTCAACGTCGTTATAAACGTGTATCTAACAAAAGATGCAACAAAATTTAATAGGTAGTAGTGGTAGTAGTTTGTACCAAAGATGACTTAACTTCAAAAAGGTCCATTACATTAGATTTGGTAATAGATTTAAAATTTAATTGTAAATTACAAATAATATACTGTCGTCAGTTTTTTTTTTTAATTTGCTAATGTTTAAAACGAAATGGAAATAGGTTAAATGATCCTTAATTTTAAGGTTTTATAAGTTTCGAGATAAGTAAATGTTTTTACAAAAATCATGACAAAGTTTTTAAGTTTTAACAAATTAGGCTACGATTTTTAATAAATGTAAACTATGGCTAATGAAACATATTGAAACGATAATTTTTTTTGGAGAAAAAAAAATACCAGCGCAAAAATAGGCAATAATATATCTATTTGAGAGAGATTTATCACAGTAGATTGTGGAAATCCTAAAAGAACCCATTGTTGCAGCATCAAGCTCCCCATTGGAAAAGGTAACTGATATGCCAACTTCAAAAGGTAAGTTTCCGAAAAAGGGTAAATATGGAGAAAAAAAATCAAAAGTGAGGTTTGTTAGTAAAATGGAGATGTATATATAATAATTACGTACACATAAATATAGAAGGCCCAAGTTTTAGACCACTCTAATACTGTATGAGTTTAGCTAGTTTTTCTTTTTACGGTAAAAAGAATAAACAGGTTACATTTCTTGCGGACGGGGAGGCGGTGCATTATTATTATTTTTGTTTCTTTCCTGTTTTTTTTCTTCTTAAATATGTTTTTTTATCTTTAATAAAATAACAATTTTATTTCTTATTTTTGTCACTTTTTTAGTCCGTAATAAATTACCCATTTTTTTATTTATTCCTTGATAAAAAAAATCATCTGTTAATAGTCGAGAGTAAACAAAATTATCTAATTTATCAAGGAGGAATCACAAAATTTTATAATTTATTAAGGAATAAAATAAAATATCAAGAATTAAAAATAAAATTGTTATTTTATTAGATACTCAACGTAAAATAAAAATTTATTAGAAAATAAACACAAAAATTAAGTATTTGTTAGGAATAAAAAACATATTTAAATCTTTTTTTAAAGACTTATTTTATAAGAGTTTTTTTTTTTAACATGAAAGCCCCCATTATAACAATTAGGAAATGAGCCTAAAAAGAGATAACTTGAAAAATATTTGGACACCTTCTAAAGGGCACAACCACAACACGACCCTGTTTCACCACAGATGCAACATTGCCCTGTTGCAACACTACCACAACATAGTCTTGTTATGCTCAACATAGCCCTACACTAATTTCATAAAAGGGTTCGGCGTCATTTTCAAACACGATCGTATTAATCCAATAAGGGCACAAAGAGAATTTAAACATGGGGAGAGACTAAGACTTGGGAAGAATGTGGGGATCATCATGGGAGCTATTTCCTGTAAAGTTTATCCTCCCTTGTTAATCTTTATGCACTGTTTAATTATTTCATGTTTTTGTATGCCTATAGCTATCTAAAACCCTCAAGGTAAGATTGTGATGTGGCTATACCTTTGTACCACTAATGTTCATTTTAATGGAATTTCCTTGTTATTGAGTAATAGAATTTCTTCACGACTTTGGATTGTTATTTTAGAACTGATCACTTTAAAGTTGGATTAATTATTTGTCAGTGACCATTTGCTTGTAATTAACTTTACCATTGAGAAATTGAATTTGTGTGACCAAACTTGTTTGTATGAATTTCCAGTTGGATTAATAACCTTTAATCAACCTCTTGATGATTTAACCCTTTTCCCTTATTCAAGGCTTGTATGAACAACTAAGAATTAAATTAGGAAAAAAGACCATGACCAAAGGCTAAATAATCAAATTAAGAGGTAATTGAATTGAATTTTGACTTAGGGTTTTATGTGAATAAAAATATGGAGAATTAAAGGTATACGCGAAATCATAATTTGAGGTTCTCCTAGCTGCAAGTTTCTCTAATTATAATTGCTTGCTTTTTTTTTTGTTTGTTTTTTGTAAAGCAATTGAAGACCTTTTTTCAAACTGTCGATTAAAATCAAATTATTTTGTTACTCATGAAATTGGATTGTTTTTGGAATTGCCTTTTCCTTTGGGTTTGATATTCGAACTTAAAGTTCATTGTTATATTCGTGTAGAATATGTATGCCCTTAAGTGAATTGCTTTTACATGCATCAAATGACTATTTAGTAAGCATTTTAGTAAGTTGTATGCTACTTTAATATACAATAAAACAAAACATATGGGTGATATTTTGAGCATGAATTTAAAACCACAAAAGCAAGTAATTTTATTCACAATGTAAAAATACTCATATTTGTGTCCATCATAAGAGAAAGAAAACAATAAGAAATAATGTGATTCAAAATTAAAGAAATAATAGTTGTGTCTAAGCCAATATCTTCTAAAGATTATAGAAATCTACACATTATATGTTGCATAAAATTAAAGAAATGATAATTGTCATGTCATGAGACTATCAAAATAGAAATTATCATTAGGTTAGACCTACTCCAATGATGTAGAATGAAAGTTTGGCCAAGGAAAATGGAAGACGAGGAAGTGTCGTTAATGAATAGGATCTTAAAATCATGTCAAATTTGTGAATGTTACATTTTCTTCAATTCTTATGAATTTAATAGAAAAGTTACACATATATTAATAGTTTGAAAAATGTAATAGTAAAAACAAGAATAAAACTAAAAAGATAACAATATGTTAAAAATCAAGGAGAACAAAATAATTAGGATAATAATTGAAGATTAATGAAATATTTAATTTGAAAATTCCGAATAAGAAAAATAACCAGAAAAACACAAATGGAAATAACTATGTAGTTGAGCGCAATAAAGTTCATGCGATTATTATTTACATCGCAAAGTCAACCCAATGTAATAAAAAGAAAAATTATTTTCCTTAATGTAATAATTGGTTAGAGATGCAAATGCCCCCAAAACAAACTCTAGTCATGTAGTTAAACCCATGTGCATGCAATGCATGGAAATTATGTTGACTCACATGCAAATAACATTATGAATATGAATAAATGATTTAGTTTCAACTCTCAACAAAAATGGTGGGAGAGAGGAAAATAATCTAATATCCTTATTTACTTACCAAAGATAACAACAACTAATTGTCATGAAATTGGGAGAATGTTAAGTGGCAAATGTCAAGGAGATAATGGTGGATACTCCTTTGATGGCATTTGGGATGCATTGTCATATATTGTTGTTTAAGCCAACTTTTATATATTGTTTTTACTTCAGCATAAGAAATTCATAATATTGTTTCTTTATTTTCTTTTGGAACATCAAGGGAGCTTTGAATAGTCAATCTAAAAGGCAATTTTAGGAACTTATATTAAAATGTAAGCCGTCTTTGTTTTTTTTTTTTTTTTTGAAAAAAATGCATGTAATTTTCTATAAGGTTGAGATATTTTGATGTTACTATTTGAAAATGCAAAGGCTATTTTAGAGGAATTTGGAATTTTGCTTCTTATTAATGGTTGGTAGTTTCTTTCAATCAGTCGATCATAATCTCTGTTAATCAATCGTAGTCCAATTAGTTTCTTTCAAATCTATTAATGATTAATATTAATTTTTTTTATTTCAACAAACAATCATGAAAAAAACTTGTCTACACTTTTCCTATTTAATCTAATTTTTACGAAATCATTAAACTAAAGAATTTTTTTATGCTTTCATGTTTCAACTATCTTTTCAAGGCTGTTAAATTATAATAGGAACATAAGTTCATTTTTATGTAACTTTCTTTGATAAGAATTAAAACATTTGAATCTTATAAAAAATAGTATCAAAGACCTCCTAGATGAACCAAATTGAATCTTTCTTAACCAACTCTAATTTATGAAAAACATTTTCTCAAGAACTATCACATGCTTTCTTCACCACCTTTGGATAGTCAAGATGGTAGACCCAAGTAGCTTGAAATACAAATGGACTCATATGACAATAAAAAGGGGATCCACATATGTTTGTGATCAAATGAAAATCTGTAAAAAGTATCCATATAGGTTTTAGGAAAACCCAAAAGTTATATATTATTTTTCACATTCATGTTAGTTTTTTTCTTAAGCTGGTCCTTTTTAAATCTGTGATGTAAATACTGTAAGAATTCCGCACCATGCATGAAGTGTGGATAGATATATAATAAACAAAGGAAATACAAATGTTGTTTTCATAATTTTTTAAAGGGGAGTATTAGCTCCTAAAAAAAGGGGGAGTATTATCTATTGTTGTCGTCTTCATGTTTTTTGTTTTTCACCGTTATTTAAATAATTTGTATTGATTAGTATACACTTTTTCTTTTCTATTAATTAAGCTATTATTTTATAAAAATTAATTAAATAAATAAACATCTGTTAATGACAAAAGTCACCACGTCTTTTAATGACATAATGAAGTTTGGTGGAACAAATATGTGAGTCTGACTATTTGAAAGAGAATTGAAATTTGTATTTTTATTCTTTATTTCTCTAAAATATGATTATTTGCAAAATTTCAATACCCCATTATGAAATTTCAAATAATATTTAGATGTTTTTGTTTCATTTATTATTTACATATCTAAAATTTCAAACATAAATAATTTCATCTTTGTATGATATGTTTACATTTGAACAGTTTAAACACATAATATTATCATAATTGTGTAGATTCTATTTTCAAACTCCACTTTTTAGAGTTTTGATTTTTTTTTTTTATATTTCAATTTGATATTTGATTTATCACAATTTTTTAAAAAAAATCTTAACATTTATTATTTTCATTCGCAATCATAATTATAATTTATGTAAGAAAATTTGTGTTGGAATTTGGATAATGGAAAAATTAAAAATCAGACAAGCTAAAATCAAGGAGGCTGATATGTCTCTACCTCTGAAATATATCTAGCGATGATGTAATACGATATCTATGTAGTTTCCGTGATGATTGTAAAGGGCAATTCTCGTAATTAGTAAAAAAAACAAGGGCCAGATTACATAAGTATGTCATATTTTCCTCATGGTCCTTGTCCATATAAACCACTTTCGTCTAAAACCCACATTTCTCTCTCTCTCTCTCTTATTCTGTGTACTCTCCCGGATCCTCCGCCTGGAACTCTTGTTTTGCCGCGCTCGTGCTTCCGCTTCGGATCCATCCCGAAAACCTCACACAGAATTATTCACTTTCTGTGTTCGGTTCAACTCTCTTGGATTTTGCTAGATCCGAAGCGCGAACCATTTCCAAGGTATCGCACTCACTCGCTCGTTACTGCGTTCGTGATCGATCGCATTTTCATTTTCAGTTATCCGATCCGTGTTGTTCTGATTATTTCACTCACTTGTTTTCGAAATCTGGCGTTTTTTGTTTCTGGATCTGAGTTTTTTCGATGCAGAATTCATTGAATCTGTTGTTGCATGATAAATGACATGATGTCACGTTACTGAATCTTCTGATTTTCCCGTTTAATTGCTTTGAAGGTTGCTGAAAACCGTTTTGGCTGTGTCTGATGTCGTTTTGTATTTATCGCAGATCGTTGAAGAATGGCATCAGCGGCGAGTGGGGCCACCGGATGGTACAGGGGAAGAGTGAAGGCGGTTCCTTCCGGGGACTGTTTGGTCATTGTGGCGATCTCCAGCACCAAACCTGGTCCTTTGCCTGAAAAGACCATTACTCTATCTTCTTTAATTGCACCTAGACTGGTATTTTTAGTTATTTGACTTTTTTTTCATTGGATTAAATTAATCAATTAAATAATTTAAAGCATTGTGTTAATTGCTTTAGTGTTTTGTTTTTTTTTTCGCGAATTGTGGTAGGCGCGTAGAGGTGGTGTGGACGAGCCGTTTGCATGGGAAAGCAGAGAGTTTCTGAGGAAGCTCTGCATAGGGAAGGTGCGTTGAAAATTGAAATAGAGTTCATTGATTGATTCAGTTGCTACTACTACTACTACCACTACTTTGATCTGATCGAGTGCGATGGTTTTGTCTTGTTTTGGTCAAAGCGTGCAATGTGTCTCTTATGTGATGGGTTTGTTGTGGTTTTTTTTTTTTTTTTTTCCTGGAACAGGAAGTGACCTTCAGAGTGGACTACAACGTGCCGTCCATAAGTCGGGACTTTGGAACCGTTTTTCTCGGGGACCAGAATATTGCCGTGTTGGTCGTTTCTCAAGGATGGGTTAAGGTAGAAAGCCGTGTTCTCTGTGTCTGGATGTTCCACGTTTGAATGTTTCACTTAACCCGGTGATGAATTGCGTTGTTGATTGCTGTTTTGTGCAATGCAGATCAGGGAACAGGGGCAGCAGAAAGGAGAAGCGAGTCCGTACCTGGCAGAATTGTTACGGTTGGAAGAACAGGCTAAACAAGAAGGCCTTGGCCGGTGGAGCAAGGTTTGTTTGTTTTTTCCTCTTTTGATTCGAAGTTTTTTTTTTGTTGACAAAAATTGCAATTAAGGTGTGTTTTTTGCCACAAAAATTGATAATTAGATGTGAATTCGTTGCTGTCCTGGCAACTTGGTGTACATGGAAACCAAAGTGCATTGTGTTCGGCATCTTTGCTGATGTAAAGCAAGTGTTTACTACTGTCATTGTCTTGAAGTTGTACATATGGCATGTAAATTTACTTGTGTGAGTGGTAATGAGCACTTGCATGATCATGTTTTAAACCCTTAAGCAATCTATTCTTAGATATCGCCTTTCACTGTCATTTAAATTTACAGGATAGCATGCTGCTAGAATTGGATGAAAATTGGAGACGTGTAGTGACTGTCCCTGGTTAATTTATTGAAATCCCTCATCTGCTTACAATTTATGGTTTTGTGGTGATTTCAGGTTCCCGGTGCTGCTGAGGCATCAATCAGAAATTTACCACCTTCTGCCCTTGGTGACCCTAGTAACTTTGATGCTATGACTTTTTTAAATGCAAACAAGGGATTGCCCATGGAAGCAGTTGTTGAGCAGGTTCGTGATGGCAGTACACTCCGAATCTATTTGCTCCCGGAGTTTCAGTTTGTTCAAGTTTTTGTTGCTGGAATTCAGGTATGTGTCAAATGCTGTTGCTATTGCTATTTGCTACCATCTTATTCACACATGCAACTAATTGTTTTACCTTTACCCCAGGCTCCACAAATGGGAAGGAGAGCTGCACCTGAAAGTGTTGTTGAACCAGAGTTGGTATCTGATGACACCAATGGAGATGTTCCTGGGGAACCTCGAGCCCCACTTACATCTGCACAAAGACTTGCAGTTTCAACATCTGCTGCTGAAACTGCAGCTGATCCTTTTGCACATGATGCTAAATTTTTCACTGAGATGCGTGTATTGAATCGAGATGTAAGTAATGTGTTTCTATAAGTTATATTAATTTTGCATTTATGAAAATTTTCTAATCCAAATGGTTTGTAGGTTCGACTTGTCCTGGAAGGTGTTGATAAGTTCAGCAATTTAATTGGGTCAGTGTATTATCCTGATGGTGAATCAGCAAAGGACCTAGCATTGGAGCTTGTAGAAAACGTATGTGATTCATTTATCTGGGGTGATATTATCATGATTAATTTGCTCTAAATCAATTAATGTTTCGTGGTGGACCTGAGTTTACTTCCATGATTTTGTACCGCAGTATTACTACATTGGTTTATTTGAGACTGAAACAAGCTTTTATCCTCTAATAATTTCTTGTTGATGTGTGTGTGCACATGTGTGTGCATGTATGTGCCTGTGTGTACTATATAGTCTTTACATTTATGTGATTTTTTTTGTTCTCTTTTGATTAAAGAGTTGTACATAAATAATGTATGAATGTTTTACCATTCCTTTGTTTTATTATTATCTTGGTTTTAATGCAATATCATTTCTAGGTTATATCTATTTCATGACATTTAGTTGGAGTCTGATTTCATTAGTTTCTCCCCTCTTGGATTTGGTATTTGAATTGTGCTAAAGTGATCTTAATAGTCCTGTAGAAGAGATTTAGAATGTTTTCCCATGTCTTTCAATTATGAAATATTAATCATATACTGAGTATCTTTCCCACTTCAAAATTGCAATCAAATAGGGTTATGCAAAATACGTTGAATGGAGTGCAAATATGATGGAAGAAGAGGCGAAGCGAAAGCTGAAGACTGCGGAGCTGCAGGCTAAGAAAGACAGGTTAAGGATGTGGACAAACTATGTACCACCACCTTCAAATTCAAAGGCAATTCATAACCAGAATTTTTCTGGCAAGGTAAATATTGCCTAATCATTTATTTATGCCAAAATTTTCAGTCTTCATTCATATAAACTTAACACATTTTAACTCGAGTTTTACAGGTGGTTGAGGTTGTGAGTGGAGATTGTATTGTTGTTGCTGATGATTCCATTCCATATGGTAGTCCTCTAGCTGAGAGGCGAGTTAACCTTTCAAGTATTAGGTGTCCAAAAGTGGGCAATCCCCGTCGAGACGAAAAACCAGCTCCCTATGCCCGTGAAGCAAAGGAGTTCTTGAGAACACGCCTCATTGGTCGTCAAGTATGAAAATATCTTATGATACCTTCTTTTAATAACATTTTTTAATTCAGTTGTATTTGATTACTCCTATCTTTTCAGGTTAATGTTCAAATGGAATATTCTAGAAAGGTTTCTCTCGCAGATGGATCTGTAGTTCCATCAGCAGCTGCTGATTCCCGAGTAATGGATTTTGGATCAGTCTTCCTATTGTCCGGTGCAAAGGTTGACACTGATGATGCCCCATCATCTGCTCCACCTGCTGGAAGTCAGCAAAATGGGGTGAATGTTGCTGAGTTAATAGTTGGCCGTGGCTTTGGAACTGTCATTCGACATCGTGACTTTGAAGAGAGATCTAACTATTATGATGCTCTTCTTGCTGCTGAATCACGTGCAATCTCTGGAAGGAAAGGCATCCACTCTGCCAAGGATCCTCCAGTGATGCATGTAACTGATTTGACCACGGTAAAAAAATAGTTACATGAACTTTTGTTTCTACACCAAAGCTTATAAATAACTCAAATATGTAACTGTTTCCCTTTGACTCATATTAGGCATCAGCTAAGAAAGCCAGAGACTTCTTGCCTTTCCTGCACCGAAGTAGAAGAGTTCCTGCTGTTGTGGAATATGTGCTCAGTGGCCATCGTTTTAAGTTGTTAATTCCAAAAGAAACTTGCAGCATTGCTTTCTCTTTTTCTGGAGTCAGGTGTCCTGGTCGTGCTGAACTATATTCTGATGAAGCAATTGCTCTGATGAGGAGAAAGATAATGCAAAGAGATGTTGAGGTAAATCAATTCCTTTCTGAACTTTAGATTCCTGTATGCCCGCTTATTTTATTGTTAAATATTTTTTATTTTTTGCAGATAGAGGTTGAAACCGTTGATCGAACTGGAACATTCTTGGGATCCTTATGGGAGTCAAGGACCAATGTGGCAATTACATTGCTCGAAGCTGGTCTGGCAAAACTCCAAACATCCTTTGGCAGTGATAGAATTCCTGATTTTCATCTTCTGGATCAAGCTGAACAATCTGCTAAAAGGCAAAAGCTGAAAGTAAGAATGGGTCCTGATCATCTTTACATTACCGCTACTTGTTCCCTGTTAACTATTCTAAAGCGAATTGTTTTGCAGATCTGGGAGAATTTTGTTGAAGGAGAGGAAGTATCTAATGGTGCAGCAGTTGAGAACAAACAGCAAGAAGTACTTAAGGTGCTCAAGAATCAGGACACTTTTTACTAATTACCATTTTCATGTTTAAAAATGATGAATGACTTATCCCGTTGTCATACATTGGTAGGTAATTGTTACGGAAGTCTTGGGTGGTGGTAAATTCTATGTTCAGACAGTTGGAGATCAAAAGATTGCATCCATTCAGCAACAGCTTGCTTCTTTGAACCTTAAGGATGCTCCTGTGCTTGGTGCTTTCAATCCTAAGAAGGGTGACATAGTCCTTTGTTATTTTCATGCTGACAAATCTTGGTACCGGGCAATGGTAAGTTCCTACACAAGATTCCCCCTCCTCCCCCCCCGCCTTTTTCTTCCCTACTGGTCTAAGCATTGCAATTCTGTAGCTGAATAAATGTGGTCATTAAACAGGGGTTGGTGAAAAATATTTTCATGATTGGGTCATGAGTCCCATTTGTTCCACATTTTTCTGTTTTCTGGTAGATCCTTTAGCTGCTTCCTCCCACCCCCGCTCCCCACTTTGTTATTGATTTGTTATCTAGGTTTCTTGTCAAGCATTTAAGTCGATTTTCCGTTAATATGTTGTCAATTTATATTTTCCTGTAAAAATATTTTTTGCACTATTAAAAAAAGCTGCTAGAGTTTATAAACAATGGTTTCATCTTGGTACACCAGATTTTTTCTTGTTCACAATCTCCCATACATTTTTTTCCTGTTATAATATATTATTGAAAAATTTTGTAACCTAATATTTCATCATATGGCCAACACTACTTGTCCAATACCACTTTTTGCAATGTCGTGTAATTTTATAGAGTTGATGAGCTGCTAAAATAGTCAGTAAATACCTGTATCACCTTGTCAATTTCCACTCAATTTCTGTTTTCCTTATGAAATGGTGTTAGGTGCCATATTCTTTTATCTTCTCTATATTGATTATTCATAATTGAATTGTGTGTAGGTTGTCAACACACCCCGAGGACCAGTTGAATCCCCCAACGACTTGTTCGAAGTATTCTACGTCGATTATGGAAATCAAGAAGTAGTACCCTACAGTCAACTACGGCCTGTTGATCCATCTGTGTCTGCTGCACCTGGTCTTGCTCAACTCTGTAGCCTTGCATACATCAAGATTCCAAACTTGGAAGAGGATTTTGGCCAAGAAGCAGCTGAATATTTGAGTGAACTCACTTTAAACAGTGGAAAAGAGTTCAGGGCCAAGGTTGAGGAGAAAGATACTTCGGGAGGAAAAGTGAAAGGGCAGGGAACTGGAGCAATCCTTGCTGTAACTCTTGTTGCTGTGGATGCTGAAATCAGCGTTAATGCTGCCATGCTACAGGTTATATTACTGTTCACTCTTGCTTGAAGTATTTGCCATGTCCTGTGGTTTGATTCTCCATGGTCATACAGAAACAATACCCCACAAATATGCTTTTTCTGATTATTGTATTTTTGTGGAATTTCCAGGAAGGGCTTGCTAGGACAGAAAAAAGAAACAGGTGGGACAGAAAAGACAGACAGACAGCTCT
>CM023946.1:15230626-15247339 GCA_013407115.1 Glycine latifolia | reverse complement strand
TCTTTTTCTTAGTTTTTTATCCTACAGATTTTTTTTGGTAATATTTTAATTATTTTTAAGCAATTGATATTCAAGAAAGAAACAATAAAAATAGACCCTGCATTATGCGGTGCCAGTAAGTAACTGGTCTCTCAATGGGCCATTTACACGGAATTATATTTTTTTTTTCCTTTGTTCATAATCCATTATTGACAAAAATCTATATAAACTATGTTTGAAGTTTACATTAACGCATATTATAAAGTATTAGCAACATTACAAAACATTAGTTGCTACTCTTATATACAAATACACAGCAATAAAAATGACGAAAAATTACCATTATTCTATTGCATAATAGTAGCATTGAACAGGGATTATCGTTTAATTATGGAAAGGTAGCTAGGCATTGTAATCTGCGTTAAAAATAGAATCCATTAATAGAAAAATAATTGTACAACTTCAACTAGCTCAAACACTCGAGTCTCCAAAAATAGGAGAAGATCTACACCCCTGAAGCAAATAATCTTTTCCTTTTCTTAAAGGAAGAAAAAGGAAAATACTGAAAACAGAGTGCACCTAAAATGAAACTAAGCCCAAAATTTATCTGTGGTGATGTGATACTAAACAGGGCGCCACTTTAAAATAAAGATTCAACCATTTCAATTTTCTCGCCTTGTCCTACGACGCGGAGCATTAGATGCTTCCTCTTTCTGTTTCTCCTCTTTGTTTTCTTCATTCTCTCCACCACCTTGGTTATTGGAAGCTTCTGTGCGTTCTGGTTTCTTCTCCACCTTTGCCTGCACAAGAAGAGGCTTGCTTATGAGATTTAAACACAATCATAAGGAATAATAATTCCATGAAAGAAATACTATGAACGAGTGTGGGAAAAATAATTTCACTACTCACAGGTTTCTTGCCAGCAAATATGAGTCTGAAGAAAATTGACACGAAGACAACCACAACAGCTACAAGAATTCCAATTGTGAGATTTGGCTGTTTCTCAGCTTTCTCAATGAGATCCTGCAGAGAAGCATGAATTATATTAGGTTCTATACAAATAAAAGATACAAAACGGGCACCAAAATAGAAGGAAGATAGTACTTTGAATATTCTACTTAGGTACTTACGTATATCTTAGATTTGTGCTCGCTCAAGAAGGGAATATCTGCAATCTTGTACAACAGGTCAAATACCTTCTTCTGCAAGGTCAGACATTAACATCATGCATGAGAAAGATAGTTTGGGTGCTTAAGGAGAGTAAAAGAGAAAGAGAAACCGCAAAATTCTTTTATTACCTGGAAGCCTGAAATACCATCTGAACCTGTTGCCGCCTCCTCTTCAGCCTTCTGTTTTTCTTTCTCAACGGTAAACTTGGGCTTCCATGTAGTCTCCCGATAGGATTCTGCAACTTTATCATCGTTAGCTATCAGAACATTGTCAAATAGGATGCCATCCTGCATTGTCCAAATCTCAATGCCAATAGCAGCAATAGGCTCGAAATCAGGTTTTGCGAGTTCAAAGTATTCAGGGTTTGGAATCTCGCGAGGCTTCCATATGCCCTTGTAACTGGGGTTATCGATGTAAGGAGCACTCCACTTTCCCTTATAAGCTGGATTCCTCTTCATTGGCCTCTTCCATTCACCACAGCCAGGGGCGGCCTCACACTTTGGGTTTTCGATCTTAGGGGCTTCCCATTCACCATCCTCCTCATCATCCCAGTCTTCTGGTTTTGTTGCCTCTGGGTCATCAATTTCCTCTGGCTCGTCATCCAACCATCCTTCGGGTTTCTCTGCTTCTTCATCTAAGATTTCCATGGGTGCATCCTCATCCCAGTCATCTGGCTTCACAGCACTTGGGTCTGGGATTTTGGCTCTTTCGTCCCAGTCCTCAGGTTTCTTATCATCAGGATCAGGGATTGTCTTGGAAGGGATAAGAGGAGGCTCAAAGTCCTCAGAAGACAAGAAATTTGCCTTTTTCTTCTCCTCCCCATCAATCAAGATTTGCAATTCATTATCAGGCTTCAGAATTGCAGTGTACACATGAGTTAGTTTGTCCGATGGGACAGATGGGGGATACTTGAGATGGTGTTCAACATACTCCCCACTCTTTGGATTCTTATGCTTGAAAATGAAGTGAACCTTGTTTGTAGCACCACACTTATCAGGACCAAACATGATAGAATATGGAGATTCGTTGTCAAATTCCTTTGGTTTCCATCCGCTCTCCTGGGGTCGAAGATATTTAATATATGCACCACCACATTCGAGGCCATTCTGAAGGCGAGTCTCAAACTGAAGAACAACTGTTCCATCCTTAAGACTGACAGGCTCGGCAAGTTCTTTGACGATAGCATATTTCCTGGCTTGTTCACTAACAAGAAGTCCATAATCATCATGCCCATCACTCTTGGCATGCTTCCAGACACCTAGAACCCAAATTACAAATCAAAATACATCAAAACTCGGTAGATCATAACATCTCAAACAATCTATTTCATTGTTTCAAATATGCACCCCAAACAATGGAAAGAAATGAAAATGAAGCATCAAGAAATGAAAACATCTATAACCCAATTTTAAGGAGAGTGGTCTACTATCCAAAAATATAAACAAGTTAAGCATATTTGGGCATGTCATCCTATCAAAGCAATGCCAAGTAGGTAATTTATTAGACTTGTCCATTTCCCTACAAAATGTGCTTTGTGGAATCAACCCTCAACCATTGCAAACTAAATCCTAGTCAGTGGACTGTTGAAATATTCCTGGCTTGAGGGTATACAATCCTTTTGCAAAATGCACCCTTGCAGCTAGAAAAACAGGAGTCAAATGTTTTACTACATCAAAAAAAGTTTTAACTTTGATTTGGCATGTATAAATTGAAGTATACTTCAAACATTATTATTATTATTATGTAATACATTGTCAACAAGTTCTAATTATTGCCACCATAATTTTTCTTATACTTTTTCAAGATTTTTCAAAAAGAATCCTTCAGTTAAAAAATTTATAATTAGGTTTGGGACTTTGGGTCCACATAATTTTAAAAAATAATTCCAAAGGGGACCCCCCAAATATAGCTGCTATTTTTAATATGTGCATACAAAGAGAGAGAGGATACGTATCAGATGAGAGTACGATAAAAGTTTATCTTAATTCATACAAACGGATGCTCAAAATTAATTTTAGTTAGATTTCATTATCTTGACCATCTATATAAAATCGAATGGTTAGGATTAACTCGTGAGTGTATATGTGTGTGTCTACATATTCATCTTAAGAATGTAAAAATGCAACTATACGTAAAGAGATCATTTATAAAAAGTCACCAACATTTATACTAAGATCTAATGGTTTATGAATTTATGTTGATTTTATTCATTTATCAGAAATAATCAAATGATCTTACCAGGGTGTATGTGAATGGACAGTGACCCATTAATATTTATAATATAAATGAATTACAAGAAACCTATTTGCAAAATCTATCAAAAAGCACGTGGACCTACACACTAGTACTAATTTAATAACCTTATTTAGAATTGTGCAAAGGAATTTCTGTACTCCTCGTAGAAACAAACCGATTAGAATGAAATGTTCAAACTTCAACTCGTAAAGAATAATAAGTTAGCAACATGAATGTTCAAATAAACCAAACTCACGGCTTGGTAAGTAAAGGAAAACAAGAATCAAACAAGACGAATCAGAGAATCCAATTACCGTTGTAATCCTCCTTGTCGGATACAATCCACCGTCCATCAAAATCCTCGTCGAACGACTCGTAGAAGATCTAAACGACACAAACATTCTCGAATCAGAGATCCATCACAACATAACAACAACAACAACAACAACAATAATATCGGAATTACCGCGTCGTCGGCGTCATCGGAAGCGCGAACGAGGTGAGAGGAAGAGGAAGCAATGAAGAAGAGGAGCATCGCCAAGAGCCCCAAAGCCATTGGGATTCCTTTTCGTTCTCCCATTTCTCTTTCTCTCTCAGTCGCCTAACCCTAATAATAAGACTGAATTGAAATGAAACTCTGTTTTTCTGAGATCTAAATAGATATCTCGCTCTTCGTAAACGAGAGTGAGATTGTGACACAGCACTTGCACTTTGTTGCTTTTTCTGTTTCTAGATCTCCTACTGCTACCTGTTTACACCAATCATATTAGTTGCCACGTAACATTATCCAATCAGAGGTTGCCACGTAGCAGTCTCGCGTCATTTCCCTCTCTTCCAGCATATCAAATCCCACACCACGCAATAAAATTCCATTCTCCTCTATTATTATTTTCTACATTTTTCACAAGGGAATTTTGACTGGGCTTTGTTTCAGGTCCATGGACCATGAGCCTTGGGCCCTATTTATGATGAACTCTAGAAAACAAAAGTTTAAAGGGGTACTATTGGCCCTACATCAATTGCTCTTGGTCCCCATCTTGGTTTGAAAAACTCCTTTTGCCTCCCATTTCAAAAAATCAACCCCTCCCTCTTCCTCTTCCCCGCTCCCACTTGGTGACACCCTCTCTCCTTTCTCTTCCTATTCTGACTTCTCACTTCTTCCGCAACCTTCCTTCCTCCTTCCCTCCTCCTACTTTCTCTTCTCCTTGTGCCCCCCAATGGAATCGTAATTCCATTATTTTTTGTTTTAAAAAAACTAATAACAAAATCACAATTTCGTAATTATTTTGGGATTTTGTAGACCATAATTGATTTTTATTTTGTTGTATGTTTGTCAAATGTACAGCAAAAATTAAATGCTAATAAAAATTTAAAAATGAAAGTGGTGGTGCAAGTGAAAAGTGACATGTAAATATACAATCACTATATACCTTCTACTTCTAACTTGTGTGAAAAAAATTGTCCAAGATAAAAAGATTCTTTTAGGTGCTCAGAAGTCAAAACAGGATGCATCTCAAAAGAAAGAAAGGAACGATTAACATAAACAGAAGGTTCCGTAAAAAAAAAAAAAAAAAAAAAAACGTGACTGTATATTTACAAGTTTTTTTATAGATTGATTAACAAGTTTATTGACACTAAATATAAGGGTAACCCTAAAATTCCATCGTCATAAACATAAAGACGTGAACGGCAGGATTCGAACCTGCGCGGGCAAAGCCCACATGATTTCTAGTCATGCCCGATAACCACTCCGGCACGTCCACCATTGTTGACTGGATTTCTCTATCTTAATTTTTAAACTACATTATTAACATAAAAAGATATATATATATATATATATATATATGAGTAAAAAAATTATAAAATGAAAGTCTAAAAAATTTTACATATGATAAATTTGTTGACTTTTAAAATAAATATCTTAAATAATTCAAACAATAATTTATAATTAATTAAAAATATAAATTATTTTATTCTATAAATGCGTATATTAAACTCTCAATTTAATTATTTTGTTTATCCATATTATTATGAATACAATATCGGTAACTTCCCTCGTCAAAATTTTAATATATTTTTCACCTAGTTCTCTTAAAATCCCTACATTACATTAATTTAATAATCTAAAAAACATTTGTTTATATTATTACACTTGAATTTCACACACACACACAGAGTCTCGCATGACTTAATAGTCCTTAGAAAAGTCTGTTGGAAGTTCTTCCTTCTAAAATAAAAACATGTCAAATGGAAAATGAGTATCTCATAATTTCCGATTCAAAATGGGCAGTAAGACTAATAATCAACCTTTTTTTTTTACCTTCTCCGGGTTATATTTGATAATAAACCATGGATATTTTGCACCATTAGAGGAACCTTCCCCGGCAAACATTCTTATCTACAAAATTATGTTCAAAGTTAGAATGAACTCGATTTATAACTTATGTTCATCATGAAAGAAAAATAAATTAAACATAGAATGTGATATTAAACAACCGTCATAGATTGGGAATAACATAAAATTTGTAGCAAAGTTAAGGGGTTTCAAGAGTTAATATATAATTGGTGAAAAAGGGATAGAGGTGAAAGGAAATTAGTTCAAATCATGTTTTCGGAACACAACTTTCGATTATTCGTTATACTACGGAATGAGGTTCACAGAATCATTTTTCTTATTTTAATACCTAAGCTAAGAATGGAGTTTCAAAGAATCAACTTTCCAGTTGCGTAAAAATGAAATACAAATGGACATTTAATGTTAATTTTTTATATTGTAACTTAATTAAATATTACTCTACAATTAAAATTGACTTAATTAATATTTTAGTCCCTAAATTTATAAGAGATGTGTTTTTTTTTGTCCCTAAATTTAAAAATGTATTTTTTAGTCTATGCATTTTGACAAATTATTTTTTGGTCCTTCAGATAATAAATTAGCAATTTATGTCGATTCTTAGTAATTTGTGATAGATTTTTTTAACACTTTGTGATAATCTTAAAATGTAATTTCAAAATGAATCACTATTATGATTTAATTTGAAAATTTAACTCATTTTCTTATCAAATTGGCTTCAACAACTTTTAAAATAAGTATAAAAATTTATTTTTGGTATCAAAACTAGTTTTAAACACGATTTAATTACTATATTAGTCTCTCGATTTTGTGTGTTTTTTTAGTCCCTAAAAATAAAATTGTTTCTTTTGTTTCCAAATTTTGACAAATTACTCTTTTTAGTCTCTCACATAATAAACTATTACTTTGTGATGGTTTTCAGCTAACATAAATTAAATTTTATTTTTTAGCTGTTTGAATTTATATTTTAAAATTGTCACAAAGTAATTAAAACCATCATACAATATTAATTTATTATATCAGAAACTAAAAAAAATAATTTATCAAAATTTAGGGACTAAAAATATATTTTTAAATTTCATAGACTAAAAATATATACCTCCCAAATTTATGGACTGAAACAACATTAGAATTTGTTAATTTTATAAATAATTACTTTAAAAACTATAATAAGATAATTTGGAATTAATTGAAAATATAAATTTTGATATTATAAATTTATTAAAACTAAGCTCATGCGCAAATTAGAATATGAATAAATATCTGGTGGCTATATTAAAAAATAATTTATAGAAATTATAAATTATTTTCATAAATTAAAATAAATTTCTAATAAACACTTCCTAAATCTCGTGTGAATCAAAGATCAATTTTCGTTTTATATATGAAGACTTTTGGTTAATTGTGCACAGAGCATTTTTATTTATTATTTATTTATGAAAGCAATGTTCCAATCGTGTACCCCATACGTCTTGTTTTTGTTTGGTACATATTCTTTTTTTTCTTGGTACATATACGTCTTGGTTGGTACCATCATACTTTATAAAAAAAATCTTATTTAATTTCATCTGTTAATTTTAAACCCACGTTGCCTTTTATTTTTATCTTTTTCATCTTTTATATTGCCAAGTGCTTTATATAGTATCTTTTTTACACTTGTCGTTATTTCGTCCTTGCCGCCTTTCCAACTTCTTTTAGAATATTGTTTTATTTTAATTTTATCTAAAGCAAAAGAATACAAATATTCTTCTTGAAGATGGGGATAAGCATATATCTTCATAACAAAATACTTTTTGAGGGGAGGGAACCATTTGAAATTGAAATGTAATTTATTAAAATTTTTTTCATTTTTGTTGATCTGTGATCTCTTTAGCGTACATTTAAAATCCCTGCATTGTGTTGAAAATTGTCGGATTTCCACCCAAGAATCTTTGTATATGGAGAGGATTTATATGCTGGAATCGTAGTAGTAAGCCCAGCCATAAGCCGAGCAAAGGAGCAAAGGAGCAAAAGCAGGATATGGAGAAAGAAGAGAATGAAGATGATGATATAACTAAATACAGTTTTGGGAAACTATGCTACTCTCTTCTTCCCTGATTTGAGGAGAGATGTAAGACAAGGCAAGTCATAAAAGGCACAAGGAAGGTGACGCCTTTCTTCCGGGTTCAATTCATCGAATTGGACGTGTACTGGTAATTTAGCTAGTTATGTTACAACACAATCTGCACTTTAACTCAAAAAAGTGTGTGCGCGTTTTTTCCTTTTTTGATACACAATAAGTGTTTGTTGAATTTGATTGCTATGTATGGTAATCATTTATGTTTGTGTTTCTTTCTACCCAGAGATTTTATGTAATTTTGAATATTTAGCTCAAACCGCTGTAAAATTCTAAATTTCCCGCAGAAGAGTTAGTAGTGACTACTGACTAAAGAACGCACCGTAGAAAGGTATTTTGCCATCTACGATACAACATTAATTATTGATCAACATGTAGTTAAGCATGGGGAAATACTTTGAGCTTCTGACTACAAAATCGTGTTTTAAGATATATACCAGAACGAATGATTTCTAACATAGCCTCTTTATCCGCACCATCAGCAATTAATGACTTAATAAAGTATCATCAGCATAATTGCTTCAGCAATAAAAATTATACTCAAGCTCAACAATGAAGTATGGTCTACCCAGTGAACGAATTTTACTTACAATGTGAATGTTCACAACTCTGGAAGTACCTTGTGCGGTTGTGCCTAGGGCTAAGCTGATACTTGAAACGACTTCTTGGTTGTCTGGAACGTCTTGAGATTGTAAACGTAAATAAAAACTCTAATCCAGATCCAGATTCTTCTTCAAACTTTCGTAGACCACATAAGTAATGCTTGCAGCTGGCACAACTTTGAGGAGATTTGGAAAAAGTCCCTTGTAGAAACCTATAAAGCCTTCAAGCTGAAAAGTTCTCCGAAAGGCATCAAACATTCCCTTGTAAGCATCGGAAGTGTTGGAAGGTTGTGCCTGCAGTCTGAGAAGGATGGTAATGCAATATAATTTGTCAGCAAAGAACAACCATAACATAACTAGAAAACCAGCTTCAAAGTACATAACTGATACCATCCTTCACTCCATCATTTCTTTGGGGAAGAACAGAGAAACAACAGTAATACTGACAGCATTGTACCTTGTTCGAATAACCTGCAATGGATAGACACAAGTAGCTCCAACAGCCCCAGAAATTGTCCCACATCCTAGTTGTACTAGAGGACCAGGTTCTATGAAGGAGAAAAAAGAGTAAAAGGTCTCACTCCAAGGACCAAAAATTTAAGAGACAATATATAGTATAAAAAAGAAGAAGAAAAAGTCAAAGCTGTTATTACAAATAAAAACATCAAGTTTAGAAGATTAGATTATTTCAATAATCGATTATATGTACAATTGATTATCATTAAACTAGTTTTTGTTTAAGAAGTTTGTTTGGATAAAACACAAAATTAGTTTTTACAAGGTAAATTACAAAAAAACAGTATGTGTGAAACTGAAAGAGAAAAAAGTGGTACACAAATTCGGGAACAAGGTTTTTTTAGGGTGAAAGACAAGCTTCAAATGTCAGATGCATGAAAAACATTTTTTTTTTCAAAAAGAAGTTTTTCTCCAAATTTCAGCTGATATCCCAAACATGATTATTTTTCAAACAACTTTCTTTTTTTTCTCTCAAAAACAAATTTCAGCTGTCCCAAACACCCTAAGGGCTGCAGTAATAACATACCACTATCCTGAAGAATATATCTCTTGGATATATCTTTCAAGGTATCATAAGCAGTGAGATCAATGGCTGCATAAGGAATCATGCCAAGCAGAGATGGAACAAGCCCTCTGTAGAACGCTCGAGGTCCCTCTTGAACCCATATATTCATTGTAAGTGTTCCCAGCTTAGGAACCTTTCCACCTTCAGAGGGACAAGTCTGTAACCTAGTTTTAATGAGATCCATTGGATAGATAGCAGCCTGTGCAATTGCACCAGCCGTACCACCTGCAACAAGCCTCCCAGCAGTACCAATATCTGACTTGTTGCCTTGGGCCTCTCCAATAACTTTTTTCAGCATTTCAAAAGCATAAAATTTGATGGCACTTTCTGGGGCTACCTTCACAACATTCAATCCATTACCTCGGAAAAATCCTAACAGACCATCTTGCTTCCATATCTTCGTTACTGCTGGCATGATGGAAGCACGTTCGCTTTGAACTTGTAAGACCACCTTCAGACGATCAAGAGGAGCAGTTGCTGTACGAGAAATACCTCCTGCTATTCCACCAGCAAGAAAATACTTGCTCCGGTTCACGTGCTTGCTGATGCCCTCAGGAATGACAGCTTGCTCTCCAATGTCAACAAGGCACACCCTCTCCCAATGATGATATATGTTTTCAATAGTTGCTTCATGAGGGTAAAGTAGAAGAAAATCTCTCCATTCTTCAAAAGTGATAATTCCATTGTTATCCTTATCAACATGCTCCACAAAGTGAGCAAGCTCCTCATCATTCATTTCAATACCTGCAGCATTGAAGCTGCACAGGCTTATGACAAATACTATCGGGCTGAAAAACAAAAAAACATGGAAAAAGCTTCCGCAAAAGGCATAAAGAATATTAGAGTACCATCTTCAAAATCCACTAAAAGAACAAAGACTAGAGCAGGTTATTGCACACCAAAAACTAAGCAAGCAAAGAAGTAAAAACACATTACGGAATCTATCATGAAAAATTGAACCAGCCTCCCCAAATCTCAAGCATCATGTAGATCCAAAGAATGACACAAAACTAAAAATATACACACAAAAATGCACAAGACATCAGTAAAAGAGACACATCAAGTCGAGTTCAGCAAAATTGTGAAGGAATATAAAACATCTCAAGTCTCTCAAAATTCTTCGAACATAAATACATAATCGATCTGACTGGCAACAAATGTCTGTCAAAAAACAAAAAGCAAACCTCTTCCCTATCACAGAATTCACAAATATGTTTCCTACCAAAAACAATCTTACCTTATACTCATAGAAACATTGTTATCAGCCAGCCAAACATCAAATGCCAATGTCTTACTTACCTTAGTGTCCGGGTAAACTTCTCTATATAAGCACTAATTCGAGAAGAAAATAAAAAAGTAAAATGAATTAAATTTCTCCCATAAGTTAAAATGAAGAAGTTAAAAAAGAGAGTTTCTAAAGTTAAATTCAATTTTTATTTTTTTTTATTTTCTTATTCCGTAAGTGTTTTATCCAAGCATTATCCAAAAGCAAGTATCAGAAGCATGATTTAGTGCCTCCTCAAACCTGCAATAACTAATAAGTACCATCCGGTTATCATATTTTATATTTAGAAAGTTTTATTAAAGTAACTTAAAGTGATAAAAATTAATTTACTCTTGAACACTAACAAGTAATAACTGTAGCAGTTTGAGAACAACATTAGTACATTACTAATTAAGAGAGAACTAAAAACTAAATAGAACTACCAGCTTTGAGAAGAGCTTCGTAGAGCTCTTCAGGAAGAATGGTGCCGTCGTGTTCCACATCAATGGATTGGAAGATGCGGTAAAGCTCCAACTCCTTGTCGTCCATGTAGCGGCGAAACTCGTGGTACTCGACTCTGCCGTCGCTGTTGGCGTCGCAAACCTCGCAGAGTTCCCTCGCGTACTTGTACTCCGGCGGAATCTGCAGCGCCGACAGCCCCGCCTCTATCTGGGCGTAGTCCAAGTAACCGTTGTTCGCGGCGTCGAAGAAGTTGAACAGGCTCCGAATACGAACCTCCCTCTCCTCCTTCGTCTCCCCCAGCGCCACCAGCACGTGATCCATCGAAACGACGCCGGTCCCGCTCATGCGACCATTTCAATTTCAGATCTGACGAAACGCGGTGTCGTAAATGCGGAGAGAGGGAAATTAGTCAGAGGCTGGTTTGGTTGGAGTTGGAACAGTAGAGAACTGTGGAGATCGAGAAACGACAGATGGATGGAACTGGAAGTTGTTGAACCAGTAATTGTGATCTGTGACGGTTTTTTGAGTATTTGCTTTGGATATTTATGCCACATAAATAATATATGGTTTGTTTTGTTGATGTGTTATTGGTATTTAGCAGGAGGATTGATAAGGAAAGGAGCTGAGTGAGAGTGGGGGGAAAAGGGGAATTTTATTGGATATTCCGTTCCAACATTCTGGCCAGACTCATCCATAAGCTTTTTACTACTTTTCAACGTTCTTGAGTAAAAGGTTAATTTAATTGATATAATAAGTTGTTATCACGTGTGTGTAAATCCGTTGTTGGTTATATTATCCATTAATTTATCACAAATATTATTACATCAGTTTTTGGTAAAATGGGAAATAAAAGACAGAAAATTACAAAGCATGATGTTACATAATTTGAATCCTGATATTAAAAAACCAAAATAATTAACGTACAAAGAAGTTAATATCTGAACAATTAAAATTATTAATACGTAGTAATATATTTTTTATTAAGTTAGTTGAGTATAAATATTTATTTATTTTCTTTTTTTAGGAAAAAAATAAAATAAGTTTGAACAAATTCATTTAGAATTGGTGTGCACTTACATAATAAATTTAGAATTGGCACAAACACACAATAAATTTAGAATTGGTACACACGCATATTGTGTTAATTTGCAACATAAATTTTGAACCTACCAACCTCAAAACTTCCCCATCTAGATATATTTTCAAATTAGGTGTTTTGTTTTTATCATTCAATAATAAGGATATATAGATAAAAATAAAATTTAATTCATCTAAAAATTAAAATAAGATCTTATAAAAAATAACAAACAAAATTTTAAAAAGGTCTTATAATTAAGAAGAGTGGGAGTATTTAAAAAATTTTACCAAAAGAACAGATACAATATGATATAAATTGGAACACTTTGATAGAGTACATCTTTACTGATTTTTTAATGTACTCCCAACTTGGTCAGTTGGTTGTGTTTCCAAAGTGGAGGAGAACATTAGGAGTATGCGCCATAACAAAAAAATTCATTCATGTTTTTTACAATAATAACTTTAAATGAGACAAATGCTAATTAAACACTGGTTAAGCAACTAAGCAATTCAAAGTAGAATATCAGTTAAAGAATATTTTCTTCCAAAATATTGTTTTATTCACATAATCAAAAATTGAATCACATTAAAGAATTCAAAATTACTAGTCATTTGAGTTACATCTTATGAGTTAGGATTTATCTTTCAATAATTATCATATGCACGCTAACTATAACTATTCGACTTGCCTTAAGCATAAATCTTATATGCACGTACCATGATGTCTTTCTTGGAAATGTTGCCTTTAATTCTCTCAATGATTTGTTTGTAACATTTAATAAACTTGACTTTCTTGGAAATGTCACCTTTGATTCTTTCAATGGTTTATTTGTAGCACACAAAAGTAAAATTAGTTGAAAATTTATTTTGTCAATGTTGACTTCAATTTATTGCAAAAGGCAATCACCTAAAAATCACTCAACAAATTTTCTGCACGTCAAAAACAAAAAAAAAATTAGAGGGAATAATTTTAAATTTAATGAAATGCAAGTCTTTTTCACTGATACATCTTCAATGATAAAGAGACAATTACAACAAAATCATGAATTTTTATATAACATAGTTAGAGGAAAATACGGAAGGAACTAAGTTAATAGTATTATAATTTTTTTCTTAGGTTGTGGATAGTCATTGCTAACTTAATAAAATTTTGTAAACAATGAAAAATTATTATGTTTTTTTTTAAATAGGTCGTTTTTACTCATTTAAATATAATATAATCTTATATCACTGCATCAACAGTTTATTAATATTGTAACTCAATGTTATAATTATATATTTGATGTATTTTAATTAACGAAAAATTACTATTATTATAATTTTTTATATCTTTATATATTTTTCTGATATATATTGTCATAAAAATTGTTATATTGATAGTATATTTTATATTTTCTTATGTTTTTATCATTTCAAAATTAAAATAGAAATGATTTTAAATTTTAAAAGTTAAAATAAAATGAGTCTATTTTAATTTTGAAATAATAAAAGAGTATAAAATAGGTAAGAAATGGCCATAAGGATGTGGGTGCAAAAATTAGTGGATCTCTTACCTAAAATCGTTCTGTTTGGTCAACATAGGTGCTTGGACCAACAACGTGGCATGCATAGGATCCAATTTGCTCCGTCGCACGCGGAGAACTTATGAGATGCAAATTACATCTCTTACATGCTCAAGGTCCCACTAACTCCAAGAACATCCAACATTCAATTTAGCTTCATCGGCGCTAAATCCAAAAAGAGATAGAGAAGATAGAGAAGATGGGGCACAAAGAAAAATCAAAGGACCGAAAAGAAAAGAGATTGCAGCAAATTTCTCTTATGAGAACCATTCCTTATTCTGATCACCAGAGGTTTGATGTCCAATGTGTTTATATTAATTTCTCATTATTGTATAGCACTGCTCTTGTAATTGTGGCTACATTTATCCACAATTTCCTGCCATATCAAGGATTAAGGATTACAACCAAACTCAATCTGCCCGCCACAACTGTAATTTAAAACCTTTACTTTAATCTAATTTTGCTTTGTCGTCATAATAAGCTCATAATTGTTAAAATGCCTGATTATATAGAATTTATTAGGTGATATGAGACTATTATTTGTCTCAACTAATTTTCATGTGATATAATCAGGTATTCTTAATTATTTTTTATAAATTTAAAAACTAAAATACATGACATGAAAATTGGTTAGGATCATAAACACGTGACGGGAGACCACCTTATGATTTCTTCTAACCAACTATGTAGATTGAAATTTTGGATGCTTAGAAGTTAGAACCTTCATCTTCATATGTCGTTTGGACATAAGATTCACATATTTAGCGTGCCATTATTTTGTGTAATTGGGTATGCATAGGTGGTGGTCTAAGGAAACTATTGCTGTGGTAACTGGTGGAAACAGAGGAATTGGGTTTGAGATATGTAGACAACTTGCTGATCATGGAGTGACTGTTATATTGACATCACGAGACGAAAGTGTTGGTGTTGAATCAGCTAAGGTCTTGCAAGAAGGTGGCCTCACGGAGGTGGCTTGTCATCAACTTGATATATTGGATCCTTCATCCATCAACCAATTTGCTGAATGGATGAAGGAAAATTATGGTGGTTTTGACATTCTGGTCAGTTTCTATAACGTAATCACTTCCTTGCAATCTTATTGCTTCTTGAATTAGTATCATATCCTATAGTTTTGTCCATTTTTTAGTACATCTAGTGACTAACTTATTTTCTCAACATCCACGGCCTTTCAATTATGTTAAATGGATAACATTACTAAGATAAAATATTAGAATTATTTATTTATTAACTAAGATAAACAAAGTATTACTTATCTTATTTATTAAGTAAAATATTAGAATTATTTAATTATAAGCTTTGATAAATGATTTTGCAATTCAAAAGTTTAGAAAATTATAAAGATTGATAGTTTGTGTTACATTAGAAGATTTGTGTAGGCTACAAAAATTTTAGACACAGCTGAGGTCCTGTAGTAGACAAAGACCCGTTGAAAATGTTTTTTTTTTAATTTTATTTTAGAATTGCCGTCAATACCTTTTAAATTATGAAAATATATTTGGAAAAATTAGAAAAACCATAATTCTATCACATGGTTCTGAGCAATAATAGTGTTACTTGCAGGTAAATAACGCTGGTGTCAATTTCAATCACGGGTCTGAAAACAACGTTGAAAATGCTCGCAATGTTATTGATACAAATTATTATGGCACCAAGAGCATGATTGAAGCTATGATTCCTTTGATGAAGCCATCCGCTGCTGGTGCTCGTATTGTAAATGTGAGCTCACGTTTAGGTCGATTAAATGGCAAACGAAATGTAAGTAAAAACACTCTACTCTACATATGTTATCACAGTATAGTTTTTCCTATATAACTAAACAATGCTTAAGTAATTGAGCTTTATGTTTAATTCCCTCTTATTAGGGATAAGCTAAACATGTTTGGAATATTTCTTTTTCTTAGTAGTTGCTTTGAGATTACAATGTGGGACCATTAGTTTTCCGTGTTTTTTTTATGAACAAATGTTAGTTTTGTTAAAATGTTCTATGTAAAACTGATCTATAAGTTTGGGGAGTAACAGAGAGTAGAAAATGATGCTTTGAGGGAGCAACTAAGTGATGAGGAATCCCTTACAGAGGAGCTGATTGACAGAATGATATCCAATTTTCTACAACAAGTAGAAGATGGAAGTTGGAGATCACAAGGGTGGCCTCATAGGTTCACTGATTACTCGGTGTCAAAACTTGCGATTAATGCCTATACAAGGTTTTTGGCTAGGAAGTTTTCTGTAAGGCCAGAGGGTGAAAAGATTTACATTAACTGTTATTGCCCTGGTTGGGTGAAAACTGCTCTAACAGGTTATTCAGGAAGTGTCACACTTGAGCAAGGGGCTGATACTGCGGTTTGGATTGCCCTTGTTCCTGATCAAGCAATTACTGGGAAATTTTTTGCAGAAAGAAGGGAGATTAACTTTTAGGATCCATTCTTTGAGTTGAAAGAGAACGGAAAAAAGGGAAATAAATAACAAAATAAAATAACAAAATAAGTTGAGAACCACACTTTTATCTTCTACTTTAATTAAAAACTTTTATACCCTTTCTTTTCACTTACCGAATGGACCCTTAAAAGGGTTAGTGGATTGACTTGCTACTAGCTACCACCTAATTGCAAAGGAAAGGAAACTTAGAAATCATATGATAACTTAAGGTCTATGTGTTAAGAGCAAGCAACACATTAAGAGACTACATGTTATGACAGATGGCCAAATAGTCCATTAATGTTTTAATGTGACACTGGAATGGTATTTGTGATACAGTTTGACCAAATTAATGTCATTCATCTAGCATAATTTC
>CM023946.1:15204308-15222946 GCA_013407115.1 Glycine latifolia | reverse complement strand
GTATCTGTAGTATTCCAAGGAGCAAGCTTCCAGAGACCCTGATAACTATTTCAACATTAGGTCATATTTCCCACTCCCCTTTTTTCGTTGCTTTCGCTACATCTGTGCTCTTGTTTGGTTTCTCACTTGTATTCTTTTGGACAAGAGAGGCTTTTAGAAATGGGACACTTAAATTTGGTGTTTTTGCAGAATGCTTACATGCCCCGCAGCGGAGCTAGTAGATGGTTCCAAGGTTTTGTATTTTGAACAGGTGACCATTACTATGCAACAAGTCTGCAAATTACTTATTTGTGAGTTAGGTCCTGTTTAGAGAATAAATTTATCCTTTAACGTAACACTTATAGGAGAAGAAAATAACAAGATAAAATTAAATGAATTTCTCCCATAGGCTAAAATCTACTCTCTTTTTTTATCTGCAAATGTTAGTTTGCTAGTTTTTGTTAGAAATGTCCGTTGGGGGGTTCCAACTCGTGACCTCTCCCCCCTCCCTTCACCCTTCCCCAACCACTAGGCTAATTTTATATCTCCAAGCTAAAATCTAGTTATGCACTTCAGCTTTTTGAGAAGTTAAATAAAAGGACTTCTATAAGAATTAAGTGCATAAGTTGATTTTGACTTATGAGACAAGTTCGATTCATTCTACCTTCTTGTTTTCTTCTCCTGTAAATGCTTATGAAGAAATTTATCCAAACAGGACCATATTGTTTTCAATCTTTTTTATCTGTGCTTTAAATATTAGCTCAATGAAGATTATCTTTGTGTTGCTAGGCTTTTTGGAGGACTCCACAAAAACCCTTTCGGCAGGTAGACTTTATATCTTCAGAGATATTCTATTTACATTTTCTGTTTCTGTTTCTTTGTACTTGAAATATTATCAGGAGCAAGATGCTTCCGATAGATATGTGTTTCGTTGAAAAAATGTCTGCTTGTTAAACTTCTGATGTTATTGCTTTCAGTTTTCTGTTTTGATTTTTGAAAAGAAAAATCTAATCTTCACTTTCATCAATCAATTTTTTTGCAGAGGCTTTTTATGGTGAAACCTTGTCCTAAAGAGTTGAAATGTGATGTTGAGGTACGTGTTTATTCACTTTAATGATACTGATGCCCTTTCCCTTCATCTTGTACTTCATTGTATGAAACATGTCCAAATGCTTGTGATAGTTTTCTTTGTGAAGAGTGTGGCTCAGTTAGCTATGCCACACTTGTCTTGAGCATCATGATTTGCATAATTTATGATGCTGATGCTTTGTCTTTCTGACATTCCTAGCTTCATAAAACAATATTGAGATCTTCTTTACCATACATTTTCTATAGAATGTCATTGAAAAAAGTTATGCTAGGCATTCCTTACAAAGCCTGGAAAAAAATTATGTGCTGTTTAAAGCTTCTTATGAAGCTTTTCTGGTTTTACATATGCACAGTGATGCAGGACAAAGGAGGTCAAATTATAATTAAATGCTGGGTTGCTATGGGAAATTGTAGATGATTAGTCACATTGATGTGTATAATTGATCCAAAGTCCAAACAGTATCCAACATTCAAGTATAATTGATCCAACAATGTCCCACATTACATAGAGACTTGCTCTTATGTTTTTAGTCTGATTTCTAGACATATGATTTCATTTTAGTTTATTTCTTTCTTAGAAGAATAGTATATACTTTTTCTTGTTACAACTTACAAGTGGCTGCTATATTTGGTTTAAATCAGAGCCTGAAAACTAATTTCTGTTCAATGGCAGTTAAGTACATATGCCATTAGAGACATGGAGGAGTACAAAAATTTCTGTGATCGACCGAGGGATCAGCGACCACAGCCAGAAGAAGTCATTGGCGTAAGCATTTAGCCACATTCATACTTCATACTTAGCTTAGAAGCATCTTGTTTTAGACATTTGTCATTTATTTTTGGTTACAGAAGTGGAACAAAATGATTTGAAAAGAAAAAAAAGAAAATCTTAGGATGTTAAAAAGAATTTCTGTGGAGGTAAAATGGAGAAAATAAAAGGAAAAAAGGGATTCGTGAAAATAACGATACTTTTAGGATGGAAAGAAAGAAATTCCTGGGAACTTTTTACATATAATACTTGTAGATAGATTAATGGATATCCCAAGGCTGCTTAGACATCACATTTAGCAAACAATTATAAGACCACAGCTAAAATCAAGTGTTGGGTATAACCTTATCTCAAATTGAATACTGCATAATATATTAATGATTAAAGACTGTCACAAAAAGCCATAAATGCCAAGAATCTAATTGGGCATTTTTGAGGTTGATAGAGGCAGTATGGTGAATCAAATACATCTTAGCATCAGCTGCCACTCTTAAATGTGACCAAATGATTGAAGAAATGTTCCAGTTTGTCTGAGGAAATGAAGCTGTTATCTTCCCCCAAATTTTGTTTAAAGTGATGCTATGATAGTTCAATGACTTGGGAAAGTAGAATGTAAAAGTTTGGCTGGCTTCTTGAATCTATTACCTGGACATAATCGAGTATGGAGGAGTTTTCTTTCATGAAATTCAACTAGTTTAATTACCAGAATGAAAAATATCCGTGGCATGGATTGATTTGTCGCTTCTCCATTTCTGATCATAATTTCGTCCACATTTCTTTCCTTGTTCTGCCTCTGTGTTTCTGTGGCTTTTCGTTGATTATATTTTGTTTACTTTTAGACTTTTGAAAGACTTTATTACATCAATTGGAAATTCTGGGCAAAATTCTATTTTGATCGACACTTTCTTAGGTACTGGCTTAAGCATATTCTATATGGGAATTCATGACAAGTTTGTGTATTTGAATATCTTAATATCTTATGCTTGAACAATTATAATATTTGTAATGTGGCTTGCAGGATATTGCAGAACATTTGACAACAGTACATCTTAAGCGTTGTCCACGTGGAAAACGTTGCTTATATGAAGGTTCAACCCCACCTGGTGGATTTCCTAATTCATGGGTAATTTTCAGTTCACACTATTGTCTTAATATCCGCATCCCGTCCTTTTACCAGTACTACCATATATAAGAGTTGGATTGAAACATCTGCACTCTTTTTTGTAGCAGAATGGAGCAACCCACTGTACTTCAGAACTTGCAATTTTGAAGAACAATGATATACATACCTGGGATAGGGGCTATGATGATGATGGAAATCAAGTGAGTTTTCTTCATCTGGTTTTATCTAGTTGGGCTAGTTTGGTGGTTGCTTTAACTTTATAGTTGCAAATTTATATAGTATATTACAGCAACAAAAACAAACATAAATTATTTTCTATTTGATTGCAGGTTTGGGGACAAAAAGAAGGCCCTTACGAGTTCAAGCCTGCACCAGCCTCCAGTTATGGTGATATGTTTTCTCCCTTGAATTTCCCCCCTCCACCATCCATGGAGAGAAGAATAGAGGGTTCATTTGTTTTGCAAGAACAAGAATGAAAGCATTCATATAACCACAATGTGTAATTCTGCTATCAATATAATGTTTTTCTCGTTAATTGGCTATGTCTTTTTTCTTAGAGCATGATTGAATTAGATTTTCTTTAGAGATTATAATCTGATAAATAAATAAAAAAATATATGTTGGTGGTACAATTCAAATATGTTGGTTATTTAACAGAAGGAATAAGATAGAACCATGCGAAAATTGAACTAAATAAACAAATGAATAGGAATAAATTAGAGGTCTATTTTTTCTGATGTAAAGAGTAATGGAATCAAACATCCAGCCTAAATTTTGTTGTTCAGATAGAAGTATAATCCCACAAGCACTGCAATTCCCACGGCAGCTGCAATAGGAAGTGTGTTCCTGTTTAAAGCATATTCATAGATAATGTCAATACTATGTGAGGGAGTCATCATATTTAGCTATAAAAGACAAGAACTATGGCTCACCCGATTGCTTCTTCTTTCTTGATTTCAGATTTTCGTGCCTTTCTAACATCTTTATCATTTGCGTTTCTTGCAACAGCTGGAGCGTAGGGCCTAAACCTTCCTTTTGGAGCACCACAAACTGCAAAACACAACTTTAAGGCAATGATAATGCAGTACACCTACTTAGTTCAGTGACCCTTATTTCTTTTTTCTTTTTCAACCAGAAACAACAATTTGATAATTTATATTACTTGTAAAGCATGAAAGAAAATTTTGTTTTGGATTGAAGTTCCTTTTGTTTCTTTATTAGTAACACCAGAGGTGAAGTGAAAAAGTAATTAACTACCAGGACAGAAGAATTTATCAGGCAATTTCTCAAATGGGGTCCTGTCATTGTAAATATACCTGCATCATTATCAACACAGGCATAAGATTTCTGTATAAAGAACAAGTCCATAGACTTCATACATGAATGATCTAATGACAAAAGGGTGAGAGAAAAGACGAAAGGAAGCCAACCCGCAATCGCGACAGATATAGGCTTGCTTGGAGGCCACACGCATCGAAATCCTGGCAGCTCCAGAAGTAAGAAGCTGTTGATTTGGATGAAGTACGAGGTTAAGGGAACCAGAGAAGAAAGATGACTTTAAAGCCAAAGGCTTGAAGTGTGGTCTCAAGCCAGCATTGGTAGCTGGGGCTAATGAAGGTGGGGACCTTGCAGTGTTAAGGCTGATTGTTGGTGCTTGCAGATGCATGGCCATTTTCACCTTTGCTATTCCTAATGTATCTCAGTTTGGTTGGCAGATACTGAGTTGAGGAAGTGAGAATAAAAAGAGAGACAATTGATGATAAGAAAAAGGTTGTGAAACGACTGGTGATTCTGTGAATGCTGTGGAATCGGCTTGTGTCTGAATCCTACGTGGAAAGCGTGGCATTCATACTCCCCACACAAGCTCTTTCCCACACTTGTTTCAGTTTTATCGTATTATTAGGATTATTATGACAAGGAAGTGTCGATGTATTAGGCACCAAGTATTAATGCATTTCTGCTTTGACCCCACACTTCAGGATACGTAATTTTTAGGTCCTTTGCCTGGGCCCCTTCAAAAGAGGATAGTAAATTAAAGAGCAACAATTTTCAATTATTTTCTTGCCCCCCATATTGTTGAGAGCTTCTGAAGACGAAAATCCAATTAATTCTTAGGAAAACTATCATAGTTCATGAAATGATGAAATGCTCTTGTTCCTTGGTGGTGTTAAATCTTGCCTATTTCAGGTTAAACAAGATTTTTTTTCTTCACTTGAGATGGATAAGTTCTAACCTTAATGACTAAATTAATGGTTTAGCAATTTCTAACCTTAATGACTCTTGGTGTACTCCGTCCTGAGCATGGGAGATTGTGTATCCTCTAATCTCCATTGGGCCGAGTCCAATTGTCTAAATCATTGGCCGAGTAATTAATTAGAGAACTCTATAAACCACATCTCACCTACGAGCAAAGACAAAATACACTTTTATGTTCTAGAGTAAAAGATCTCTAATAGGAGAAATCCTATTCTTGAATAGAACTCTTATGTTGGAATGGAGAAAATGCTAGTTAAGTCCAACCAACTGTTTTTCCAAACACAACTAAAATAGTTTACCGAATGTCAATTGTATGGTTAAACTCTCTATAGGAAGTAAAGAATGTCAGATCATTTCAAATACCTGCTTCATGAATCAACTAGATTTATTTGCAATCAAGTGCCAATTTTTCATTAATTTCCTTTGCAGATGTTACCCTTAAACTATCATGCTCACTCAAACACAGCTCCAAATAAAGGTAATTGAAAGGCAAACTGAGGTGGTTCATTGAATCTGGTCCAAAAAGAGCATCAACACACAAGGATAAACTGAATTTGTCACATTTGTTAAGGCCACATCAACCTCTGCCTTTTGGACCTCTATTATTCAGTCCCTCCCATCATTGACCCAAAATCTTCTAGTAAAGTAGATAGGCTAAAACCCGTTTGTTTTAAATTTTGTTAGGATTAATTTTGGTAGAGTTGATTTTAAAACACATTTATAGTCATATTGTGATTAGGGTGTAGAAATGCACCTCAATTAAGAAAAGTATATGCAAGTATTTTAAATCCTTATACTATGCCCTCCTAATTTTATAGTTAAAAACTAAAACCCATTATCAGTTAAATAAAATGACCGAATTAAAGAATATATATATAAACTCAAAAACCCAATTAAAAATATATAATTTAAATACTTAAAAATATATTGGATTAAGATTTTAAAAGACTTTGTCAACATAAAAGAATCTTATGAATTTTAAAAGATGTAAGAATATAATAACTTTTAATATTTTTTTAGAAAAAAAAATTATGATTTAGATTTTATAATTTATATTTTAATAAATTTATAATACATGAATTCATAAAATTTGAAAAGAATCTAGGAAGGCATTTATGAATTTACAAGATCATCCTAAAATAAACTTTGTCCTTAATTTGTGCCTGGCATTTGGTAGACCGGTAGGACGGTGGGTCACATCACAGACCACATGATTAAATTTAAAATTCAAAATATTACATCAAAGAAAAGACAAAACGCTAAAAACAATCCACCGTGTTGAAACTCCGTTGCCAGCCATATAAACGGGACCAACCTAACTAACAAAATAAACAGCAATAATATCATCATGAAACCAGTAAGTTTCCTTTCAAAAGTATCAATATCTTTATAAAGAAATGAAAACGTGATTAGGAGAACAAAAAACAAATCAATGTTTACCAAAACGTTAAACCTTATAGTCACACGATAGATACAATCAAATTATTAATCCAAAAAGATAACTCCTTATTCTAAATGTCAACTACTATCAGAACAGGCACACTTAAACAAGAAATCTATAATGTATTGATGCCATCATGATTCATGATCTTGATTTTCAAAATCTGTGAGCTAAGTCACTGATTCTGGCATATGTAGTAAACAAAGAAAACAACTCCTACAGCACAGGGAAAAAGTCTATACCAGAAGAGCAATAAAGCTGAAAAATGGACATTAAATGATCTAATGAATGGTCTGAGAAAAACAAAATCAAATTTACAATGTCAACAAAAACCGGCATCTCAATTTCCAACCCCACCTATGAACAGTTGCAAGTATAGACCACAATATGTAAAGAATCCTAATTGCCTCAGAAAAAACTGTTATAACTGCTATGCTACCAAGGTTTAAGGTCCCCCACAGGGCCAGCAGTCCAATTCAAGGCCTTCTCCCCTGGTTTCAAGAATACGCTTCTGTCGTGTGGCAATTTACGCGCAAGGCCATTTAAAACTTGATGGAAAGCATCTCCCGGTTGTGCCGGTTGTGGGAACAGCATAGCTTGCTTCATGGAAGGGTTGGCAAGCAATCTCTGTTTCCTTAAGATAACTTCTGGTGGAATAGACGTGAGTATAGTATCTAACTGAGGGACATCCTTCTCATCAACAAATACACCTATCTCTTCCCATGGGATCGCATCAGCAAATGGCAGAACAATATCGTCTGCAATGATAACTGGGATGCAGCCAAATACCACAGCTTCAACCAGTCTTGGGCTCCAAGGGGCCCATCCAAGTGGACACAGACAGAACACGGCTCGTTGCATGTCCTCGTAGTATGTTGTTGGATGCTCTGTGGAAATGTCAAACAGTGGATTGTCCTTAAAGTTCTCCCACACTGCTGCTCTTGCACCTCTGTAAGATACCAAAGTACAGTCAATTTGAGCTTTCAGGATCATTTATTGTTATTCGTTTTGGTATGAAAGCATCAAGACATGGAACCAAACTTCATGCATGCTTATATTATTTGGTTTTTGGTCAGAATATTAGAAAGAACCAATTAGGCCGTGAATGTAGCTAATCTAATTATGCTTGACTAGTTTCAATAACTACTTAATACCATAATTATATAAAAAGGTACCTCAAGATTTGGTCAAATTCATTTTAGTACCTATACTTTAAAAATGATGGTTTTAATCCTCATATTTCTGAAATATGAAAGATTTCATCTCTAACCCTATGCTTCATTTTGACTTGACCAGGAATGAAATCCACCACATTTTTAGAAATACAAGGATCAAAACCACTGTTTTTAAAAATATCGGAATTGAAACTAATTATCCCCAAATTTTGAACCTTAAAAAAATTTTACCCTTATATAAATTTTAAGTAAGAGTGCTCCTTGTATTTTGAATAAAAGGATGCAAGTTAGTGGTCTGAAGCAGACATGCTGCAAAAATAAAGGAAAAGCCTCACATGTCCACCCCTCCTTTAAATTTGTGGGTTGTAATAAGTAAGACATACCTTGCATAGTATCCACCTTCGGGGTCATTTCCAACATCATAAAACAATCCTCGAAAGTAAACAAAAATGGACCTGGGAGTCTTGTCAGGAATTAGGTGTGTGTGCATTTTCTGTGGTGGAGCATACGGAGGAATGGTGATTGAGCCCTCTTTCAAGCACACATGATTCCTCTGTCCAAATGTTTGAACCAAGGTAGCACGCTGAAGCAATGGAAGAATTCCTCTTTCAATTGCTTTCTCTTCCTGGAACCAAAAAACATGATAAAAGTGCATGTTACAATATCCATGTACATCTTTAATAGTGGAATCCACGGTCCTTGTCACCAAACACCACAAAATTTGTTTGAATTCTTAATAGAACTAATAGTGATGTAAATAAAAAAATTAAAATAGTACACTAAATTTCTTACTTGATAATGGAAGCATGCCCCAAAGTCGTGAGGGGTCACAAAGAAATGATCTGCCCCTTCTGTCCTGTTCCAATAAGGCCAGTTTGAAGAAATAAGCTGTATGGCACTTCTCATCATTCGTGGTGACTTGAAAGGTAAAGGAAGGCCATTTGGTGTCAAGTCACAGGTGGTGTAGACAGGGGTATAAAACCAATCAGCTTCTTCGGGATTAAGGGTCCGGACAGGGCTAGATAAGAGAAAATGGTGCATAAATATCTCAGCAGCAAACATATGATTGAGGCATCTAGGGTCCTTTTGCAGAATTTTCTTATTATATTTGCTTGGAAGTTCATAAACAAAAACCTTCAGCCTTCCTACTGGATCATCTTCTAACACGTCACCAGCACTACCTGCATTTGGTTAAACCACAACATGCTTAGTAGCGTCATTTTTTTATGTAACTATAATATATTTTGAAATAAATCACAGAATTTAGAGACTTGTATTTGACTCCAATTTATCTCCAGGGTCCTGAATCATAATTGGTTGATGCAAGTCATTAAGAAATAATAGAGAAGACCATTTATTAACCCCTTAAATTCCAAGCAACCAGGTACCGAGTATACGACATTAAAACTTTTTTACCATACTCCCAATCATATGCTACTTCCTCACAATCAGTTTACCATTATGGTGAATTGATTTTAATTTTTAACTACTTCATAACATTTAAGTATCTCCACAATTAGGGAGCAGCATCTATATATAGTGATAGCAAATGCATATAGAATACACTTTTTTTTTCTCCTAGCTGGCTGCAAAAAAAGGACTAAGGTAGTATAAGGTTTGAATTAATGATTGTCATTCAAATCTTATTAACCATTAATGAATAAGGTATTCTACAGAGTTTCAAACTTTAATTTAATCTACATTAAATTATTTAAACACAAAAGACTTTTTATTTTATTGCAATTCTATAGCAGAAAAGAAAGGGAAATAGTGACAAGCTTATGTTTTAATTCCGGTATCAAAATTGAAACTCAAAAGTCTAGAAGAGAACCTTGTATACGATTCAGGAAATCCCCAAATTCAAAATGACAATAACTTTATGATATATCTGATTAATCCAGTAGCATATAACTTTTACTTCATTCATCCCTACCTTTAAAGATAAGGAATGCTTGAAAAAGGCATCACTTCAATAATAATTTAAAATGACATTGACTCACTCCACTGTTTTCCAAATCAAGTACTAGATAACACACCAAAGGCTATAGGCATAACAACCTATTTATCTTCTTGGGTGAGTTTGGGTATCAGGGAAGCAGGGACCTAACAATATGTTTCTAAGATACTCTAAATACATTTTCATACATTCATCAGAAATCTGTCTTTTGCAAGCAATATCTCTTAAATTGTCCACTATATAATATCTATGCTTCTTCCAACCTCTTAAGCTTTACTAATATTGGACTGTGGGAAATTTGTCAAAAATGAATAGAGCAACAACAGAAAACACAAGATCAAACTAACTGGTATCTCCTCCTCCTCCTCCTCGTACTATATACAAAGTATTGCACTACTAGTAAAGTTCAGAAGCAGGGCATGACTTAAAAGAAGCCACAAAGGTCATCAAGATCTCCTGTCAATCCATATAACCTGACCAAAGTGAAAATTGAATATAACACGACCCTAAACTGATACATAACCCCTTGGACCGATTTCAATACATAGTATATTGTATCTGTTCCTAGACCCTCATAGCAGACAAGCAACTGTTCTAGCATTGCCATATATTACAACATAAACAGCTACACGACATCAGTCCTTGAAATCGATTATGCTACAAAGCATCGGGGTCGCGTGCACCCTCAAAATATCTAAATAGCAGGTTTCATACTTCCAAATTTCTCATTATAAGAATCCAAGTCACTGCACGCAATGATCAAGAACCAACATTCTGTGATTCAAATACAGAATCGAAAAATAACATCTCCAAAACAAGTCAAAAACTTATGTAACAAATATTTTCCAAATAAACTTCAAACCAAAGTAGATCTTTAGCTAAATCCACTCTCACAACCCACAAAAACACACCACTGAAAACCATAAGCATTACACAAAATGGTCAAAAACCAACATGACAGCTAACCGGAATGAAATTCACCACGACTGAAATCTAAGACCCAAAAAATCAACAGGAGAAAACCAAACCAATCCAATCAACAGAACATGAGATACATCGAACTCAGAAAGAATCTGATGAAACAAATTGAAAAAAAAAATAAAAAATAAAACTTTGAAGAAACCCCACCTGAAATTCTCTCAGTAGGTTGATGTCGACCCAGCTCCACAGCCCCAATTGCAAAAACAGAAGCAGCACAAAGAAGACCAAGTAAAACCACTTTCCAAAAAAACATTTTTTTTCTTCCTTCTATTTTGCTGACCCCAGAAACTCTTTGATCCGATTATGCAACTGCAAACAGAAAGAGCTGAGATTATAAGGCAAAAGGAGAAGTTAATTGTGGTCAGCAGAAGAAGAAGGTCAGGATGGAGATGGTTAAAACGTCACAAGGCGAAGTGGTTGTGAGAGATTTCTTAGAAGTGGATCATCTGGAAGAAAGGGAAATGGGTTATTCTCTCTCAGCAACAATGAGAGAGACAGATAGATATATGAATATTATTATTTGAAGGAAGGGACCAAAAGAGTGTGGATTTGCCTTGAAGAAATAGAGACAGAGTTAAAGAAACAATTGTTGAAGGTTGAAGAAGAAAGCGCTTGCTTTTGCCAATTTACCAAAAAAAAAAATGCTGGTTAAGTCTGGTTTTCTTTATTAGCGGTTTGATGAGAGGTCTATCTCAGAATACCATATAGGCACCAAAATTCAACTACGTCACGCTGTTGAGTTCCACTATTACTTCAACATTGTTGCTTTTCCTTTTAAGTTTTAACCCGTGTAATCATCCAACCAGTACCACGTTCTTACATATATTTTTAGGTGAGTGAGAGACAGAGTATTCCGTAACTCACTACATGGCAGATTAATCTTAAACACTAATCTCATTCACACTAAATATTTATTATTAATCCAAAAAAAATTTACACACCTTATTACATTTTGCTCTGAAATTTAGTACCACTACCAAACTATGTCTCCCCTTGAAGGAGAGAAAGTAAAACTGATTTTGATTAAAATTGGATTTTAAGTAAAGTAATTTATGTTGGAATGATTTTGTCTTAAGTAATTAATGTAATTTTTTTATGTCGTGTAAAAGTTGTTTTCTTTTTATGATTTTTAGTCTAACCAAGATTTAAAGATAAAATCAATTTTATAAATCAAACATTTATATTTTTATTAAAAACAATTTTAATCAACAACAAAATTAAACTAGTAATAATTGTTGAATTCAACCTAATAAAAAGTGAGTAAAATTGTGACAAAAAAAACAAATTATGAAAACCAGAAGAAAAGTAGTGCATGCATTTCCTAGACTAGAACTACATTTTATTTTATTTTATTTAAAAAAATAGTTGAATAGGAAAAATTAACCCATTGGATCATTTTTATTTTTATTTTAGGTTTTTAAATCTTTTAGCCTAATTTTAAATCTCATTTTTTTCTTTTATTCACACTTTGATTTAATTTTTTTCCACTCTTACGCAAAGTATTACTTTTTTATTTATATTTCTCATATTTTGAATTATTTAGGCATATTAACTGTTCACTAGATCCTAATGACAAGAAATTGAGATAAATGAATGAGAACTTACTATCATTGTCACTAAACATACAAAATTTTAGGCAAATTAAATGTATGTTTGTAATTCGTTATTGTATATTGAAATTCACAAAAATACTTCCCAAACTTTAATTCAAATATAGCCTAACTTGCCAACTTGTAATAAATGGAATTAACTGTATTAAAAAAATTATAGATGAACAAAAAATGTGCTATTAAATACTTAGTGAGAGAGATAAAAGTGAAAAAAATATAAGTTTTATAGATAATGTGATTGATATATAAAAATAAAATTACAGATGTTTATTAGGTGTATGTATAAAAAAGATAGATGTTAATGTATTATTTTTTTTTTATAAGTTTGGGACAGATTAAGAAGAGTACGGATCAACTTTGTCATCTTTAAAAAAAAAAACTATTATTGTCATTGTCTGAATTAAAAGTTTATTGATTTGAATATCGTTATTTGGTGTATAAAAATATATCGGTATTCATATATTATTATTTATTTTTATAAGGTTGGAGCACGTTAAGAAGAGTAGATCAGTTATGTCATTTTAAAAAAATTATTATTGTCATCATCTAAATTAAAAGTTTATTTATTTGAATTTCGTTATAACTTTTTTATTCAATTTGTTACTCTAACTTACAATTTTGTAGCATGTTTGTCCTTCAACTACAATTATAATGTCAGAATTTACATATAATTTGTCGTAATCTCTCCAAAAATTTAGTTTATCTAAAAAAATTGGTTACTCGCCCTCCATTCTTTTCTTTCTGTATTCAGCGTAAATTAGGTTATTTCATTAGAAGATAAGGATGGAAGATGAGGTGGGTAAAACCTTGATTTCAAACAGTCATTTTTTTCTTATTCTTTTTTTAAAAAATTATTGAAATTAATTGAAGACGTTTTCTAGACATTTGAATATTTGATTATGACTGATATTATATAAATAAAAAGTTGATTTCATTAGTTAAAATAAACAAAAAAAAAAGTCTGACTCAAGAATAATTTCCATCAAAAATAAATTTTGAGCAGCTATCTCTTATTTTATTTTTTTCTTATTGTGATTACTGAAATTGATTATGAATGGAGTCGAATCCCCCTTAATCACTTTATGTACCCCAAAAAAATATTATGGGTTCCTTAAAATATGAATTCTGGCATATTATAAAATTAGTACGTTTTCAAAAGATTAATTGATTCATTATTCGTGACTTGGTTTTTTGTTATTTTGTCACGAACAAATCATCCATATTTTGTTAATAACTGACCGAAATTATTTGGTGTTTCTTCTTGCCATTAATGTGCAATCTTTACCATAAAATTTTGTCATGTTTCACGATCTATACATAGATAATGAAATTGATCAAGATGACTCAATTCATTACTCTACTTGTTTGTTAGGTTTGGAGTCCGTAAAAAATTAACGCACGTTGATTAAAACTATAAAAAAAAAAATCATATATATCATTTAATTATAATTCTGATGAAACCAGTCCACCATCGATGTGAATAGTGGCAGATCCAAAAATATATTTTAGTAGAGAAAAAAAATTGTAACATTTTTTTTTCAAAATTCAAAATTCAAAATACATATACTGTTATAAATTATAATTGTTATTTATACATTTTTATATTTTAAAAATGTTGTATATTTTTTTCTGTCAATGTTATAAAAGAAATAAAAAAATAAAGTGATAAAATTAATAACAATTTATTTTGTCTTTTATGTCTTATAATTATTACATTCATTTAAAAACAATTATCTTATGAAACAACAATAATTTTTTTATGGAAAAAAGTAAAAAAAATTGTTTTTTGGATATAAAGGGGTCTAACCCAAATTACAACCTCACTTTGTGCAGAAACAAAATACCTACAAAGTCGGATCACAATAAATGATAAACTTCCTTTGGAGGCTGATCCAACCGGTGAAAACCCATTGGGATAGTGTCCCATTGGGATAATGTCCTAATCTTGCAACTCAATCCGCAACACAATTACCTACTCTATATATACATGAGAGTGATCCTCAATTGTCAATATTTTTGTTGGAATTATTATATTCTTCGCAGCAAAGGAGCATAACAATGAGTTGCTAATAGAGGTTTTGAAATCAAATCAACACTCATGGCTGAATCTATTTCAATCAACAACTTTGACCCATTCCTTTGCCAAACCACATCAAGAGCTAACAAGATAGCATTTAACTCAGCCATAAGTACATTACAGACTCCTAAATGAGACATGAATCCTCCTATTCATAAATCATGCTCATTTTTTAAAACTCACCCACGTGAGACTTTGTAATCACCCATTCTAACTGACTCATCCACATTAACTTTAACCCAACCTTCCTCTAGACTTGTCCATCTAATTTGCTTATAATCAAAACATACATGTCTATGGGGAAATTCTTTCTATTAATTTCCTTAATTTTACAACAAGCAGCAAACTAGGCTGCACACCCTCAAAAACTTTCATATTTCTCAATTTTCATATACTCCAAAGAGAACACCAAACCAAGTGACCCAGTCCAAAAATTTAATATCAGCATTTGGAATAAAATTATATAAAAAAAACACCTTGGGGGTGCAATTGCCCCCATAACCATCTATGTGGGTCTACCATGGATATGAAGGGGTTTGACAATGGTAAGGGAAGGAAGCTAAAGAGGATGTTTTGATAGGAAGGTTTATCATAAATTTGTGCATCTTATATGAATCTAAGAGCTCTTAATTATTGTGCATGCTAATATAATTTTCTCGCTTACACATTACATTTTTTTCTTTACTGTTTCTTTTTCTATTATTATTTCTATCAAACCAAACATTTCTAAAATTCACTTTATTTCTCATTATCTTCATCTGCTCTATTTCTTCGTTTTGTATTTTCATTCATTCTATTTCTTTTCCTTATGCCATACAGATGAATGATAATCAATTTAATTTTCAATGATACTTCTTTCGTTCCATAATATTTGTTGTACTACGTTCTTTATATAAATAAGGAAAAAAACTAATAAATTAATGAAATAGAGTAATCATTTTATGAAATTAATTTCTCATCATAAATTTATTTATAAATTTTGTTGTTTATTATTAATATTATATATGAGATATAAGTGAAAAAAAATAATTTTACATTAAAGAACTAAAATGATAATTCTTTTATTATTTTTCTTTTACAAAATAATTATTATAGGATAGAAGGAGTAGAAAATAATTGATTAATGATTACCAAAACAAAAAAATTAAAGTACTTTTCCAAAGTATTAAAGATAAAATTAATTAATAATGATTAAATTAAGAACTAAATTTGTTTCACGTAATATAAAAAATTAAAATAATTTATTAATTTATTTATTTTTAATACTACCAATTTGATGATGCCACGTTCATGGTGATACTACTCTCCCTGATCTGATGAATCATTGTCAAAATCAACTGAGCTTGCTCAATGTTTTGGACCATCTGCTACCAATTGCGAAGCTGTGGCATTTATTTTAGTGGAAGGCGACGGTGTGCTCTGTCAGCTTTATGCATTCACACTTAGATGATAAATGCCTCGGATATTATGACCCAAACCAAACCTCATGCAACCATAAAATAAACAATCAATTAATTAATAAGGGTAGATGATAGATGCTCCAAGTAATTACTGTTTTAGTTGCTAAATTTAGGGAGGTTTTTTTTTTTAATTCGTGAGATTTAAAAATGTTTTTTTCCTTAAATTTTGACAATTTTTTTCTTGACATAATAAATTGTCATTTTATGTCAAATTTTAGTGTTTTGTGATGAATTTTTAATATTTGTGAGAATTTTTAAAATGTAAATTCAAAATGAATCAAAATTATGATTTAATTTAAAAAATTATTCTTTCTTCTTATCAATCTGATTTCAATAACTTTTAACATAAGTATAAAAATTGATCTTTTATATCAAAACTAAATTTAAATAAGTATTAATAATTGTTTTATTCTTTTGAATTTCTTTTATAATAATTTTAAATTTCTTGAGAAAATCATCAATTGGAGATATCTCGTTCTTTATGGAACTTTGGGAAAACTGAGTTTGGAAGGGAAAGAAGGCGATTCAAGGACGTTAGAGCTTGGAGAAGTGATCATCCAGCCTTCCTCGACAGTTTTGAGGTAAGAAACTCAAGTTTTACCGATTGATCTGGGAATTTATTCTTGGGATAAATAGTGACCCATATGTGATAGGGCTGAAATTAGGCTTAGATTCTTTAGAAAAGTATGCTCAAGGGGTTGTTCTGATGAATAATAAGCTTTGAAACATGACTTTTGATGAAGTTTGATTTTTGCTCTGAGATATTTATGAGTAGGAAGAATGTTGGCTAAATGAAAGGTATTATGATATATATGGGCCTAGGTGTTGTTATAAAAGATGTTCAGGAGGCTAAATAAATGATGAAAACGCGTTGGAATAACTGTTTTAGCCAAGTTGGATAATCATTGATATTTGGCCTGGATAAAGACAATTGAACTGATTGGATTGACTTATGCAGAGTCTTTGGAAAACTCTAGTGCCTTGGTTAGGCCGAGTTAGGTTCTACTGAGGATCTGTGAGTCGCCTTTTAGGTGGCTAGTTCTGATAACTTTAAGATAGAAGACAAAGATGTCTAGATGAAAAGGAATTGTGTTTCTTTTTCTTTTAAACGGTTGAGAACCGTTATTTGATAATTGTTTGTGTGCCTTTGCATAGGGCGGGACACCAAGGGTGTCAGTGGCGGAAACCACAGTCCAGAGATTGGACAGGAGAGCACTGCCTTGCCAGGTAAGCTCTATGTTCTTGGGAGTATTTTCCATTGCTTGTGTTCCACCATACTCCGAGAGGGAGTGATGGTTGTATACATGATTTATATGCATTGAATTGGTTGTTATAGTTCTATTCATGATAATATGTATGCATGTATCTGTGCTTTGTGTATGGTTGCCTTTCGGATAGATCTTCTGGTCAGTAGATAGATATGGACCTCCCTAGGAGTAGAGCGCAACTCCTAGTTTAGTTTGCTCCATAGGAGAGATTCCTTAAGACCAAGAGATAGGTGGTCCCGTGATGGTTGCAACCTATTCTCGGAGGTACCGTATACGTGCATCCTTGCGTAAGGGTAGCTCCCGTTGGATGACACAGGTGTGAGATCCGGCCTCACACTGAGGACTGAGATGGTCCCGGGGACTGAGATGGTCCATGATGGTATACTTGGTACTGAGATGGTCCTGGATACTGATGATGTTACGCATTAGAGCTTGTGTGTGCTTATGTGTTGTTGTGATGGTTTGTAATGCCTTTGATGTATGTGATCATGGAAGTGAGCCAGGGTGAGGAAAAGCCTCCAAGAACCCTGAGCTTACTGAGATTATTATCTCACCCCGTGTATGGGGATTATATTTTTGCAGGTTGTACATCTAGCAGAGATGATGAGTCCCAGGGCGGGAGGCCCCAGTAGGGACATACATGTTATAGCTGCTTGGAGCAGTGTTTTGAGAGCTTGGTTGCTCACTGTAGTGTACATATATATATATATATATATGTGTGTGTGTGTGTGTGTGTGTGTGTGTGTGTGTGTGTGTGTGTGTGTGTGTGTGTTGTTATTTTGTACCCTGTGAGAGAAATTGTATATGTTTGCATATTTTGAGTTTCTGTATATGGTTTACTCTCATATGAGGATATGATATGTGATATCAGGGTACTGGATGCCTATTATTTTTGTATGGATGCAGTTAGAGTATTTTGATGGGGAATGTACATAGTTTATGTATATTATTTTAGATGCTTATAGGTAGTGATATTATAGTCCTATTTGTCGTTATTCACGTTATTTTATGTAATCTGAATCGTTACGGCTATTGTGGCGTTTCGGCATTCGTTTAATTCATCGTCTATACGTACCATACATAATGAATCAAGAAATATGGTTTTGAAATGCTTCCGCGTTATTTGAGTAACTGTTTTAATTAATTGTCACGCTAATCTATAATATGTTAATATACCGGATGCATACGGGATGTTATAATAAGGGTAGATGATAGATGCTCCAAGTAATTACTGTTTTAGTTGCTAAATTTAGGGAGGTTTTTTTTTTTTAATTCATGAGATTTAAAAATGTTTTTTTCCTTAAATTTTGACAATTTTTTTTCTTGACATAATAAATTATCATTTTATGTCAAATTTTAGTGTTTTGTGATGAATTTTTAATATTTGTGAGAATTTTTAAAATGTAAATTCAAAATGAATCAAAATTATGATTTAATTTAAAAAATTATTCTT
>CM023946.1:15178338-15204298 GCA_013407115.1 Glycine latifolia | reverse complement strand
GCTTCTTATCAATTTGATTTCAATAACTTTTAACATAAGTATAAAAATTGATCTTTTATATCAAAACTAAATTTAAATAAGTATTAATAGTTGTTTTATTCTTTGAATTTTAGGTTTGTGTGCCTTTTCTAGTACCTAAAATTTTAAATTATTTTTTCCCAAGATTTTGACAAATTATTTTTTTAATCTAACATAATAAATTGATATTTTATAACGATTTTTAGTTGTTATTAATTAATTTTAATTTTTCAATCACTTGAAGTTGCATTTGAAAACTACCATAAGTATTAAAATTTGTCACAAAGTACTAAAAACACCATCAAATATCAATTTATTATTTCAAGAACTAAAAAAAAAATACATTCCCCAAATTTAGGGAATAGAACAATAATTAAGCGTTTTTTTCTTCCTTAAATCTATTTTTGTCCCTTTACTTTTATTATTACATAATTTTTCTTTTCTAAAAAAGTTATTATACATTTAATCCTCAAATTCATTTTAATAAATAAAATTTTTAATTTACTATTAGTCTACTAATAAATTTTAATAAGTTCTTAATTTTTTTTTCAATTGAATCTCTGAACTTCTTTTAAATTAGATCCTGTGATAACAAGTATCTAATTAAAAACAAATACATGTCGACAGACCTAATTGGAAAAATAACAATTTAGGGATATAATTAAAAATTATCATAGTTCAAAGATTTAATTAAAAATGACTAACTTCTGCACGGTTGATAATTTTTAATTAAAATTTTGAATTATTAGTGGTTTTAAATCAAATAACTAAACTATTTTTTTTTTCAATTCAATCTTAAAACTTATTTTTTAAGTAGGTTCTTATAGAACCTAATTAAAAATGAAATACACATTCAGAGATCAAATTAAAAAAGAATAGATATCTAATAAAAATTACTAAAAAGTTCATGGCCTTATAAATTAATTTATCTTTTTTTAAAAGTTAATATTAATTATTAATTTATTAACGGTATAAATTCGAACTCAGAACCTATTATTTTATCCTTCTTCCATAAACCACCAAATAAATCTTTTAAAATTTCTATTAACTTATCTTTTTAAATAACAATCTGAATAAGAAAAACAAACGTTAATGACTATTTATGATTATGCGGTAAAAAAACATTTATGATTACATTATATTGTAATTTTTGTTTTACATTCTAAAAGCAGGGGGTCTGTATTGAGATTTTTGTGCCTTCGGCAAACTGCTAAAATTTTATCTCACAATCATTTGAATTTTGTCTTTCTTGTTGCAAATGCAAAATCATTATATGTAACATTATTTCATCTATCTGATTATGCAGGAGATTTTAAATATGATTTTAACAATTTTAAATTTAATAAACTTATTTTAGTGTATGCAATAATAATAAGAATAATTAATATTATTTTATATAAGTTATATATATATTTAGAAAAATAATTAAATGTCTTAAAATAACTCAATATCATAAAGTATGATTTTGATTCAATTATTAAAATCTCTCTAACAACTTTTAGTTCTTCAAATAAAAATTTAACATCAAATTTATACGAATAATCATATTTGAAATAAATTACAAATTTTATTATTTACTTTTATGTTCCTAGCTCATCTCTTTATATTTTACAACCTAATTATATATAAATTAAATTAAATTATAATTTTAATCCCTAAATTTAATAAATCTGTGATTTAGATCTCAATTTTTAATCGTAACATTTTGATTATTTGATTGACATGCATGTTTTAAATTATATAATTTTGATTTTTCTGTTATTGTGTTGACCGTTAAAATTAACGTTGGCCCGTCTAATGCACAGTGTAGTTGTTAGGTGCCCCGAACGGTTTCGCCGCACACGGCGTGGCAGAGAACGGGATCTTGTCTCTGGATCTGAACGGCGTCGCAGAGAAGAGAGGAATTCGAGGGAGCACTGAGAAAAGACGAGAACCGACGGAATGCTCCGCTGACGGCGGAGAACGCGACGGAACTTATAGAGACGATGCACGGAGTCTCCTTCGCCGGAGTGGCTCCCGATTGGGCTACTCGAGATCCTGATGATCGTTGGCTCGATCAGCTTCGCAGATTGAGACAATTGTCGAACACTTGAAGGAAAATTAGATACTCAATTAAGTGCCATGTTCTTTTCGTTCCAATTTTGAACTCGTTACACATCCTAAATGTTTGTTTTGGTCGGATGAAGATTTAGAATTTTGTGCTCGAAATAAAATTTTATGTTTGAAATTTCGGATCTTAGAAACAATTGTGTTCAAATTCTGTGCATGTTTGGTTACCAAGCATAATAGCTTTTAGTTCCTCTCTTCAGCCTTTTTCATTCTCAGATCTGTTTTCAGAAAATAAAAAATGATTAATAGATCTCTTCGATTAAACATTTTCAACCTTGTTCTGTTGGTTTTGAATCATATCTGTTTCAGATCTGTTGGAATTTCAGATTTCGGTAGATCTCTTTTGGTTTTGATAAAAGTTGAATCTTGTTGTAATTTCAGATTTGACTTGGATCTCTTTTGATTTTGATAAAGGTTGAATCATATTTGTCTCAAATTAGTTGTTGTAAATTCAGATTTGGCTTAGATCTCTTTTTGTTTTGATGAAGATTGTTTATTTTGATAGTTTTTCTCCTTAATTATCTTGCTAATTACGGTTTAATGAATTAATAACAGTGCCACGTCATTAAATGAGTGGTCAACATTCGGCTTTTAACGGGTAATGCAAGCTACTTTACATAAGGATCAGAATCACAGATTTGTTAAACCTCAGAGATCAAAAATTACAATTTAATCTATAAATAACTTAAACCCACATTGACATTGCTACATTATAACATTGTACCCACAATCCCATTCCTCATTTTCCAAATGTGTAAACAACTAAACACACACTTGGTAAAAAAAAAAAAACAAATGAATTTATACGAAATTCAAGGAGGGCATTGCCATAATGGAAGGAGGAATCAATAATTGTGGCACAACCCGATTTTGAGATTCCGACTGATTAAGAGAGATTAAGATTCATGAATCTATCGTCACTATCCCCACCATTAGTCCATGTCTTATTTATCATCATCATGATATAAGGAAACCTTCTTTGTGAACAACAACGAGACACAGAATAATAGAAAAATTAGAGAGAATGAGACATAAATATTAACAATAAAAAAATTAGACTGTAGATAAAGACAATTTTTTTACATAATTATGTTAACATTAATAGAAATGGAACAAAAAATATAGCATATTTTTAATGTTTAATATGATACTTAAATTGACAAATTTTCTCTAAAATTGTGGATAGATTTTTGTTAATAAGTGAAAAATCACCATTAGTTTACTAATTACTGATAATTGCTTTCCTAAAAGAAATTTAATGAAACTTATTTTATTTTTTATAATAAAATTATTATATAATTTAAAATTATATAAAATTTGCATTTTAATATTTATATAAAACAAATAAAATTTATTGGTGGCTCTCTAAGAATGGAATCAGTCGATCGCACCAGTACTTACAACAATTCCAAAAGTTAATTAATTGAAGCGCAACGTAAAGGCTCAAACCGAACTGGGTAGTTGAACACTCGAACAACTCCCGTCAATACGAACCACCAAAGTCTCAAGAAGGGTATCAGCATTTAATAGCCAAAAAATAAAAAATATTTTGCTCGACGTTGCTATTAGTCAGAAGCCAGAAATTCGTGTAGGTGAGTGAGGAAGAGGGAAAAGAAAACCGGTGCTGTTGAGGCAGAGATTCAAGAGAATGGAAGGTGTGAGCCCTGAGCCCCTGAGATCAGAATCTGATTCTAAATCCAAACAAGACACAGAGAAAGAAGAAGATGACGACACATTGAAAGACAGCGCTGACGCCGAGGTCACTAAAATTCGTCTCATGAGAGCCTTTGTTGAAAGCCGAGATCCCTCTTCCAAGGTACCCGCATCATTGTATTCCTACCCAAAAGAGCTAACGTTGTCATAATTTTTTTTTTTTACAACTAAATTAACTGTCATGACTTTCTTCCCTTTTCTCTTTTTAAAAGTTGTGTTGCATTTTGGTGTCAACGGTTGCTCAACATAGTCTCCGACACATATCTTGTGAATCATATGGATAAAACTGTTTTTTTTTTTTTTTTACCATGTTATTAGTATTCTTCAATGATTAAGTTTTACCAGGTAATCTGCCTCACAATTCGTGACTTTGTTTAAGAGATTAGAGCCGAATTGGACTCGGACCAATCATAATGTTGGTGTTTGGATAAAACTATTGTGAACATGATGTTTCTTCTCTTGGGATAAGCACAATGCAACACCCAAAAGCAAAAGTTGACTTTTTTTATTTTTCAAAAACTAAAACTGTTGTGAGATTAAAATGCAAAATTGATGATGCCCAATTGGTTGGTTTCACCACATCACCGATTAGTTGGGAATCTTAATTTGATTGAGCCTTGGTGGGTGAGCAGGAAGTAGATGATTTGATGATTAGAAGATTCTTGCGGGCTCGTAGTTTAGATGTGGAGAAGGCTTCGGCAATGTTCCTTAAGTACTTGAAATGGAAGCGTTCATTTGTTCCAAATGGTTACATATCACCGTCAGAGATTGCCGAAGATATTGCACAGGGCAAGGTGTTTACGCAAGGCCTCGACAAGAAGGGTCGACCTATAGTTGTTGCCTTTGCTGCAAAACATTTTCAAAGCAAAAATGGTGCCGATGGTTTCAAACGTATGTTCCTCCCATGAGATCCCTTCACAATTCAATTCCTACAACCTTTCATTTCTAGTCCTCTCATTATAGTTGGTTGGTACAGAATAATGACAAGTACTTTTTTTCTGTATGCAGGGTACGTAGTCTTTGTTCTTGAGAAGCTTTGTTCAAGGTAAACCCCTTTTTCTTGTTAATTATAATTCCGGTCAATTTTAGTCATTTACATTATGGATAAATAAATTGAATTATTAACTCTGTCAATTATAGTTCAATTTGATCCGTAACATTAGATATTATATTGACTTAATTATTATAGAATTCTCGGACGAACTTAATTGAGTTAGTAACTAAATTTACGTTTTTGTGAAGACCCAAATTTACCAATTGCCAGTGATGTCAATTTTAAGGACTAAAGGTCTGACTGTTTCTGCGTTTCAATGTCTAAAACTCCTGTTTCCCAAAGTAAAAATAAAGGCTTTAATAGAAGATTGGTCATTTATTTGAATTTTGTTGTTTTAGTTTCATCTCATTATTTTAAAAAGTTTCACTTTGCCTCCTTAAGGCATTTCTATTAGACTAAAATGATCCTTTCGATAATTTGTTGTACTGACAATGTTAATTTTTGTTGCCGTGGTATCTCACAGTTTGCTACATGTTACTTGACTAAATTAGTGTTGTAAACTGATAGAAGGGCCAACTTAATCTAAAGATACTTTAGAGATCATACAAGGAACCAAAATTATAAACCCAGAGAACCAAACTGAAACAAAACATTCATACAAGGAACCAAAATTATATTTTAACCAGAAATAAATCACTTCCATCCAAATGAGGCTGGGATATATGTGCAGCTACAATTTCAACCATAGATGTGAAATTGATGTTTTGGTTCAAAAGTTGAAATATAATACATAACCTAGACTTAGAACTGTGAATTTAGTTAGAAGTTGTTAATATACCCATTTAATATGTCAGGATGCCACCCGGGCAAGAAAAGTTTCTTGCCATTGCAGACATTAAAGGATGGGCATATGCAAACAGTGACCTTCGTGGATACCTTAATGCTCTATCCATTTTGCAGGTATAGCTCGCCCTCCATTCATTAACCATCTCTCTCCATAGATCTTGTGCATAAGTTTTTTGTGTGTTTAGTTGGAAACATGAAACATGCAGACCTCATGTTTCTGATTGCAGGATTGCTACCCTGAAAGATTGGGGAAGATGGTTATTGTACATGCACCTTATATGTTTATGAAAATTTGGAAAATGATTTACCCTTTCATTGATGACAATACCAAGAAAAAGGTGACACTTCAAATTTATAATGCATATTACATTTGTATAAGATGTTGTAGGAGCATATTTTGAATGTGTTGCACTTTCATAATGCAGATAGTATTCGTGGAGAACAAAAAGCTTAAATCAACATTGCTAGAAGAGATAGAGGAGAGTCAACTCCCAGATATATACGGAGGCCAAATGTCATTAGCTCCTATCCAGAATAGCTGATTAAATTCATTTAAAGCCTTTTTTGCCAACTTAAATTTCTCCAAATAATTTCAACTTCTGTATCAGGAGTTAAATGCAGATTGGAGTTCTGTAGTTGGTCAGGTTATCTTGGCAGATTCATATATATAAACTTGATTATGCATTGCTTAATGCTTATAGCTATTATGCAAATTATTTTTGAGAATTCCAATACACATTCTCAAATCCCAAAACACAAAATAAAAAAGAAACAATTTGCTGCTTAAAAAATACTTTAAACCTCTTCCAACTGCAATCTAACACTTATTCTTTGGGTCTAATCATATATAAAGATTCGGAATCTACTTTTCCCCATCTATGCCTATATCCAGTACATTTGTAAATTAACCACAAACCACAGTCTATATAGTCCATAATGAAGAATATCTACATTTTTATTAATAGTAGATTACAAGTTCTATCCCATAATTCTGGGTCACTCCTATAGTGTGAAATGAGTGCAAAATTCTCCCCGTTTGTTAAACAACAATGAATGCAAATCTAAACTTCCTGTATTTCCACTTCTTCAGTCATGTGTCAATTTTCTACTTCTCTATTTTGACTATCCACCTCTTTAGACATAAAACAATACTCAATTTTATATTCACTAAAGCTTTGTTCGTTTGTGATGAAAGAAAAATAAATAAAGTGTAAGGAAAGAAAATGAATAAAAAGAAAAGAAAGAGAGTGAAAATGTGATTATTCGATAGAAATGAAAAAAAAAAGTGAAATGAGAGGAAAGAAAGTGATGTAGTAAGTAATATATTAAAAAATAAAATGAATCATTGGTACAATTCTAATTTTATCCGTGTGGGCTTGTATTTTTTTTTTTGCTTTCATATTTTTTTTTTAACTTGTACGATTAAAAATAATTCTAAAATGGGTTATTTTTTGGTATGATATTAGTTATTTTATTAATAACATTTATATATATATATATATATATATAATCTATTTTCCTAAGCACAAATTTGTTATTGCTTTGTTATAAAAAAAAAGGAAGATGCATAATCAATTTCTGTAAAATCATAATCCAATATGACCATGAATTTGACACGGGATATGTAATCAAATATGGCAAAAGCATAATCGAATATACTCAGGGTCCTTTCCTCATAATTGAATTTATGCTCCTCATAATAGAATGTGTTATGTTAATTTTCTCATAATTGAAGTTGGGACGATCACGAGGCTCACGGGGTGCTGAGGGTAGTTTTGTAAACAAGGATAAAGTATACACTTTCAAGTTTCACCCCTCTTTCACCTCAATTTTTAGGAGAAAGTAAAATAAATGGGTCTCATCATCTTTTACAATTTTCAATGACTTTCAATGCAAACGAACAGCCGAAGTAAATAACTTTTAGCTAATTTCGTCACATCTTTAACTTTCAGCCCAGACTTTCATCGCAAATGAACAGGCAGCAACTAATTCAGATGTATTGGATTTGCAACAACTTAAACCCTAATTGAAGTAGATTAGGTAGTGTACACAAGATGTCATGGGGAGTATTTGATTTGATTAGGCCTTCAAATATTAAGCTGAACGCAACGAGTCCAATCAGTAGATTCGGTACACTTCAATCTGAAAAGTGTCTAAATTTTTTATATGGAAAAATAGACTTGGTAAAAGCCACCATTTTAATAAGCAATGACAAATAAGATGATATAGGACTTGCTATAGCTGCCATGGCAGAGAATCATAACTCAATTTCAACATTAGAGAATCTTTTGTATCCATAGAAATTGATGAACAATGTCTCTTCTTATGCAAGGTCCAGACATTTGTCAATGATTTGATAACAATTCAAAAATATTTATATTTATCTCATCACAAAAAAAATGAGAAGAGATTTAAATCTCATTAGATATGAGATCCTATTTTAATTCATTCGAATAACTCCTTAAATTCTATACATACACACATTACTACTTCGTATCTGTTAAATGCATAAACAAAAAATACTAAAAAAATAAATGTGAAATTACATAAAAAAAAATTAAGAATTAAATTAAATAAACAATAAACCACAAGTTAATACTTCAAAAAGTATAAAAGACGAAAAATATCCTAATGAATTTCAAACTATTTACTAATTCACTTATAGTGTATATTATTCAAAATTAGTGATTTAATAAAATGTTATCTTTAAAAATTAACTTTAAATCTATGAAGCGTTTGAATTAACGACATAAAATTGTTATAATTTAGTCATATATTTTAAATCCTGACAATGTTATGTACTCAAGAGAATTTTTTTCCCATAATAATTTTATATATCTCAAATAAGATTGACTTTAACGAAGGATGAAAAATATAAAAAAAGAAGAAAAAGTCCAAAACAGCAACATTACAAAAAGAAAAAAAAAACCTAGGGTAAAGGATTCCCCCTAGCATGAAAGCTAAGCAAATGCTTCAACATATAGCTGGAGCATGCTCAAAACTCATAAAATCAGAGTCCATATCACAAGCTAAATTTGCAAGAGCATTCGGGCACTGGTTTGCTTCCCTGTAGACATGCATGATACTGACAGATCCCATCACCGAAATCATTCCGCAAATGGCTTCGACAAGCCGCAGGCCAGAGACACACCCCAACGATGTCTCCTTGCTAATATAGTCTATATTATTCAAAATTAGTAATAAATGTTGTCTTTGAAAATTAATTTAATAAATATCAAATATGAATATCCTTGACTTAATATGTATTTAATTCGGTATTGAAAATTGATTATGAGTTCATAATTGATTTTGAATATATTTTAACATATTTGTTTTAACCTTGAATAAAAATTTGGAATTAATTTTTAATTGAAATAATTTTGAATAACTTATATGTAGGATTTAAATTTTATATTAAATTTTACTCAAAATTTGATTTTATAATAAAACATTCAAACATAAACAACACTACTTTAAAATCAATTTTATAAAATTAATTTCATTCAAAATTAATTTTACTAATACCATCAAAATACACAAGTAGAATCATTTAAACTTAATCAGATATTTCAAATTCAAATTTAAATATGTTAAATATTCAGAAAAAGATTTTTTTTCTACAGTAATTATTTTTAATTCAAATAAGATTATTTTTAATAAAAAATATATGTGATTTAAAAAAAAAAGTTAATAACTGAATAAAATACAAAATAATTCAAACATGCATTAAATAACTAATACATATTTTTCGAACTTCCGGATTCTGCAATCACTGGCATTTGAATAAAGAGCCTGTAACACAGTGGTGACTGGTGAGATGAGATGAGTGACACTGTGAAGACCTCAGCCAACCTCTATTAATTAATATTAATATGTATGGTAGGTGTGTTGGTAAGGTATGGGTTGGAGTAGGAGTGGGAAATAGTGGTCTTTGAACGTACAGAAATGAATCAGCCTTTTTTTGCTTTACAGAGCTTTAGGCCAACTGTAACAACCTGACGGTTTCTGTACTTTCCTGAATCACTGTTTCACGTTGCCAAGGAATAGTAGTGTTGCATATTTAATTACTTAAATCCTTCTCTATCACTATCATTGTTTCCCATTAATGATTTTACTGTGCATTGACGTCCTTTGTTGTCTGTTTCCTTAACGAGTGAGTCTTCCTGCTTCGCAAAAAGCTAAATGCCTCAGTGAGATTTTCTGTGTGATTCTGTAACAGTAACCGAATCACTCATGAAATGAATGCTTTGCTTTGCTTTGCTAAGCAACCCACTTTTCTCCATTCAGTTCACTTCATTGCCTTGGTCACTCCACGTACTTTTTAAGGGAACTCAATTCAGCCATATCTTTTTATTTGGTAAGGAAAAATCTAGGAGGAGGAGAATGTGTTTACCAAAAATCTCTAAATTTTAACAAGATATATTTTATCCTTTTTGCACAAGATAAGGGCTTTTTTTTTTATATTCACTGGTATTCGACACGTAAATATCCGTACATTTCATGATACCTTCCCAAGATTTTTCATAATCGAACAATTATTAATGTTGCTGTTTAATATTTTCCATGAACCACGATCTAGTCACCGGATGTATCATGATTGAACAATTATAAGCATATTTAATTGGTAGTTATAAAATTATGTTTGAGGTAAAATAATTAATGGTGTCTAAGGTGGACTAATATTTTAAGTGATCCACCATCTATCATTTTTAAAAGTTATTAAATTAATTTAAAATTCGCATTCTTATTATACATCCTCCATATTATTATAATTTTACTTTTCTTAGTTCATAACTCTTCTATTGTTACTGACGATCAGTGATCGTTCACCACCGTCATTTCCCTCTGATTACCACCTCCCACCACCACAAATGTCAATGTCACCCACTAAACCTCCTCCACTCCCCTCTATCCTTTCTTCCCCAAATCCCTTCTCCATTGTAGCAAATAAGAAATTTGAACATAACAAGAAACCCAGATTTGTATTAACACGCAACACATTAAAAACTCAAATCTAAAACACAAGTTTAACACAACAAAAATTCAAATCATGAAATCGGTTATGAAAGAAATGATGCTCAACATATCAAAAACCTGTATATGAATTAATGCATGACAAACAAACACTAATTAAATTAGAAACGCTCCAAATGTTCAGATCTAAATCATACACTTCTTAAAAATTGAAATATTCCAGGCGAGGGGGTAGGCAAAATGGATTCATAGTTGTGGGCAAGTTAAAGCATGGCAGCGACAAACTTGTAGGTGACATGCATGGTGTCGTTGACTTTGGTTGCGGATCTCATGGATCGCCATGCATTGGTGCGATCTTGTTGACGCGCAATAGTCGCATTCGCCCTTTAGGTAAGTGGATGGGCATGCCAACAAGCAGTGTCTGCAGTGAGTGCTCCGACCATGCGACAAAGGCTTCGAGATTCCAAAACTCATATTCCAAAGGAGGAAATGGGATTTGGGGAAGAAGGGAGAGAGGGGAGTGAAAGAAGATTGGTAGATGACAGCTGGAACATTCCTGATTGATAACTTCTCAAGGACTCACACATTATAGCACTTCACAGGATGATATTTCATACAACTTTATTATTGGTCAGAAATTTCCATTGATCATAATCTTTCGTAGGTAATTTTTTTTGAGATCTTAACAATATACATCGAGTGCTTTCAAGATCAATAATTATTCCCACAAATTAATATGAGACTTTTCAGCATGTTTTGTCTTTATTTACATGTTTTTTTTGAAAACTTCCTAGAACGTCACTCATCCCTTAATTGCTCCAAGATAAACACACTTAACTTTGTGAAGTTTTTAAACGATGAACTACCAAAAAGTATATGTATCTTGTTGATATAAATACCTTTAAATCATCATCAATTATATAGTCCTATACCTGTACAATTATTGGATTCCTCCCATTTCGGTATAATTTGTCGGGGTGTTACAATGACAACATTTGTGACAATGGTGGGTGGTGACTGATAGCTGATGACGGTGGAGGAGCCATCGGAGAGGGAGGGGTACTTTTTTTTTATGTATAAGAAGGGAGACTAACGAGAATAAAGTTATGGTGTGAAAGTTGTATGATAAAAATATGCACCTTAGATTAATCTAAGGACTCTTAAAAATGATGCATGATGGAGCACTTAAGATACTTGTCTATCATAGACTCCATCAAAGTAATTTTATCAACTGATTAAGACCCTTATTTTTACACCAAACATGCACCTAATAAATTAATATGATCGGGATGAGGAAAAATAATAAAGAGAGAAAAGAGTAAGAAAAGAATCTAAATAAACAATATGTATTGTTTAGAATTTAGATCGGTAGAAATAAAAAATAAAAGAAATTTCTTAGTTTATAAAATAATGAATAATTTTTTATAAAATTAATTTTATATTTATAAATATTTTAATATTTCTTTTACGATATTTTTTTATCTCAAAAGATGGCATTACTTTTAATCTTGAGAAAATTTATTTATTTTATTGTTTTAAAATAAAAATAAAAATTTAATAAACATGTATTATTAATGTAGTTTTTTATATCATTAACGAATCAAAATTATCTTTAATACTTTTATAATGTTTAAAATAATTATTATAAAAATTAAAAATTTACTAGAGAAAATAATTTGATTTTGAAATTAAGTGTAAAAAAATACTATTTATTCATGTATTAAATATCATTTCTAAACAAAAAGTTGTATGCACTATGCAGGCTTCTTCTTGTTTAGTATTTGTATCCGATTACATTACATTGCCAAAGGATAAAATAGGTAAACACGGGCAAAGGGTAAAATAGAGAAACGAAACCTTTTCTCTTGCTTTGTATCCAAGTCTGTTGACCTTGTTCCGTCGAGGCCCGAGGGACGCAATATTTCTTGGTGGCCTCAATGTTAAGTACCACATTTTTCTGCTTTACATCTTTTTCTTTTTGCATTTACACTAAAATAAACAGCGTAAACTTTATATATTTTTTCATGTTTAATCAAAGGCATATAAATAATTTAGCTTAATTTATTTTTTCTTCATAAAGTTACATCTCTCAACTGTTTTTGAATGTTTATTCAAACAAGTTGTTTTGTCATATATGATATTCAATAAGAGTTAAATACCATGTTTTTCTATTATCCATCTATAATAAATTATATCGATATAATTTTAAAATAATTACTATTAAAATTAACAAAATTTTTTATATATAAATATTTAATTTGCCAAAATAGCATAAGTTAAACACCTTACACTCATATTTTGACAAAAAATCTTGTATTTAATTTCCTCGTGTGGGACTTGACCCACCAAATTTTCCATGATATTTCTCTTGATGCAAAAAAATGAAATCCTTCAAGAAATTTTTAGTTAATGAAAGCAATGAGAAAATTTTGATGGAGATTCAGAACCCATTTTATACCATTTTCGTGGAAAATTTTGGATTCATTTAGTTCAATAATATTTGCATAAAGTTTACATAATAATAAAAGATGAGTCTTTTAGTGTCCTTAAAATATTAATTAAAATGTTAAAATAAGAAATATTTATTATGAAGATTATAAAAAAGGTAAAAAGAAAGTTTTGAACAATATAATTTTACATATTTTAACATAAATCTTTCTCTTTTTAGTTTTTTTAATCAATATGATAAAGATATTTATTAACATTTGTCCAAAAGGATTATAAATATCTTAGTGAGATCTTAGTTATTTTATGTGTCACCTTGTTTTTAAGATCTCTTTTATTTTTTATTCTAATAATAAATTTTATTTTGAGATCTTAAACCATGTTTTTAGATTTTGTGAGGGACCCACATTTTAATATTTACTTACAATTTATTTTAAAATAATTAATTATATTATTTTTAATTACAAAATAAATAATTCAAAAAAATAAATTAATAATTAAAATATTTATTCATTAAGATAATTTAAACTTACGATAATGCATATCATTGATAAAAAAAATACACATTAAGCAACAAAATATAAATTTCATCAATGTTATTACTGAAACGTTCTCAAATATGTTTCATTATATATGTTTGAAGTTGTTGATGAACTTCTCTTGTATGCATATAACATTTTGTTAGTAGGTATGCAACAAAGTCAGAATGAACACAACGAGAAACACCAATGTTTGAAATCTCTTCGAAAATATGATCGTAATCAACATCAATGTTACCATTGTACATATCTAGTTTGTCTCAACAATTATGTTGTGCAATATAATGCATGCCAACATTATATTTTTCATGGTACTCATTTGCTAATTACTTGGTGGACAATATATTATTGCAAATCGAGATTTGAGCACACCAAATACTTTTTTTACATTCTTTCTTATCCTTTCTTGACATTATTTTGCAAATAACTTTCCTTTTTGTCCATGTGACAATGGAATGGTCTTCATAAATATGGTCAAATCAAGATAAATGTCATATATAAGGTAGTACCCTATATTATATGAATTTCATCGATTATAAATTACATTAGAGGAGTTCGACCTTACAAAATGTCATTAAACACGGGTAATTGATTTAATACATTAGTGTCTATTGGGAGAGAGACAATTTTTTATTTAGACTAAGTATTGATCTTGATTATTCTTGTGAAAGAATCAGATTTTCATGTAAAAATTTGACTGATCTCCTTTCAAGAATCGTTGTTATAGCTGCTCTAAAGCTTTCACCGTACTGGGCCTTACGGATTTTGATATTTTTCAGCTCCCGTCCTACGGTACACCTATTACATGTGAACTACTCTTTCGATGTATAAGCTACATAACTGCATGGGACAAATACATCCTTACACAATTTTTGTTTAGTGTCGATATTTCAATATTTCTCCACCCTATTTTGGGGTAAATTGGGATGAAAAAAAGGGAAAAAAAAGATAAAATATAGAGAAAAAAGTGGTAGATATGTGATGGAAAAACTGGATAGAAATAAGATAGAAAGTTATATATATATATATATATATATATATATATATATATATATATATATATATATATATCCCCCCTTCCCCTCTTTTAGGGTATATATGTCCCCCTTCTTAAGCATTAAATTGCTACACTTCAAAATAGATTGATTTGTAATTATCAATTAAATGATATCTTTATTTTTTTTACTGCATTAAAGGATATCTTTGCTAAGTGTAAAAAAAAAATCCGAGTATAAATTATTTTTCATTTTATTACTTAAAATGAAAGTGATATTAGATTAATCCGATAAAAATAATGAACAAATAATGATGTACAATGAAAATAGTTTTCAATCAACCTCTATCTCCCTGGAGTACAAGGATCACCTGCAGTTGATAAATGAACTTTCGGCTCCTGCAGCTGCATCAACACAATGCAAAAATCGTGTACATAGTTTTGTTTCATGAAATATGTTCCAGCTAAAAATTCTGCGCGTGCACTTGTTGCAATCACCAATGAATAATATTTTTTTATAGAAAAAAACCAATGCAAGAATGGTGCCTTATAAGTTGCAATTTATACGAGAATTTCATTCATGTTGCTGGATATACAGGAATTCAAACTTACAAAATGTCAAATCCTATATTTCTTAATTTACTCCACTAATTGTTTGAAGTTTAACGAATATGTCCTAATGTTGTTAAACCTGTGTAGACATCACACATCTCACTTCAACCGGAAAGTTAACTCATGAAATATAGATTTGGAAAAATAATAATTTAGATAAAAAGATATCTTTGAGTAAAAAGTAAATATGGGGAAATTTAATTTAAAGTCATTGGCCAAATATTCTGTAAAATTAGCTTTTCAAAATTATCACATAATTAAGAAAGTTACCCTAATAATTATTGTAGTGTTTCAATTAATTAAAAAATGTTCTAAATAGTAATCTTATCCAGAGTTAAGATTTTATTTTTCTTTTCTACAATTTGGCTCACTTATAAAATGAATATAGGAAAGTAAAAGTGAAATGATTTTTTGATGGATTAGTATGAGATGAGTTAAAAGTTATCTTTTGGGGTTGTCTTTAGAACGAAAGTGACATGAAAAGAAGATATGTTGCGTTGGAAAGTCTTGAGAGAACTATTTCACGGGAATGTCTAGCAGATAAAATTTGACTACAGACGAGACAACGCGAGAGAATAAGAGTCGCTAGGATCAATATATTCCTGTGGGATTGGTTGGGACATGAACAAAGTAAACGCCTTCCAAGACAAATCCATCGGAGACATTTCACGTAGTAGCACTAAACTTCTGCTATTTGGTTCATAATCGTAACACCCGCCACTTCAAAAACACAACGTGAACGACAATTAGGCCAAAAGTTAACCTAGGCAATTAGCACGTATGAAGAGGGTTGGTTGTCCGAATTTTCATGCATGCCTTTGCCAGTTTGCCTTTCCGAACATTCAAATCAGGCCATCATAATCACATAGCTAAGCCAACCCAAAAAGGCCATTCTCACGGTTGTTTAAGTAAAACTGTAAGACTGTGAGGACCACCCTAATTAAGTATACACCATCACATATATGAGCAAACAATTGATAAACCCAAAAAACAACAGTCAAATCAAAGGTCAAACCTCATCTTCTCAATACATGAAATACTATAACATAATTCAAAATCATCATAATTCCAATTATTAATTTTATATAATTAAATTGAAAAAAACATTATTAAGTTAACCACTAAATACATATATTAACTGGAATAAGATTATCATAATTTAGTCAATAATCTTAAGTTTAAATCTTTAACATGTAGATGTGTATTTTGTTACCGTTAATATATAGATGTGTTAAATGCTCAAATATAAAATTTTATTGTCCATAAAATATTATTTGACTAATACAATTACGTGATTTACCTCAAATACTAATTGATTATGTGTCACTGTAAAAATTAACTAACATCATATATATGTAAAATGTGGTGATACAGGAGTGTAAAATAGTAGTAATTTCTCTAGCATGAAACCTTCTAGTTTGTTTGGGGGCATACCAGTTTCAAAGTAACCAAATGGGAACTAACGCTGAAGAGTTTTCAAGAAAGATCTCACTGAGACGCAAAAGGAAGTAAGGAACCCCAACCCCCAACCAGTCTCGGGAAAAACACCCATCCCGGAATCAAATCAGAATGATACAAAAAAGGGCATTTCCGGAAATTAACCCCTCTCTGCACAGGAAATTAACCCCCCCCCCCCCCCTCTCTCTCTCTCTCTCGCCACCTTTATGCCTTTATCTCCACCCAACCAGTACCACACACACGCACCCTTGCACCCCTCTTTTTCCAACCCTCATGGATCCAGACGCATTCACCGCCAGCCTATTCAAGTGGGACCCACGCACCGTCCTCCCCCCCGCGCCGCCCCCACGCCCTTCCCTCCTCGAATACGCGGTCGCTCCGCCGCCGGTAACCCCGGCGTTCCACCCCGCGAGGGCGGCGGCGCCGCGCGAGCTCGGAGGACTGGAGGAGCTCTTTCAGGCCTACGGCATCCGCTACTACACAGCGGCGAAAATCGCCGAACTCGGGTTCACGGTGAGCACGCTGGTGGACATGAAGGACGAGGAGCTCGACGACATGATGAACAGCCTCTCCCAGATTTTCCGCTGGGACCTCCTCGTCGGCGAGCGCTACGGCATCAAAGCCGCCGTCAGAGCCGAACGACGCCGCGTTGAAGATGACGACATCAAGCGCCGCAATAACAACAACAACCTCCTCTCCGCCGACACCACCACCAACGCCCTCGACGCCCTCTCTCAAGAAGGTACCATACACCATACACCTATTTTAAACCTAATTAACCTACGCTTAACACATATAATTGTGTAGTCAAGCCCACTTATGTGATTTGCTTGATAGTCTATTGATGAAAATCTCTATAGTGTTTACCTCTGGATTGTACAATAGTTATGTTTATAATCAGTTGGCTAATTAAAATTACATTTGAAACCTAAAGTTTGAGCAGCTAATTTATTCTACTGTTATATTAAACTACTGTTCTACTATGCTGTATCATAAATAAAGTCAGCAGTGAGCAGATAATAATAGTACTACTAGCTAATAGCTGAGCAACAATTTGTTTGTTATTCTGTGAGTACTGTATGGCATGAATGAGATGAACTTTGTGTTGTGTGTATGTGCATGAATATCTGTTCGGAAACAACAGTCTCTTAAACATAGAGATCTATGTGTATGAGGAATTAGTCTTTGACTCGTCGAGACCAAATGTGTGAATATAATATATGATATAATATATATTGTAGGTTTGTCGGAGGAGCCGGTGATGCAACGAGAGAAGGAGGCGGTGGGGAGCGGGGGAGGGAGCACGTGGGAGGTGGTGGCGGCTGCGGAGGAGAGGAGGAAGCAGCAGAGGAGGCGGAGGACGAGGATGAAGACGAATAATCTTCATCACGAAGACAACGAGGAGCTTGAGGATGATGAAGGAGAAGAGAATGACGAAGGGAACATTAACAGTGGTGGTGGTTGTGAGAGGCAAAGGGAGCACCCTTTCATCGTGACAGAGCCTGGGGAAGTTGCACGTGGAAAGAAGAACGGTTTGGACTATCTGTTTCATCTCTACGAGCAATGCCGTGAGTTCTTGATGCAGGTTCAGGCCATTGCCAAGGACCGCGGTGAAAAATGCCCCACCAAGGTATATTCATTCATTATTCTTCTTTGAGTTCTTTCCATATACCATACCCTAACCCTCTTCGTTATTGTTTTTGTTAATTTTCTCCTTCACTCAGTCGTGCCTTTCTTCTTTCTGATCACTCTGACTCTGCCACTCACTTGTGTTGTTGTGTAGTTCCCTTCATGAACCGTTTGAATAATATTGTGTCTTGCTGCCACCGTGATAAAATCGTCACGTTCCACGGAACACGTGACAAGTCAGGGACTCTCGTGAGGGGGTCCATTTTTCTGTCCGTACGAGTGAAGTGACTTATCCAGTTACAACTCTTAGCTCCTAAACCTAGCACATCCACCCGCAAGTCAAAGTCATGCATGTGCCCCATTTCCCCCCTTCCACCCACTGGTTCCTCGCATGCCCTCATAAGAATCCCATTCGACGCGTATCTATGCTTTGTGATTCTGTTAATTTCATGTGCGTGTGGGTGGGGTACGGTTCTTATTATTATATTACTATTGCTGACACAAAACTTACGTTTCATCCGTATTATTCTTGTTAAAATTAGTCAAGCAAAATATGTTCCACTAGCTGCCAAATATAACCGACATGGTATGGTTGATAACAGTACTTGATATGGCTTAGTGTTCCGGCATCAAGTCTATTAGGTTCTCTAGATTCAAGGTATTGTTCCACTGTCACGATTTTTTTTCGCTTGTAAAAGACATCTCGGGGTTGAGAGTTGAGGATAGGATGTTTATATACAATTCTTGAATTTAATTCTTAAATGCTGTGAAATTTTATAACTATTCGAACATTAACCATAATCATGTCTTTTAAATTCTAGTTATGTACATCACTTGTAATTTCTTACTGCCCATAAAAAAATTTCATACTAGTCTTTTCTCTTTGTAAACATCTCAAAATATAACACATCAATTAATTTTGATTAGACGACAATATTGAAGTTTTGTCGTTATTGATAATTTTTCATACCAAGATGTATATATACCAAACTAGAATGTGGGAGTGCAGGTGACAAATCAGGTGTTTAGGTACGCGAAGAAGGCTGGGGCAAGCTACATCAACAAGCCAAAGATGCGACACTACGTGCACTGCTACGCCTTGCACTGTCTGGACGAGGAGGTCTCAAACGAGCTTCGAAGGGCGTTCAAGGAGAGAGGGGAGAACGTTGGAGCATGGAGGCAAGCATGTTACAAGCCCCTTGTGGCCATTGCCGGGCGTCAAGGTTGGGACATTGACGCCATATTCAATGCTCATCCTCGTCTTTCCATTTGGTATGTTCCCACGAAGCTTCGTCAGCTTTGTCACGCTGAGAGAAACATTGCCGCAGCTTCAAGCTCCGTTTCTGCTGGCAGTGCTCACCTTCCCTTCTAAATCCACATGCATCATGCAATGCATATGTAGTGATCATGTAATCGTTTAGTAATTGCGATAGTTACTAGTTAGTAATAGATGTGTAGAATCTAGCTAGCTCCCAGGGCACGTTATGAAATGAAGGGCATATATATAGCAATGGAGGGACTTTAATTAGATTAAGTATCTTTCATGAATTACTTGCTTTTGTACTTCTTTGGTAGCAATGGAATGGAAGGACATATATATATATATATATATATATATATATATAGCAAGGGATATTCTCTTAATCTCTTTGGTAGCACTAACCACTCAGGATCAATGTCTCTCCCGATTAATTAGTGGTACTACAACCACTAATTTAAACTCTTTTCAAAATAATGTATTTATTCAATTATGATTTAAGGAAATTAATTCATTAAACAAATGAAATTTATGTATTTCATTGTGAGGATGCTCCCTACTATACAAAAGTAAGGGAGAAGGAAATTATCTTATCTTTACATAATAGATTTTTTCCAAATTTAAATTTATGACTAACAAATAATTAGTGCACAATTTTATCGTTGTATGAGAACTAGTCCTCAAATCAATTCATTAAACAATAATAAAAAATTAAATAAAAGAAATAATAATAATAATCGCTTAGTAAAAATCACACAAGTAAACTAGATAATTCATGATATTTGGACATTTTATTATTTTGAACACTTTATTAGTATTTCTCATTTTTTATTTCTTTTTTTATATATCACATCATATAACTTATCATATTTATATTTTTCAATCTTTTTTCTTTTCTATCTAGATGTTAACTAGCATTTGTGGTGTTTAATAATATTTTTTCAATGCTAATATACTAATGAAAATGTTTGATAGAGGTTAAATGTGCTGTCTAAAACACCTAAAAAGAGAAGAAAAAAATGGGTACGACAATGTGAGAAAAAAATAAAAAATATTAATCACGTGTTTGAAATAAAGAAATGATGTATGTATCATTATTCTAATCACATATACAAGCTACTAACACGACTGTTAAAAAAAAGTCCAATTCTATATTCTCACGTGATTCTTGTTTTGAAATTGTTATATGAAAAATGACAACTTTTTAATGTAGAAAAAATGTGCAATATTAAAAAAAACTTAATTTTCAATTTTTAATGCATTTTTACATTTCTTCCTTGTTTAAATTATAACTTAGACTCCTGTAATGTGATTGAGATGATTTTGGTATCTATGGAAGTCTTAAACAAAGATTTTACTTTTCATACGTACGGAGACTCTGATCATCATATTCAACATGGATCATAGAAGAAATTAAGCTAAATTTTGAAGTTGATGTTCTATCTAAACAACTTGACATAGTTGTAATGTTTTGAGCAAATATCCAGTTGTGAAAATTGAATAAAATGAGACCGGCCAATTAAAAAATCGTAACTGATTATGACTTCTCAAGCAAACAAATTAAGCATTTAATCTTTATATAAGATATGCTTGGAAGTAACAATATTGAATTGCTAAAATATTATCGATTCGTCAACTTTGCATCAAGTTATAAAGATGCCATGGACTTCAACAGCAAGCTATTATTTTAAACACCAAAGCAATTAATACAGATTAAAATGTGAAATTTATCATGCTAATCACCTTCCACAAGTTACATTCACTGCACAAGGCACATTGTATTAAATTGAAAGCTCTGAATCATACCTGTCCTTTTAGAATGGAAGTTAACTTCAACTTTTGCCTCAGTAACACAAGCTTGATTCTTTCAATAAGTATGATTGAATGTCGGAGTTCTGAGATTGTTACCCATGCATTCCACAAATGTCTCTGCCATAATTAAAATAATTTTGGTTAGCCTACAGTATATTAGCTGGTGATAGTATTGTAATTGTTATCATCCAATAGCATAGCCATTGTCATCCTAAACATTGTGGGAGTAAATAGTTTTACAACACAAGAAATTAAATGTGATTACAAATTTACATGCAGAAAACACAACTTTTGGATATGTGTAACTACCTCTCATGATAAAGATTTCAGAAAATTTAATCCAAAAACAGAAAATCATGAATAAAATTGTTGAATGTCATTAAGACCTATGAATTTCTGGGTCCTATAATGTGTTGTAAGAAAGATCCAATGGTGTAATCTTCATTATACACCTAACTTAAGGTCAACAAGATATTAGGTCAAGCTATGCTACCAAGAATCTTACTCAAGAATAAGTCAAGATACACAGCTTCCACCAAGGCACCAACTACTATTTTCTGTACATACACTTACTTAAGTGTATGAGCATTCAAGACACTCCTTGTCCACGTAGATAAAGGTTCACAAGTTTACATTTCCATTTGAATCACTCCTTGTAAACATCTACTTGTAACAAGTTGTGAACTTGAGCCAAACAAGGGAACTTATAATTAAATTTCTACACGACAACTTTTTGCTATACAACATCCTCATCAAGTCAGGAACAGAGATAGTTTCTTGGTCATAAAAAGGAAAAAAAAGAAGCTTCTCTAAAACATTCCAGAAGTCAGAAAATTTCTTAAAATACATAAAGCATGATATATGATGTACTTTGAACATCCATCACATAGGTTTTCTGAAGACATTTACAATAGAACTTTTGGAGAATTCCTCACCATTAATATATCTTTATTTAAACTCCACACCTTTCTCTAACGAGCCTGCCCCAATCTATCTGCAACTGAATGCTATGACTATGGTTGTGACAAAGACCCTATTAATCTAAACCACTCCACAAAACACGCAACAACATATTATTAATAATTATAAATATATACATAATTAAAGATGTTGTTGAATCAATAGAAATATATTTTTGATAAATTATTGATTCATTTTTTAAAAATAAAAAATCATAATATAATAATATAATATTACACAAAATAAAATATTTAATATATGTATAAATAATATATATACTAATTTAATAATATGATAAGTTATGAATATAATAATAATAATAATTACTATTAATATTATTGGGGAGTAGAATGATGGGTGTTTAATGGTCTTATTATAAGTATGGATAAAAAGAAAACAAAAAATTAAAAAGGAAGAGAAAAATATTTTGGAGGGAAAAAAATTCCTATAAGATTAACACTTGGAATAAGAGGGGTTTGTATTCGTAGGATATATAAAAGATATAGATAGTTTCATACTTTCATTTCTTGCATCAGCGTTCTCCAATCATGAGTTTCGAGATGCAAGGTTTGAGGTTTCATTGTGGGAAAAGTATCCGGGAGGAGTATCCTACTCTAACCTAATTATATTATTCTATCTTTCATTTTTATTATAAATATAATTTATTTATTTATTTTTAGTTTGTTTCTTGTCATTCAGATCATCACTTCACTTTAATTGATGTGAATTTTGATAAGGTTGTTTGATTTTTTTAATAGGGTGCACAGATCTGAGACTTTAATTTTGCTTTGCTTTTAAATTTATTCTAAGTAACGTATTCAAGACTGTATTAGCTTCAAATTTAATTCCATCTTTCGTCTCTCTCTTTTTTGTCACTTGGATCTGATTCTTCGATTTCCTTTTGTTAATATATACTAAGTCGATTCTATTATTGTGTCGAGGAAGAACGAGGCGAAGGCGAATATCGAATTTAGATTAAGGATAAAAAAAATTTAGCGGTTTTTGGCTGTTGAAACTTAAATATTTAGTTAACACTTCACTGAAGCAAATATTTATGGCGGTTTTAATTAAAAAATAAATTAAATAATTAGCAATTTTTTTAGAAAAAAAGGAGAAACTGAATTTTCTATTTTTCTTCGCTTTAAGTTACAAGAGGATGAACAGGTTGAAAATGAGCACGAGGAAATTACAATAAATATTTGACTCATAGAATCAACTGGTAAACTCCTAAGAATTTATTCCGTATAAAAAATATTAATATTTCTATATTAAATCATAACTAAATATTTTAATCTTAAAATAAATCAAAATAACAAACTTTAACAGTAATTCAATAAATTAACATAATCTACATCAAATTAAACATAAATTCATACCATATAAAACATAAATTTTAAAAATAAAAACATTTAAAAAACATAGAAATAGTTTAAATGTCTATCAATTTTTTAATTAATTAAATCATTTCTAATATCACTATCATCACCATCATCTTCAAGCCCTTCCTTAGTTGAGAAATAATCTTCAATATTATCATTCAAAACCAAATTGTAAATATCAAATGCATCTAAAATTAAATCATTCAAACTTTCTCAAACCAAGTCAATATTACTTCTATTATCACTTTCACCTAGAAGTTGCTCAACTTGGACATTATTTTTGTAAAAAAAAAAATCATTTCTATTTTGTTATCCACTCATCGTCATATTCCATATTTTCAAAAAGAAGAGTAACAATTTCTTTTATTTATCTATTTATTAGTTTCAATTAAATTATACATCACATAAACTAAATCATTTATTTTCTTTTGATAAAAGTGGATTTTCTTTTTGTAGAAACTTATAAATAACATAAAAAAATTGAAATTTATAACTTAGTTAAAGTTTAGAGTCTAAATTAAACAAAAATAAATATTAAAAAATACAAAATTGTACGATTCTATTGAATTTGATTCGATTCTACTAAATTTACTTTGATTATGCCAGAAAATAAATTTTTATGCAATTGAATTTGTTAGGGCGGTATAAACTCGTAAAATTATACAATTTTACAGATTAAAACTAAAGTTTGATAACCATGCCATAAAATTTAAAGTTTGACATTTGAGAAATCAATAGACAATGTCCCACGAATGATGCCCAAAAGGAATCGAAGACGACGAGGAGATGGGCTGCAGACCTAAACAGTTCCAAAGTCAATGACACAGATAAAAGCGTGTTGACTTTCTGTTGCAGCTGAAGAAGAGCTGATAGGGAAAACGAAAAAGATTGGTAAAAGCATGTTTCAGGATATGTTTAGTTCAAGAGACAAAAAAAATTGAATGGAAAGAAAAGTGAAAGAAACAAAAAAAAAAAATTAAACTGCTTGATAGAAAACAAAGTAAATAAATGTATTTTTTTTCTATCTTATTTGGCTTTAATACGTTTTTTTTTTCTTGTCAAAATAACAACTTTAGACTTTAGTCCTTATAAGATTTTTTTCTTTGATATTTATGCCTCAAAATTATAATTTAGTTTTTGGGTGTTACTGTCACGTTACACTTATTAACTGTTTATTGTTTAGTGAAAGGTCAAATAACCATTCTAGCAACATTTATTAGTGCATGTGGTACAATATCAACATGTCATATCTCCAAAAGAAATTTAGACTTTTAAAATAAATATTATTTATCTATCTTAAAGGAATTTTAATAGACATGACAACAAATCAGATCAAAGATAATTTAACTCTTCACATCCTCATTTTTATGAAATGTGAGACAGATTTGGATTCAAATTTATAAAAGGAGGAAGAAGTTCATCTTACGTTAAAATTATTTGTTCATATAATTTAGATAAGTCATAGATTAAGTTATTAATTACATTTTAATTTAAACAATATTTATAAAATTAATAAAGAGTCAGTAATGTAAGAATATTTAAGAATTAAATTAAATTTTTAACTTTTTTATTTAATTAGTATTATAATTATAATTATTTATTTAACTATTAAAATAATTATTCCATATTTTTAATAATTATGAAAATGAAATATAAAAAATAGTAATATAATTATATATAATAATAGAATTATATATAACATATAATTATATTATTAATAATTATTATACATAGCGAGGCGGAAACAAGGACTGAGTTGGGTGAGTGCCTGAGTGGTGATACCGAACCCAATCCTGCTTTCCTAACTCAAGGAAAACCCAAACTTGACCATGTTCAAAGCAAATTTTTCCCACAAAATTGGGACAAAGTCAGATGGATACATGCAACTACGGGTTTTATTGTTATTGCCATGCCTAAACAGCTAAACTTTAGAAACCAAAAATACTAGTTTCAGTTTCTTTGAGAATAAAACACAAAAAAATATATTTTACAAAGACTTAAAACAAAAACTAAAAATAATAACTTAATAAAATTATAAAATCGAAAATCTAAACATGCACATTTTATAGACTCTAAAAAGTATATTTGAACATTATGTTTGATTCTGACAGCAGAGATATTTAAATATCTTGATTCGCATGATGTCGAGATGTCACTTTTAGAACACGTTTCGTTAAATGTTAATATATATATATATATATATATATATATATATATATA